>OX376372.1:217452616-218052616 GCA_947369275.1 Nemotelus nigrinus
TATATTTCAAATTAATCATTGTTGTACGTTAGGGATCGGCATAGAGAATGGAATGTGATGAAATGTATTTAGTACGTTAGCTTTATGCTCACTTTATATCCATATACGAGATAGCCGAAATAGAAATTAAATCGATAAGGGTTTCTAGGACGAGAGCCCGCTGCCGGCCTTCAGACACATAGGCTGGTTATCAGCCCTTGTAGTTGTTAGAAGGATCATGCCTACTACGTAGGCTTTGTAAATCGCCTGGGGGAAGTGATTAATAATTTCGACATTAAGATTCATTTATGTTAAATGATATTGTAATGTTTTACTTTGCTTTGGTTGTTGAATTATTAAGGATGTCATGCTGGTAAATAATGTTTGATTCGGCTTACTGACAGCTGTCAGACTGAGTAAATATGCTTTTGAAGCTTTAATCAATTCTGTGGGTAAATTTTTGGGGACTCAGATGTACGCTTCTACTAACGATGCAATGTTTACACATATCGTGTGTACATATATCACTGGATGAGCCTGTGGGTGAATTTTTTAGTAATTAAAGTGATTTGGTGGAAGTCACTAGGTTCCGAAGAGATTTAAATGTAAGCTATACGTATATCAATTTTAATTGAGTTCAATTGATTGGAAATTTTTAAACACATCCCGAATTGTGCACAGAATATTTGAAATATTTAAGTGGATACTAAATCTAAATTTGTGTAGCATTGTTTTATTTAAATGGAGCAATGTTTATATTACGTTTTCACTTTACCCAAAATAAGTCAACAGCTAATTGTAATGAGCATTTCAATTTTTGAAAATTAAAACGTTATGGAAGTTGTTGCAAGCTCTTCCGAGCTGTCGTCAGTGCAGCATACTAATTTTTCAGAAATTGTCCAATATTTGCCCTGCCTGTCTTTTCCCAGCCGATTAGCTTAGCCTTGGCGTGGATACTCAGGGCGTACAATCCAAGCAATATTATTGGAATAAATTATAAATAAAAGAGAAAATATTATTAATATAAATCAATTTAAATAAAATACATGCAAGCTACCCACACTTTGAATCCTGAATATTAAATGAAATACATTTAATTGATTGATGTTTTAACAATAATTATTAAAAAAAAAATAGTTCACAGTTGAAAATATTTCGGCATGCAATTTAACCCAGAAGTATTTGTTATTGTCCGTTTGAAAATTTGAATCCGTTTCTTTTTGGAGTCTAGGAAATTTCGATAAACATATATTTTATTTACAGCCATTGTATTCTTCTCAACTGATAAATGAATCAACTTCATGCGTTACTTAGCTGTTAGCTTTGTCCGCATTTCGAATTTCCAGATTAATTCTGCCGCGAGCTTCCCTTTCAACAACCTGTTCGCATTAGAAAACTGTTTTTCAGTCTCCTTTTTCCGATATGATTTTTCAAAATTATTTTCTTCTCGAGATTGATGTTGTTACTTTTCACCGCTTTAATCAATCACTCAATTTTAACAACTCACTGCTCCGATAAAAACATTTTAGTTTTTTTTCTCCATATTTTGGGGACTAGCTCAAAACTAAAAACGGACAGAATCTGACTGTCCACTTTACCGACTCTTCGCTTCCTCTCTTGTTACTAATGTTCGAAGAAGAACATAAGTATTAAAAACACTTTGGCCAAAAACTCATATTTCTATATATATACATATATATATATATATATATATATATATATATATATATATATATATGTATTCAAAAAATTTCAGGGTACATTGGTGTATATGCAGAATAGTGCCAAGTCTCACAAAAAGTTAATAATCTTTAACCCTTTGGCGCCGGTGGCCATTTTAGTGATATTTTAAATATACCTATTTTTCTGTCAACAAATAACTTTCGCAAAAATAAAGTTCATGGAATGAATTTCGAACGGGTTCCAAATGTGATAATGATAATTTTTGGAAATTATTAACCCTATGTGTGCGCTAAGCGCCTAAAATGAGATTGGGAAAATTTGAAAACTTTTGAATTACGATAACTTTTGACCAGATTGCCGAATCATTACAGGACATATTGCTGTTAATAAGTTTTAGACTCGTGTACTTTTTTATGGGCATGCTGGTAGCTTACAGCTACGGTAGGCTTTTAAAATGAAATCCTTCAAATCATCGACTCTAATGAAAAAAATTCGTTTTTTAGAGTGAAAACCAACTCATATAGAAATCTTATGCTTTATTTATACAACCAAAGGAAAACTTTTGAAATTTCACATCGCACAAGAGCGGTAACCCTCTTTCAATTAACCTATATTTTAAGCATCAAAAACTTCTGTTCACGAGAACTCACGACCCAATCATCAGATACAGTTCAAGTTCACAGAATCTATTGGTATTAAGTAGGACCAAGTCTGATAGAAGCGATTTGGAAGTGCGAGTAACTCTGTGTCAGTGGTGCCAAAAAATTATGAAGAGAAAAAACTGCTTTTTGCCTTATGAACTCTGATTCAGGCATAAGATTATCATGAAATTGACACAGTAGCTGAAGCTTACTCTAAGCCGTGTTTGGTAGAAATTTGGTTGACAAATTCTTTTGGTGCTGCCAGCTAAGGTAATTTTGGTGTATTGGGTCTCAGGAAAATGAAGCTCTTTGCCGTATAGCTTCTAGTGCAGTCATGAAATTAAAACGAATTTCATATGATATATGGAACTTATTATAGGCATTATTCAGAAAGAATCTGGTAAAAAAAAAAACATTAAAGAGTTGCCAGCTATTTTTGGTTTTGTATATATTTGCAATATCTTTACTAAGTGATTTTATCGTAAAATTTTCAAACGGTAATGATCTTGTAGTGACAGAAAACAACAATTTTCCGAAAATTTGAAAAGTTTTGCGACTGGTAACGCTGAATTTCTTTGCACCCCTATAATTGCCAATGTCGTCATCGGATCAAAATAAAATTCGCAGAGTAGGTTGATTTCAATATGAGGCAGGTGTGATATATTTTTGGCTTTGATGTTAGCAAAGGGTTTTGCTATTTTCGTATCAATAAATGCTTACATTAAGGGGTAAGTCCACTGTTAAACTGCTCCAAATGAACTTTTTTTTTAAACAGCTACCAAAAAAAAAACTGTTCAAGACATCGATTTGAAATTTTACATACATCTTTATTGAAGTTTAAAGCTAACGTTATGGAATTACTGGCGGAAATGGAGATTTTGAAGTATTCAATGAGTAAACAGTGTAAACAAATGAATAAATCTTTTAAAACTTGTGTTTCCATTTTATAGAACAAAACATTTAAAGACAATTCAACTTTGACGGCTATCAGCTTCAGATGCAGGCTATGATTGCGTTTGTTATTAACTACAAAGCAGGCTGCAGCACTAGCAGGAGCGTACTTGACAGGCTCAACGGCAGGCCACAGCCTCCCATTGTGGTTCAGCACTTACTTGAGTAATACGGCAGATGTACTCATGCGTGCTCATATCATTTAATAAGCCTTATGATGGAAGCAAGATGAACTGCATTCATGGCCTCACAAATAATATTGTCGGACTTATGGTTGCTAATTCAAATGCAAGCCTGATACTTTCCAAACCAAATTAAGATTCTTGTTGCGCGTAGGAGATAGCTTTTTATTTATATGAACAACAATCAGGCTCGCCAGTTTTTGATTGCTTCCGTTCCGATAAGTTCAGATAAATAATTATCTTGTCATATGCGATTATTTTATAGTCATCGCACATGAATATTTTGTGTTTTAGGTATATATTAAAATACCAGGTACATATTTGTCTGACAAATCGCCAGAATGAAAATACGACTTTCTAGACAAAGCGTATGAAACTACTGTATTTTATTATGTGACCTAAAATATGCAGTTTTAATAAACCTCATCACCAGTTAATGAAACATACGCTATCCTTGCTTGAAAACCAAACTATAGCCACAACGATAAATACGAATACCAAATGTTTGAGGAAGCTCTATTAGAAAATTCAATTTCATTAAAATCAGCGCAGAGGCTCCTTCGATGCATTTCAGTGCCAATTAGTGGGAATATTTGTTAGCCAGCGCTTATACGATGGCAACTAATGCATGTCGAGAACAGCGACAACAGCAATGATTATTTCACATAATGAATGCCATACTCACCGATCTGTAGCTATAGCAACCAAATGGAGAATTGAGGCAGTGCAGCAAAGGACATCGCACGAAGTCCATATGTCACAGAGTTCAGGTCCCAGAATCCAGCCTTTGCTAATCTGAAAGACACATTAAAAGCTATAGAAAAACACCCTAGCAAGCATGAAGGGTATATGTATGTAGCTTGAGATGCAAACTAAGCAATGCTATATTGTGTTTTGCGGGAATGAAATGGCTCTGTTATGGCTGTCGAACATCCTTGAACACATCGGTAAGACCAGGACTGCTGCGTATCTTTAATGACATTTAATTATTCTTGATATCGCGTTTATTGACATGAACAAAACCATTTTAGTTTGTGAAAGGATTTTATGACGAATTACCACGATACAATTTGTACTAAGTGGCCATCTAGATTAATTTAATGTCATTGTAGCTATGCAGTGATAGAGCAACTGGTCTTGGAAATGCATTGAGTACTTTCAGACAGGACACACATGACATACTTACCTCATACACAGCACCTAATGGCATCACGAGGCAAGCAACAAACAGATCTGCCACTGCCAAAGAAGCAACGAGATAGTTCGCCACATTCTGTAGATTTCGCTCCAGGATGATTGCAGCAATTACGAATACGTTTCCTGAAATGGAACAAGTTTTATTAGATGCTCGTCAATGCATTGCTCATACGCAGAGATACTAAGAAATAAAGTTCCTTCCGTGGTCGATGCAAAGAGCAAGCAAGAGCATTTTTTGAGAAAGGCAAATAAATATACATACTTATGTATGCACCCTGCACACTTTGTTTAAGAAGGTTATTGAAAGAGTGGTACTGCTGACGATGTTAAAATCTTGTTAAAGGAACATTGAACTGAGAATGCGAATTGTTTGCTGTAAAAGTATGGTAATTGTATAAAAAACAAAAAAATGTCAGGACACATGCATGTAGATAAGAGCTAGGGTTGCATAGATTTTCGATAAAGATAAACCTAGTGGCTACAGTAAGTTTGTAAACAAAAGAAACATTTGAAATCAACGATTCTTCTATAAAAAATTTTTTTTCCTAAAAATCACGAACGTTTAATAAATCATATGCTTAGTCAAGCTTTTTCCCTATAACTTCCGATACAATGACCAAATTATTACAAAAGGCTCACAGTGAGTCGAACTAAAGGTGAGCCAACATTGGCAGAATGCTGGTTGAAAAAATAAAGAGGTCTACCATCTATGATTATTTTTGTTGCTCTATTTGGCTGCGGTTTTATCTCTCCGGCTCAAATGCAACAAAGCCCCTGGAGCCGACGGTATACCATTTGAGCCGATTGAATATGGAGGGCCCACATTACACTGAGAAATTCACGAAATTATATTGCACGTATAGGAACATGAAGAGATGCCAGAAGACTGGCACAAAGGTATAATATGCCCCATACATAAAAAAGGAGATGTAACAATGTGCAGTACCAGTACCTACCAATGTACCTCCTATAATATATTCTCCTCTATCCAGCAAGAACAAATAGCCCCATACGTTAAAGCCATCATCGGACAATATCAATCAACAATTGACCAGATCTTTACTTTCAGACAGGCGATGGAAAAATGTCTGCAATTCAACATTCCACTGTACCATTTATTTATAGACTTTAAGACCGCCAATGATAGCATAGGAAGCCATGAGAGAATTTGGCAACCCAAACAAACTGACATGATTGTGTAGGTTGACCACGACCAATGTAACAAATCAAGTTAAAAGAGCCGGATTGCTATCCAGACCAGGCAACATTTTCAATGGGCTCCAACAAGAAGATGGTCTGGCCTGATTCCGCTTCAACCTGGCGTTGGAGAAAGTAATCTGAGACTCTGGCACGTCCACGACAGCGACTATCATCATCAGGTCCTGCCAAATACGCAGATAATATAGACATATTTGGAAGATCAGAACTAACTGTACCGGAATCCTTTCTCCAGATCGAGCGAGCAGCATAAAAACTGGGGCTGTAATAAATGAAGGAAGACCTAATGGAAGAAATGACCTAATGGAAGAAACGACCTCCTAGTCGCGTTTGAAGTATGAAAAGGGTGATTCCGGAGACGCTACAACCATGAGCTGTACGTTATTTACTTAGAAGCAGATATAATAAAAATTGCTCGAATGAGTGGATTCTGCTCGGAAAACCCACTGAAGGGATGGCGTTGACCAGGACGCTCGGAGTTTAAGGTTGCCCAATTGGATGACATCGGCTCGCGATCGGGACCAATGGAAAAAAACAGTTGAGGGAGGCCAGGACCGAGCTCCAGCTGTTGCGCCGATGATGATGACGATGATATATATTACGTCAGTAGAAGTAAGGAAAATTATTACGCTGTATTAAACGGCGGGATTGAAGCTCCAAATCTGGATGGCAAATTATGTTTTAGAAAGCTTTCAGAGCGACGGGAAGTGGAGACATCTTTTTCATATCTAACTCGAGAGCAAAGTTTGGTCAAAACAAGCCACTGGAGCGAATAAAGAAAATACGAGTAGGTAATTATCTGTGGAACTACCTCGGCTGGATTAATACTAGTACGTGCGAGTCTAAAGTGAAGTCTATAGTTAATATTATTTTTGAAGCCTAATCCAAGGCTGCTTTTATTTTCATTGAGTATAATACTATTTTCAAGTTACTACAATATTGACATGACGTAAAGCATTTGTGATAGTGTTGCCAGTACAGAGCGTTGCATTTTTGTTGCCAGTACAGAGTGTTGCAAGAGTTGTAGCCATCAAATTTTCATAAAATATGCATCCTATCAAGAAAGCAAGCCATAAGTGTTTTAATTTCCCAAATTTTGAAGCTCTCGCGATTGGTCACCACGCATACTTTGCTTATCTATGACTTTCAATGCTGTCATCGGATCAAAGTGATAGGTACGCGACCTTGCAATAAAGAGTACGTTTGGTAGAACATGCATTCAAATTCAACGCTGTTCCTGTACTTTTCTTCGAAAATTTCTATTTCCAGATGGTCATATGCTGAAGAGTTTCTAAAAACTGGAGTAAATGAAAACTTTTTTTAATGCAATGCAGTAAGGTGCTAGAAAGAGAAAAGAAAGCTTTGATTCCCTTTGATTGATCCCTAGATATTGTTATCCACCACTACCACTGAGTTGGCTCGTTACATCGAAAGTAGCTCTCTTAATTTTGTTGTTAATTAAGAAAATCACAAACAACTGATTTATTAACACTATACGAGGCGGTTAGTGGTATGAAATCATTTAAAAAAGAGCTCAATAGCGGAGCCAGACTTTTGAAAGATGTTTTCCCAAAATCGCTGAATATTCTTAGCAAAATGAAAAGTACGTACGATACATTCCTCTCCATATCAAAATGAAGAAAATGCACCAATTGAAAACAAGTTGTCAGGAATATATATCACTGAAGTTTTCTTCAACTGTACTTAGTAATCTTAAAAGGTTCATTTTTTTATTGATTCTTTTTTATTGAATATAACCGCTGCTCAATACGTGAAATATTTTCCAGGAAATGCACCATACATGTTTTAGAAGAATGTCCGTACGGAATGAGCTGTTCCTCTTTCCTTCACGATGCTAAGGAGCTTAATAAGGACTTACACTAGATTCAATTTATATGCCTGCCTGAATATGTTATGTAGGGCACATACGCTGTCGGTGTGGTGCTATTGCTAATATTGGAGCGGAATATGGAATGATTTATTAATGTGAACGAGGAACTTCATTGGAAAATCATCAATCAAATACTAGTTGAACTGAGGAACGGATACACGTAGTTCAATTTCTCAGTCACATTCTTAACGCTTCCGACGATTCACACAAATAGAGTGAGCTACTCAACAAGTAAAATTCCATTACGTACTCTTGCGTCGTGACAGCCGAGAACGGGACAAAAATGTAGCACCGTTACACGTGATTTTGCTGTTGATTGATTTTCGCAAGCTGGGTGAAGTATCAAAACGTAATCGATAGTACGGCGATATTGCTAAATAACACTTGTGTGGTAAATTTGTTTCTCCTCTTAATCAGAAGTAAGGTCAAAGTAATCAACCAATGAGTGAAAATACCTATTAATTAAAGTAAATACTCCTCATGTTGGCCGGCTCCAAAAGTTGATCGCCCAAAACTTTTTGTCTCATAACAAAAAAACAGATTCATCAAAGGTGCAATATTTGAAAGAATAGCCCTTGTACTTACTATAGATGCTTTTATAACGAGTTTTATCCGCCCTGTGAGATAAGAAAGGTTTTGAAAAAGAGTTGCAGCAGCATAGTTTCTGTGAGTTTGGCCAAGCCTGCTGTAGCAACTAAGAAAACAGTTTTAAGTGTTAGCTCCATGAAAATTGCAAAATTAAAAATTTTTTTTTACAGTACTATAAACAGTTTCTCAAAGAAGAATCATTAGTAGACAGGTGTTATGTGCGCAAATATAAACTAAAATTATCTTCGGCTATTATTTTTTCTAGTCTTATCCATTCCATTCCAGAATAAGCGTCAAAGTTGGCGGCATAGAAAATGTACGAGACTGAGCACATAAGGCTAGAATGGAATGGAATGGAAAGGACGAGTTGACGAACTTTCAACTTTTGTGGATCAGAAAACGAAATTTAACACTTCTCCATATTTCCTACGTTAAAAATCGATTCGTTTCTTCTGACACGAACTGTAAATAAGTCAATTGCTCTTTTCAATCAATTGGCCGCCCTGGACAATTGCCCCGATTGTCCCTGCGGTAAAGAGGACACTGCGCAAAAGAAAACCGATTAATGAGGTAGTTGGAAAGTTCAGCAAAGAATTGATTGCAGACGAAACCAGAATAAATAAATAAATCAAAATTCTCAATAAGCCAAGTTTCGGCTAAGCAAATAATGTAATCTTGTGAAGAGAGATAGAACGTGTTCACTTTAGCTCTCAGGCCACAAAGATTCAGCTAACACATGCTCAAAGCATTATTATGTTTTTGGTCACAAAATTTGCGCTTTGAGCTGGATCGAATATTCCCACGCGGATTCCAAGTGAACTCCTTCACTAAGGTGTCAACGGACCAAAATTTGTTCCGAAGAACCTCTCTAATTCAAGAGAGATAACGAGATGCAATGAAGCGATGATTTGGCTGTCCAGATTATCCTTCGTCAATTTCTTGAATGCAAAAAACTGAGGAAGGTTATCGAGTTTCAGTTTGATTTTATAGTATTTGCTAATGTATTATAAGCACGGCGTGATACAAAGATCTGTAGAGGAGGTATCATAATAATCACGAGGCATTAATTGGTACAAATAACCTGCTAGGTGAAATAGAGGAGGGACTACGAAGTTTCGATGCAGCTTCGACAATAAACTGAGGGATCATAAGTGCATCAGTGGCCATAAAATGATACCCTGTTCCAGCTGGAATCGCCTGAGGCTCATTTCGTTGTTATTGTAAATTTTGATTGACTAACATGAAATCTGTAGAAATTGAGGCAGCGACCCACCACTAGCCATCAACCAGCAACCCACCATTAGCTGTTGATGAATGGGATTCATAAGTGGTACCAATTGCAGGTCTACACAACATGCATTAAGTATGAGTTCAACCTCTAACAACACACCAACGTTGAACCAGTTGCTAAAATTTGTTCCCAACTCTAACAAATTACTATCCATTCTAAAATAATCAGGCAAAACAGAAATTGTAAAACTATATGGCAACTGTCATACGCTAAAAGGAATGGAGACTATGGGCTCACTTCGCTGGAATGGACATAAGTTGGAAAGTGCTGGAACGGAATGGAATTGAAAGTGCTGGAGCATTGTGGCCCACGCTTTAAACTTGTGCACTAAGCTACGTGGGCCGCAGTACTTCGTTTGTTCCATACAAGTTTGAGGTGGACTTGGTTCATCTTCAGCACATCTTCCACCAGAGGCCAGCAATCTGATTGGCTGATCGTTCGGAATGTAAATGTTGCCTGAAACTTCACTAGCACCGACCGGCATTGCCACACGGTCTATGAAATGTTCAGTACCAAAAAGTGGATTCGATTTCTGAATTTTCTGTAGAATTCAAATTTAGTTGATAACAATGAGAGCTATGAGCCACAAATCTATTGTCTGAACGCTATCATAGAATTGAATGTTTAACAGGCGGTCGAGCCACAAGGCATGTCTGGAGAACTTGAAATGAGAGCAGCGGCGCTCACCCTTTGCTACTATAGTAGTAGATTCACTACTATTGTCCAGCCAAAAAGTTTACTACCACAGCAACTAAATCTGCTATTATTTGAGAAACCGGCCGATACAAAATAAATCTTTTCCGTTCATACATAACAAATAGATTCGTATTAATTTTTCCTCCTTTTTAAAGAAGAGAATTAATGTAATTGGCTTGTCTACACCAAACCAACTACAATGTCAATCAATTCAAATCTTCTATTATTTTTATCTACGTATTTTCATCTATCTTTTTGTCTATTTTTTTTTTACATTATTTCGCTTTTGCTTACTTTGAAGCCTTCTCACTCTGTAAACGCTGACTAAATCTTAAATTTTGAAACCATTCAATTGCATTTACCATTTATGCTTTGTGGTATAAGATTCGAGCAATATATTCAATCTTATTATATTAACCGTAAATAACATTGATAGTAAAACAAAATTTATCGAATTGTTAATTTAGCTATGTGCACACATTCAAAAATAAAATGATATAAAAAACTATAAGTTAGTTATATTAAAAAATTCAAATACGTGGCAAATCGTTTCAGAAGCTGAATACTTTTTTCATTAAAGTAAATGTAAATTTTCCTTTTATTCAGTTTTTTAAATATATGTTTTACTATTAATTTCAACCTACTACTCTCTTTCATTTTTACTGCGTTAGAGATTATTCGAAATCAAGTGGGCCCAGATACTGTGGCTCTGTGTGTAAGCTCTCATTCAATTTGATGCCCCGACAACGGTTGCAGTGGCCGTACCCCGAGTGTCTCTTCCAATGGTAGCCTTGGTCTCTCAGATTTCTTGTTTGTTTGGATATGAAACTATGTTTGAGCATATTTATGAAAATGAAAAATTTAGCTGGAAATCAATAACTTTCACTTTCGGGCCACACTTGGGAGTTTCGCGGGTCGCAAGCGGCACACGGGCCGCGGTTTGAGTATAGCTGGACTAAACTAACTAGGCAAAACGTCTAAATATTTCAAATAAAGAGGTCTAAACTGATAGCTCAAATGAACCAATCAGGTTAGAACCGAAACTAAGCCGTGCGTGTATGAACGTCTTGATTGCTTTCTGTTCCCTGGACACGAATTCACACCTTATAGAAACCTGATGAAACCTATTCGGTGCTATACGGTTCCTATAAGGTACCGAATAGAAACCGAAGCATCGTTTCACTCTTATCGGCAGCAACCAAAACGAACAGAAAATGAACCGAAACGAATGGAACGTCGCGCATGTGAAACAGGCCTTAGCCAGCTGGAAGTAAGTCTGAGAATATTTGGAGCAGCTATTTCTGATAGATGAATAATACTTCCTACCCACTCATTGGTCAGCAAATTTAATTTAAGCCCTTTTGGCCTACTATTGGTAACCTATTTTTAAAAGGCAATTCATCCTGATTATGCAATTCCTCAACTCCCCATCTCATCAAACAATTCAGTTCGTATAAACTCCAAAAATGATGTGATATTAAGCACTTACTCACGCCTTTTACTTCTTCCATTGCAAATTCGACTTATCGACAGAATATAAAAAAATCATACATCTTGATTAAAAGTATTCTTCGACTTCACCCTTAAGTGCCACATGTCATTGAGTTTAATAGCACTTTCGAAAGAAGATAACTTTTAAAAACATCAACTCTCTCACGAAAGCTGGTAATAGATGAATTTCGGTCTGGATCAAGTTAATCTACAGATTCTAAAATGGATGCTATGAAAGTGACGAAAAATATTGTATGGAAAGATATACACATATGTAGTTTAATCTGGTAACACGTATATACATTTCGGCAATAATAAATGATTTGTAACTGGAACTTTTTTTTTGGGGTCGTTGGTTTTATAACGCAAACATGTTTAAAAGTCCATCAATTAGAGTCCGTAATCCATCACATCGGAAAACATTATTCAAGTCATAAAATATATTCTTGTTGGATGTAACGTTAATGGTCGTCCGCCAGGCGTTGATGTTTGCCCATCAATCCAAGAATCCTTCTCGGGATATGTTGCTTGTGTTACAGATAAAGTAAGAAAAATGTTTTCTGGGACCTTACAAAGAAATATTCGAAAGAAGGTCTGGTCTGGATAAAGAGAATACGCCTGGGACGTGAACTGGGCAACATTTGTAGAACAAATTACAAAAGTTTAAAAATACATATCTCCTTGAACGCCTACGAACGAGAGCTTGCGTAGTATGAGTTTGGTTCAAGCTAGTGTCAAAGAAGATGACTGGGAGGTTGGTCACAACAAAAAGAAACGTGCCAGTCATGGTGCATGGTTGGCGAAGGAGCAAGAGTGCTCGGGCGTGGTAATGTTTTGAGAAGTTATTCGTTACATTGTTGTTTTTTCTATGATGCTATGGTTTTATGTAAAATATATGACAATGCTTTGGTAAAAAATATTAGCTTTTAGTAATTTGTAAAAATATTAGCTTTAATTACAAGCGAAGCTCACAAGGCAATGAGACTTTTGATCATAATTTCCAATTTGCAATGAAAAGATGAAAAGTGTTGGCAAAGGCATTTCCACTGCGGCTATAAAATCTGTTCTTGTTCAGCTTAATATTTCTCTTACAGTGATATACTTCAGTGGCATCAAATTTTATTTTGTAGTAAAAAAACTGATTTCGAAGAAAATTAGAAAGAATCGTGCAAATCTTGAGTTCATTTTTTAACACACTTGCCAGTTATTACAAACAACCTGTTTTCATGTTCAAGGTCATTTGCGGCTTTGATCGGAAGACCGCACTAGAGCTCATGGGCTAGAATGGTTTTCATCAGGGTAACAAATCGCATGAATTTCAAAATGTTAGAGGGTAAAACACTTGCTACTTATATTCATTATTGGATAATTATCTTATAAAATTTTGAAAGCAGCATCTCGTAAAACACAAATGATAAGAGAGCTCATTGCTTGCAACATTTTATTAAACTACTACAAACTGCTTGATGTCAAGACCAACCTACCCTGTGAAAATTTCGTTTTCATCTGCTGATCTCATTGAAAGTTACCGGGGCCCTAAAATGTTTGAATTTACACATTGGTTACTTAATTTCATCGTAGATGTTTTCCATATGATTATTTAATGGAAGCACCTTATTTTAGTGACAAGACGCTTCAGTTAGTTTTGGAATCTTGCATACTAGGACAAATGATGTGCACTGCACCCCTCACAGTTGAGAACGTGTACATGTTGACTGCAAGTTACGTTAAATCAGAGAGAAAAGCTAAGACTAGTTTTCAAGAGTTACAATATAAATTAGTTTTCTAGAGCTACAAGATGTTTTTAGCAAAAGAAACTGACTAAACAAAGATTGTTCTAAGTTTGAAATGACAGATCTAATGGGTCAATTCTTTTCAATGGTTGGAATTTGCGATGAGCTAACATTCTTTTGGCCAGCTTGCTGGATGATGAGCAAGTGCTGCAACACATTTTGAACTGCGGTTCTCAGTTTCCTCTGCAATCCATATGCAGGTAAGTAATTTTGATAAAATCCTCTGAACTATATTAATGTTTAATGGGCAGGTTACTCTCCATAGGTACAGATTGGTTGACTTGTAGACGAGCAGTTTGCAGTCAAGAGAAAGATTTAACATGCTATTGAGCATTCACCTGACGTTGTTGAATTTGAGCTTCAATTGCAAATTTTTCGGTTCAATATGACGTTTGCAAGTCAACATCCCGTCAAGGTGCATTCCGAGATACTTCACTTCGTCGCTTTGCGGTATTGGTACATTGTTTAAATATACTGAAGGATAAGTTAATTTTAGCAATGTGTCTGGCATGCGCTCGATATTTTATGGTAAAATAGCTTTTCTATCTAACTTGAATGCGCGGTCAGTTAGGTAAGAGAAGAGTATTTCATGGAAGCATTTCGGAAGCAATGATTTGATTTTGAAGATTAAACCTGCATGCCAGACTTTGTCGAAAGCTTGAGTCACGCAAAAAAAGACTGCTGAGCAGCACTTTTTATCTTTGAGTGCCATTTTTATATCTGACATGATTCAATGGAGCTGTTGGATGCTGCAGTAATGTCCTCGCAACTCATATTGATGTTCTGAAATTTTCCTTGAGTCTTCAAATATTGGAAGTAGATTTTTTAGCAGAACTTTTTCCAAAACTTTGGGGACGGCAGGATAAAGAACTAATGGGTTTGTGACTTCACTTGGGAAGAATCTAAGCCAGGCTTGACGATCCTTATGATCTCGCCTGTTTTCCAAGTTTCAAGGAAATATCTGATTCAGAAAATAACGTTGAAGAGACTAGACAACCATGAAAATACAATATGTGGCAACTGTTTGAGCATAGTACCAATGATAAAATCAATACCCGGAGATTTTTTTGGGCAGGTTCCTTGGATAATAATATTTTCCACTTCTTTAGCTGACGTTTTGACTATTGTGAGTCCTGAGCACTGAAAATACGTGGAAAGAAGCATGTTGCTGTCGTGGTAGGTGTGAAAACCTATTTTTAATGAACCAATAAGGAGGTAACTTTCTCTGCGCCCCTTTAGACCCATTTTCCGTTGCCAGTTCTTAGTGGGACTTCCCTGGTGATAGGCTGGTTAATTTGCTTGACCGCTTTCTACAGCGAATAGTCGGCATTTTAAGGGGGAACGGGGCTCTCCAACAACGAGGAAAACTTAAGCTGGTTGTTTTTCGCAAGTGTCAGCCTGAGCTCACTAGAAGCTTTGTTTGAACTAGAATTTTGACTATTGAAGAATGAGTGTTTTTCCGAGGTGACAAATGAAAATTCATTTTAGGTGTTGCTCTATCAAGACCTGCTCGTTAAAAAGAATCACTCCAGAATTGACTTCTTTCGGTGGTTTGAGTGATGCTTTCAGATATATTAAATTGGTTAGGTATCGTCTGAGCATATTCCAGTTGGTTTTATTCGAATGTATATGCTTACCGCAGAAGAGTGATCTGATGACAGGTCAAAAACTGCTTCTGATTTAACAGAATTCGGAGGTATTCCCTTCAAGACTGCGAAGTCAATAAGGTCCGGAGTTTTGCTGATGCCCGAAGACCAATACGTTGGTTGGCCACGTGAAATAGGAATCAAGTCGTTGGTTTATAGCATTTAGAAAAGTGCTTTGCCCATTGGTGCTATGATTCGAGACCACCAAAACGTGTGTTTCTCATTGAATTCGCAAGCCACGATGGATTTGGTTACCAGCTATAGGAATAAGCTTTCGAATATTGATTTTGAAATGCAGTGCCTCGGAGGTCAGTAAATGGGTGAAGTGACAATCTTATTCGATTGCTCGTGTCGAAAAATAGATGTTGCTTGGATATACATAGTCTTCACTCAGTTCTTCTAAACAATAATGGAACATATGTTTTTTTAAATGTGTATTGCAGACCTGCATATAGCTTTAGCATCTGGGTGTTTGGTGCCGTAAAAGATATAGCCCGAAATGTAAAATTTTTATTTTTTCGTGAGATGGGGTTCCTTTTTATGCTTTATGATCATCAATCTCATTCACATTCCAATGGGTGAACCTGAATGAATTGATTTGCTGTTGATAAGAAATTGCAGTAACATGTTTGAGTAGTTCTTGCATCATATTACTCATTGTCGTCATGAATCGATTCGTTTTATCTCACAGGGTTAAAAAAATAGAAGAAAGATAGTTGTAAGTGTTATAAGATAGTTGTAAGATAGCTCTAAGCAGTGGTGGTTAGTTTGATTGCGTCAGAATATTTAAAATGAGGAGTTATTAGAGATGAAGACACATGGTATGGGGACTGGTATGGGGACTGGTCAGCATTCAGAGCCTGTTGAGCACCGTTTTGTGGTGGAATCATCATTACTTTCAAACATTAAAATACTGAACAACCTCGGTAGTTAGCAGTATGGTTGTTACCACAGTTGCTATATTTTTAATTGCAGGATCTTGTTTGCTCTTGTCGCAGAACTTTGCAACGTGAAGCTCAGCACAAATAATATACAAACTGGAGAGTGAGCAATAGGTTTTTGTGTGTCCATACTTCTGCCGATTAACTCACATTACGGGATCACTTTACGGTGCATAATATATTGCAGGCTATAAACTTTCTGATTTTCATACCTCTAGTTCTTTTTTTAAGTTCTCTCTAGTTCTATTTCGGAATCAGGTTCTATTTTGGAATTTGTTAAATATATTTGTGATGTATTTCACGGCAAAACTGAACTGATTCATCAACTTCGATATCAGGCTCTAAGCCTTTAATTACCACCGACAATCCTTGCAACTTTTTAGCTGGTATGTATAATACTGATGACGCCAAGAATCTAGTTTTTTTGTCACCTTTCTT
The DNA here is from genome assembly GCA_947369275.1 of Nemotelus nigrinus. Lineage (NCBI taxonomy): Eukaryota > Metazoa > Arthropoda > Insecta > Diptera > Stratiomyidae > Nemotelus > Nemotelus nigrinus. The sequence goes on from OX376372.1 coordinate 217,469,243, forward strand.
GACGTTTTTTTCGAACAAGCGAGAATTTTGGTCTTGGAGACGACGAAGTGGTTTCTACTAGCGAATAATACCAACATATTGACTAAGTTATTGCTTGTTTTTTTCTTTTAGATAAATTTGTGGCGGCTTGGTACTGAAGCAATTTTGAAGTCGTTTCCCAATTTGAAAAGAGTGGGAACTTTGCCGTCTTTTGACTATATTGAAGTAGCAATCGATTCCCTTTTTTTGATGATCGATTCTCTTTATTTTGATTCCATTTTTTCGGCCTTTAACATCGACATTTGGGGTGGTCAAAATGCCTTCCATCAAAGTTGGTATTAGATACCGAGCCATTAACACTGGTCACGTTTCCAGTCGTGCTATCCAACTTATTACTAGGCAAAAAGCTTTGTTTGCTTTATGTTTGTGTTTATGCATGTATGTGATCACTTGGCGGGCCCATTTCTCGAGATAATGCGATGTCCGAATTTTGTCTTCAATAAATTTTGTCTTCAATTTGTCTTCTGCGGTTGCTTCGTGACATGTAGTGACACAAAATTGAAAAAAAACTGGTTTATCATTGTTCTGAATTGGTCGCCATTGATAGTAGCGCGCTCACCAAGCACATTTTTGAAGAAATATGGCGCTATGATGTCACCAATATTAAGTGCACACCGTATAATGCATTTTCGGATGTAACGATGTCTCCATGATTTGGCGGAGATTTCCCTCGCTCCAGATGCATTAATATTACATATATCATATACATAGTAATATAAAATTACATCAAAATTCACTTAAGTGCCCGCCGCCGAGAAAAAGTTAAAGATAAAGATGTCTATTTAATCTGAAATTTCGGCAAAACGATTTTAATACTAATGTTCTTCAAACAATATTAGTAAAAAACCCAGTTCAAACTTAAAACAAGTCCTAAAGCACTTGCATATGGTCTCAAGTGCTGGATACAAAAAAATACTGATGCTCAAAAAAAACCAATAGCATCATCTTCATTACAACAAAATTCAACGGAATATAAAAATGAAATGCATTTATTTCGGTTTGCGATTGAAATCTTCTATGTTTCACCTCTTGGTTTTGAAACTTATACGCTCATTGTAATCTTGCCTGCAATTAATAGTCATCTAGCAATGAAACTAAAATATATTCGTTGGTTAAATATCATTAGCATTAATGATTCTCCAGAGAAGTGCTCGTGCTTGCAACTTATACACCCGGTAACATACATATGGGTTCTTCTTGACGAACAAAGAGCAGTAAGAAAGGAAAGTTTTTCTTGAAAGCATTATTTTCACTTACTTACCGATAACCGTTATTAGGATCATTAAGCCGAGTAGCGTGGAAGTAGCTGCCATTACAATAAGCTCTGCAATATCGTCCGAATCGACAGAATGGTTTGTGCCTAGCGTGATGGTCCCGGATCCATTATTCAACAGTACTAAAGTGTTATTGATGTTGCCTTCGTCGAAGTGAGTTGCATTAATCAGCAAGGAAGAAGATGCTCCTGAAAACGAGCCATTGAGGAAAAACGAATCCACTTCGGAGGAAATTAGATAGGAATCTGGACTACCGTTATCGATCAGTATGTAATCGTAGGTATCTGTGGGAGTAGATGAAATCAGAAGAGTGAAAAAATACATCAGCTAAATTAAATTCGATTATAAGATGAATATTAACGAAATTTAGAGATAAGAATGTAATGCAATTTCCTAAAATGTTTTATTTGTAATGGATACATGTATATAAGTGGCATTACCTACTTGTTACCGTCGTAAAGAACTTTTCTATTATGGCAATGCTAGATCGGAATCAAATTGATTTTAAAAGACTGCGCTAAGCACGGTAAGATTAAGATTAAAATATCTATGAGCAGACAACCAGTCATATACATGGCCAATAATGATGAAGAATTGTTTTCAACGATTTCAGTATACTGCTACTGAATATATGCATGTTGACATTTAATGGCCTGTCTCAATATAAGGCTGATATAACAGCAATACAAGAGATCAGATGGACAGGGAATGGTGGACTTATCTATGACTCTTAAAACGATTGAAATGGGCCTATTGATGATATAAATGATCTTTTTATACAGTGCGAGCTGAATATCATCATCATTTTTTCCACCAAATCGTTTCACGCGAAACTTTCTCAACACTTCAGTTATTATTGGTGCTTTCAAATATAATCACTATTTTGATATGAATTCATTATTTATTTTTATAATATATATAATTATAATTCATAATTTAATTGCTATAAGTGGCAGCTTTTGCATCCCTTTTTCTCGACTCATTTTTATATTAAAATTTTAGCGGATAGCTCATGTTTTCGTGGTAATTGTATTAAAAACTAGCGGCAAGGGATGTACATACTTGATTCGATGCTTTGGCGGTTGCGAATTTCAAGAGACCCGTTATCAAGCATGTGGAACAAAATAAACAAGCGGATGGTGATTCGGTTATCAAACTATACATGGACTTGTTATATTACATTGCAAGTGCAATGTGTTTATGGTGAAGGGCAGAAAAGGTCATGCCTGAAGTTAATTAAGTATTTTATTCCCACATCAACCTTGTGAAGAATAATCGATTTATTCAATTAAATTGGTGTACCTGTAATGAAAATTTAATGAAATAATGCAATTGATTGTGTTTTTTGTGTGAGCTGTAATTGCGAAAATATTGCGATATTTTTAGCACATACTCTGACGTTTTTCCGTTTCATCGAGTTTTCGAAACATATACATATATTGGAGAATTTCGTATTAAAATCTGAAACGTTGATCATTCTAGTTGACTCTTACACCATTAAATTATCCTTTAGTGGTAACCGGCGTTTTCGGCTGGGGAGCATGTATTCCAGTTTTACTCAATTTTGTTCTAAGAAATACGGAATAAACTGTTTCACTAATCAATAACAAAAATTCACTGAAACGTCTGGGTGCGAAATATTGACTATTTATTGCATGTGTAGTCATTTAGCAATGAAACGAATTCGAAATTCTTTTGTATTCTCACAGTAGTATGAACAAGTTGTTATAAGAAAATAAGACATTCAATCATAGCCTTCATATAAAAGGCCTATCACGACTTGCAATCTGAGAAATATTAAGCTAGTTTTTAAAATTGAATAGTCCTTTCGGGATTACTAGTACACTTTAGAAGGCAAAAATGTGAACATTTTTCAAGAATTTTTTTTCTAAGATATTTTATTAGATACTAACATTAATTTTTATTATAATATTCAATTATATTTGAATAAATACAAAAATAATAATATATTTATTTAAACTTTTATTTGTCGCTTTTATAAAGGGCGCTGTAGTTATGTTCTGAAAAAAATCGTTACTTCACAGCCGACAGATAATCTATGATTTAGTAAGTTTGAAACAATTAATTTCAACAGAGCTTTAAAAAGTAAGGTCTCTCACATCGTAATCAACCAACGTTTTGTAAAAAAAAATCAATAAAAAAAATGGCGGACTTGTGAAAAAAAATATGTCAAGAATCGACCCTCTTTTCCTATACTGTAGTGTGCCCCAGAGCTATTTACATTGGAATACCGACCACTTACATTCGGCTGGTGATTTGTAAACAATTGCCGATTGTGGTTGGTTGGATTCATTCAACTTTGAAAATATATCAGGTTAATTATTCTTGCGATTTTTAATCATTTATTTACGTAAAATAACGTAACGTCGAAGCGGAAAGTGTTAAAAATGAACTGCGCCCAGTGTGGGAAATTAAATTTTGCTAACCTATGAGTTGCTAACGGGTGCCTCTCCATTTACCGTAGTTGATGAGAAAAATACTCAACATGACATATCCCGGTAAATCTTGAAAACGGAACTACCTATCTTCGACGAATTGGGGTCTGATGTAAAGGACTATATATGTAAATTGCTGGTTAAAAATTCCAAAAAAACGATTAGGTAAATCAAAGTTCTTAAGCTGGTGCAATATATTGAAAGCGTAAAATAAACCTAATGCTGATGTTATTTTCAATGCAGGTGGTAACAAAGCTGACGCAACAAAAATCAAATCGCATCCATTCTTCCTAAAAGAAACAAGTAGTGGCCCCTTTCACACCGAAAATCAAATACGAATTAGACACAAGCAACTTCAGCGAAGAGTTCATAACTCAGATTTCCGCTCAACAAATCCTCAGTGGCTCTTCCTGACTCGGGCCGATTGTTTAGAGGTGAGGCTCTCATATCCAAATACATCACTTCAGCAAAGTAATCGCAACACCTTTTTCTTGCAGGATATTATTTCGTAGCCTCAACACTTCTGATTAAAGTTTATAGCTTCAAATAAACTTGGTTTGATAGTAACGATAGTGATGCAAAATCAAACCAAATAGTTATCGAATACTATAAGGTAAGGTTCTATACTCTGTTTGGCCGTATATTCTATTTAAAATTTGTGTTTGACCAACAGGACTCACTATTCTTCATTAAATACGACCTCATATCAAAGCCTATTTTAATTTAGTGACACACCAATATTTTGAGGGCCATAACCTGCCCTATTTTGAATTGTCTATCAGTTTAAGGCAGACCGATAGACATTGAAGAAAAGGGCAGATAAATATAGGTATGTGTTAAGATATTGAAATATATGTCGCTTACAAAGGAAACACTGTCTGAATTACAAATAATTATTCAACAATAACGGCATATATTAAATTGATTGTAGTGAGATCAAATTACAGTCCTGTTACTGTGTGCGTTTTATTTTAAATCTACATTTCAATGCGTGTTGGTTCAATTTCAATTTCCCGCTCAGTGTCATTGACATGACATATGAGTTTCCTCATATCTCCTGTTGGTGGTTCTCGTGAATCTCTTTAGCACCATAGAAAAACATCACTGTGCGAACTGGTTGAGAAAAGTAGCTTAGGTCCGCCATATTGTACGTTAATTGCTTTTGCGATAGGCTTTCTATATGAAGGCCAAGATTCAATCAATATTTATATCATGTTTTTTTTTTGAATCGGTAGTAAACTAGATCCTGCGGAGCTATTAGAAATCACATAAACTGAATTGAAGCCTAAGAGTAAAAATAATGTCTATTCTGTAAAATATATCACATCATACACGTAGAAATCAATTCACATGTTTGCTCCAATAACATACTTAATGCACACCATCCATAACCTTTTCATTCTCTCGCGCTAACCATATTGCATTCGCATTCTAAACACAGTTTAATAGTCCGTAAGGAGAATCACCATCCGGTTGCTTTTTTTGTTTCACATGCATGCTAATGGGTCTCTTGAAAGTCGCATTGGCCAAAGTATCGAATCAAATAAAGTTTTACAAAACTTGATAGAACACCTTGTTCAAACCGTTTTATGTAGTGTAAAACTAAATAAATCGAACTGGATGTAAAATCTGATCGCATACATAGCTTCAGACGAACGGAGTAGCGACAAACTTTTTTAACGTAACAAATCGAATTAAGGGCCGTACTCACCTTTTGAATTTTTTTGCGTCATTTTGCTTTGAGTGCGGAAGACTCCTGGGATGATTGAGTGTAATTATTGCGTTTGAAGTTGGCTTTTAGGGAAGATCTGGTGATGGATATTGCTATTTTGTTTGTTTGTGTTCAGGTACGAGAGCTACCCGTTTCCCCGCTACAATCAAAACTGCTGTTTATTGTTGATAAAATATTAATGCGGTCATGCGGTGTAAATATAGATTGATTTTTCATTTCGGATACTTGCTACGAGAAAGATGCCATTTTTCTCACTTGCGCAGAATTTAATTGCATTTTTTTTTATAACTGGTGCATTATGTTGTTTTTCATGGATTCGAGGATTTTTGCCAAAAAGCGGGGCCTTGTGCCCCTCATGTATCGCTTCATGTGGTCATCTGTAAAAAAGAAACATTTTATTATAATTGTGCTTATGATAGGGAGAAAATAATTTCTAAGTCATTTACATCAGAATCATTATATGAGTTCACCTGGTGCGGCAATCTACAAATTGCAAATATTACCAATGAACCAATTTTTAAGTCTGACAGAAGCATTCTCGTGAGGCAGACAGTTTTGTAGGAATGCTCTCTGTCCAACTAAATGTACGTGGCATTTGCATCGAAAAAAGTCATATATAAAGAAGCAATTCCTTACATAAACAGGAAAAGAACTGAAAGAGATCAAATTCTATCAGTCTTCTACATTAAACCGGAACACGTTAAAAATGCCGCTGAAAAATCCTGCAATGTGACTATATCCTCGGGGAAATCAAAACACCAGTGGTGGAGTGATCAGTTTTCCACTCTTCGTAGTGAAAGCAAGAAGGAGTTTAATATTTCTGAAAAATTTAACAATCAGTAAAATTACAAACGTGAATTTGAGAGAACTTAAAAATGCTATACATAAGGTAAAAAGAACTTTGCGGAAATCTGAGTATGCGAAAATTGAAGTTACTAATGAAGACAGTTGCCTCCAGATACTTGTATGAATTCTCTTGTTCCGCGTTGTATACAAAGATACCATGGAAGTTGGACTAATTCAAATCTAAAGTTTCACTTCGCCTTATCTGGCCACTGCAGCGTTTTTTCAAAGTTTTTTTCTCGAGACGTCCAATTGGCTGTCACGCAATCGAATGTTTAGAATTGATTTTTGAATTTTCACAGACAGCAAAGCGTTTATGAAGTCCCTTGCTGGAGTTTGCACCACTTCGAAGATAGTCCGACAAAGTCTTCTATCCATGAACAAGATGTCCAGACTTTCGACGGTGTTGTTGTTTTGGGTGCCAGAACACAGGGACTATCAAAGAAACTGTGAAGAGGACGAAAGTGCCAATGTGTTTTTTCGGAGGTGGTTTGCAATATCTTGGCTAAACTGGCCATAAAAACACTTAAAGGACGCTATAAAGTTCTGGGTAGAAGAATCTATCTGTGGGTTTCTAAGACAATTGGAGAAAATTTGGATATTGGCTGCACTAGGGAACTACTTGAATTAGAAATTTTCGCGTTGTGGTGGATGTCTTAACTGAGCATTGTCTGTTTGGCAGGCATTCTTTTCGTCATCACTTGTGCTAATATTAGGCCTTTGCAAGGTGAAAGAAGAAATCCCTTTGCTCATTATTCTTCCCAACCCTAATCGTAAAAGCTTCGGTGGATTTGAAGAAGATCACTTAGTTCCTTAAACACTTGCGATGGCTCTCGAAGTGTACATTGGCATTTATTAGGACCCGGTTTGATATAAGTAATTTGAAAATTTGAGGTACCCTGCGGTAATAACACCATAGTGAAAACTTAGTTACAAATGCAAAAAATGTTTGCAGTCAGTCAGTAGCTAAGTTGTATGAAAAGTGATATAAAGATGCCAGCAATGGCAATTTTTCTTTGATTTTCAATATGATGTGCTGCTTATTGAGTCTCAAATACCACTGATTATTTGCAATAAAACATGATCATGCAGTGAACTTAAAAACGAAACTTTTGAAGTTTTCGCGGGCGCTAGCTCTAAAAATTTTTTCACTTCTATGAGGTGCTAATTTACCGTATTAGCCACCCTAGGCTTGAAAAACATTGCCACCGTTGCTCTGCATGTAAAATTATAGTTTAAAAAACAACTTTGCACGATCAATTTTCGGAGCGCTACTGATACTCATATTCACCACACTGCATAGGCCCGTATTCACCACCCTGCATACACTCCGATGCGCATATGCCAACTCCTATGAAATGCGAGGCATCGAGCACAATAAGAGGTTTCTATTATCAGCGTTCAGGAAGTACTCAACGGTCCCTGAAACCTCCTGATTCAATAGACTTTTTTATGTTATATGTAAACTTGTAATAAACTGTATTTTTGAATTAAATCGTTTACTATATAGATACAATAAAAAGAAAATGAAAAGATCTAGAAGAATCACAATATACCAAACAAGAATTTAGAAAATACCGAAAGGACCTGAAAGAATTTAAATGGTACCCAAAAATCTTATAAAAGCCCCCTCGCCGTACATGTAAAATAGTATAGTAAGTGTTTGTTTAATGTTTACTGTTTACAAAACAACTCGCCTGGCTTTCAGCTTGGCAAAAGAGTTGATTATAGAATCATAATCAGACACTATTCCAAGTACAAAAAATTGTCATTTTCTAAACTTTCCGCCAGCAAAAAATTGTTGCCAGCACTAGGTAGCTGCATGATATCTGAGCAAGTATATGGTGCCATCAAATTTGAATATAACTTGCATCCTCTGATAAGTAAAATAAGCAATAATCCTAAATTTTGAAAGTGGTAAGACAAAAAATTTTACTGCCCTATGGTTTCCTAATAGTCATCAGGTGAAAGTGGTACATGACCTTCGATATAGATTGGTTGCGCTAGCGACCACGCTTGATAGAAGATACATCCATGGGATAAATAAATTTGGAAAAGCCAAGTGTACAAAATCACTTTCCAACCCTTGTTACATGCTGAGTGCCTAAAAGGGGCCAACAGCTTTTTTTAGAATGGCACATTTCTGAAGGGACAAGAAGAAAGAGATAGGAACAGAGCCTGACTGCGAGAATGATGCATAAAAATATCTGGCTTCTGGCATTTGTGGTGTATAGATCGAAAGCGGTAAACCTAGCTCCTAATATGTATCCTATTTAAATCGAGTGTAAAGTGATTCGTGGGCCTTATCGCCCCACACTCATATGCGTTGATTGCGAATGAAGTTTAAACCAATTTTAGTCCCCTGACCTGAAAGTGGTTGAACTGAGGTAACTTTATTTTTACATGCAAAATACTTAGCTTCACACTTGTATTTTTTAAAGTCCTGTATGTAAAAATTGGTAAACAAATAATGAAAATACAAAAATTTGAAATATTGGATTTAGATATTATTTAGATTCTACTTCAGCTTGATTTATATCAGCCTAATTAATATATAATTCAAATCAAAAATTTTGTTTAATATACAGACTATCAGTCTAATAGGCCTAAGAAACTTCGTTTTTCAATTCTCAGCTGGAAAATTTCTTACTGTGCTGGTTCACTCTTATTGATAATTCTTGTTTGAGGCACTCTTAATTACATTTATCATCAATGCAAAGCACTCTGCGCCATGCTACATCACGAATTATAAAACTACAACATTAAAATTTTTTCCTAATTTATGTGCGAAAGCTGGGATCTGTCTCATTGTAAAACTAATGCAAACAGAGTGCATGAATCAAATTATATTAGAAAATAAAGCTTAAGATCTAATTCGCAACAGAACGCCCTATGCATCTTACTTACTACTATTAGGCTTACAAAATTCCGGGAGGCAGTCTAGTAAAAGATTTGACGGTGTTGTTTGCCTGCTATGCTGCGCTATCTGCCAGAAGTTTTCATACAAACAATATCGAGAGCTTTGCTTGCCGTCTGACCTAATTTTTTTCCCCAAATGCACTCAGTATATCCAGTAGACTCACTCACTAATTAGGTAATTTCATTAGCATGCCAGTAAAAGAAACTAAAGTGAAATCAGGACAAGTACGAAGAGGTTTTTACTAAAATTATTCCTGATTTCATTAAACTATTTGTCATTTGATGTAAGTGCAACGTCAGTGTAATTCGCCATGCAACCGACGTCAACACGTTACATTAAACAAAACTGGAGCGAAATGCAAGTGTTGATGACGGAAAGGGAAATCAGGGCAATATGAACGACTTCCGTTTCTTCTATCAAGCGCTCTACAAGTGGTTGCAGAATAGCGCTGATTAACTTCATTAGAGACGGGCCAACTGCTTCTGGCTGGAGTAACCTTATGACACTGGCTCAGAGCTAATGAATATTCTTTTCTGGTCCCTTTCAGCTCTTGTTTTTGTTTTTCATTCCATTTTTTTCCCGTTGAAAAATGGTCCCAGCTAAATCCCAAGCTATGAAATAATATGTATTGTGTCATGGGAACTACGAGTAAAATTACATAATTCTGATTACAATCGGGAATACTGAGATTATTGAGATTAAGTGGAAAAGTTTGAGCCATAAGTATAAATTATTTGCAAAGTTAAGCAAGTCCGAGAAATATACTCTGAAATAGAAAAGGAAATATAGTTGCTTTGTGTAAATTGAAGTTAAGTTTTGAAACTTAAATAATACTTGTCTTTACTTGTTCAAGATATTTTAGCAATAACGAAAACCATATAAAGCAAGAAAAGCGAAATAAGCTTCTAATTTTAATGCATTGCTACGGTGTCTATTTGTAAGTTTCTGAAGGTTTGACAGATCCTCACGGCAGTTGGAGTGAACATTAAAAAGAACACTGAACAAATCGGACGGGTCGACTTGTTCAACTCTAGGACGCCACAAACTTATCTAATTAAATAATTGAGCTGTTCAGAGATCTGAGATTTATTCTGCGAATAAACTGCTGTCAGAGCTTTAGCAGCTCTTTCGAATTTTCTACGCGTGCGAATATTGTACTATCCATGACATCTCACTAGCTAATGCTATTTAAGATTATTTTTACGTTTTGTATTCCGATCGCCTTTTCTGATATTTAGCACGTATGTATGTATGTATGTACTTCATTCAGCACATGGCCAACAATGGTTTGAAGTGTGGATGAAACTTGAAATTTATATTTTTCCCACGAAGAAAATCAATCCGTTAGAACTCAGTCCAGTTCTATGGCAATGTGGTGAAATCTATCTTATTGTTAAATGCCTGTATTTGCATACCCTCAGATGTTCTTCGTGTTAGGGAAAAATAATAATAAAAAAAATGTCAACGGTCACACAAAACAATTTTATGGGATTTGCTTTCGATCCAAATGTAACAATGCTTTTCCTATCCGTGCGGAAACCGTGTGCAATCGCAAGAAGAATTCTAGATTTGCTGTGATTTGCAAATAAAATTTAGCAAAACTGTCGTCCTGCTTTTGAAGAGGGTCGTATCGGTTCGTACTCTGATACTGAAACTTGTCAAAGGCTAAGAACTATTCTGTTTTCGGTCGGAACGGCTTTTCGAAATTTTTGTTTGGGGTTTGTAAAATGACGTTTAGGTGTTATTTAAACTAAGTAAGGATTTGCTATGAGCAATCTATTTTTAAACTGATTCCCATTTAAATGCGGGTGTCAAGTGACAAACATTTCAAACGATGTGTCCTAATTTAGTTACAGTCGATAGAATGATTGAAAAATCAATATAGATTTTGGTTAAACTAAATTTAATGTTCCATGTCACTTAAGAAATTATTATGGAAGCCCATTATTTGTAGTCAACATAATACAGTATTCAAAATTGGTTTACACGAAGAAATTTGAAATTTGAGAAAACTTTTGGAGAGCCGAATGCTGTGAGCTTCAAACCAAGCCCAAAAACAAAGTAGCCTCACTGAAAACGAGCTTCCTGTTTTTTGTGAAATACGCGAATCTACATCACAGTGCACAAAAGTTCAGTGTTTGAACATGTCTAAATTTACTGTTTCATTTGTCCAAACTATAATTTTTCCGTCGCCATCTCAGTGATACCAATTGCAATAAACCACTTTCTATGAGTTTTGATGTGGCCTAGATAATTACTATTTTACGGGAATAATATGTTAAACTATCATTCAAAAAATGTATTGACCTTTTTGAAAATGAAATGGCCATGCCGTTCAGAAACAGCTGAATAAATGTACAAAAATAATTCATCATCATACGTACTACAACTGGATTCCTGTCCAGGCCTCTTTCAAGAAAGTTTTCTACCGGTTTGCAGCAAAAGCCGATGTCATCCAAGTAAGCACCGCTAAGCTCTGAGCGTTCTCATCAATGTCATCCTTTCAAAGCACGCAAGATCTATTCCGGCAGTTGTCTGCCACAAAATCAACTGCAAAGGGCCTTCCGAGCAGATGCATCTTCACATACGGGGCCGAAGACTATTCGCAAGGACTTTCGAACCCCTCACACTGGGCTGAATCCCGATTCTAGCTGGACAAAATTATTGTATGGGCTTAACAAGAACTAAAAGACTGGAATAGCTTACAAAAATAATTTAAAAAAATATACGAAGGAAAAAGTAGGTGTTTTAGTTCATATTATTGAAGTAGATGCCAATTTGTTTGCTAGTAAAATGAAGTATTATTTTTATAAAAATTCAAAATCAGAATCATTTTCCGATTCGCTCGGAGAATCCTTCTCGACTTCACTATCAGCCATACCCTCTTTCATTCAATCCATGATCAGCTCTCTTCCACTAGGACTCAGCTCCCTCAACGGGACTTTCTGGAAAGCTCTAAGGCCTGTAATAATAAGACCAAAAGCATGTAAACTAAGTCTTCACAGGTTTTTATATGTGAGGTATTTGTAGTATGCTGGGCAGCATACACAAGACATTGAGAGTTGAATTGCGAAAGGAGATCATTTATAAGCAGGAGGAAAAGGAGAAGACCAAGAATCGAGCCTTGGGGAACACCACAAGTAGGATAGAAGGGGGAAGAAGAACAAGAGTGAATCGTCGCAAAACAAGCACGATCGCGAAAGTATGAGGAAAACTAGCATCGGAGCTGACCGGAAATATTGAAACCATAGAGCTTTGAGACGAGGATTTCATGGCTCACAGAGTCAAAAGCCTTGGCAAAGTCTGTATACAATACATCCACTTGCTTTCGCTGGTCGATGGCAAAGGCAACAGTATTAGTGAAGTTGGAAATTGTTGACTTACCTTTGACGAAACCATGCTGCTCAGAAGCGAAAAGAGGTTCAATTATGCGATATACTATATTCTAAACAACTCTTTCGAGAAGCTTAATGAGCCAAAATAGAAGGCATATGGGGCGATAATTGGAAACGCTGAAAGAATCTCCGGCTTTGAGGATGGGGAAAATAATAACGGACTTCCAGGACGAAGGAAAAGTACAGGAAGAAATACTAAGGTTAAAAAGGACAGATAAAGGAACACACAATGATGATAAATGATGATAGGCCCGCAGCAGGTACTACTGTCCAGGTTAGTAAGCAAACCTTCGGCATCCAATGGGCTCGTGAAAAACAAATAAAGACTACAAACATCTGAAGAGGACATATTGGCAGAGGAGGATGAACTAATTTAGGAGGTACATTGAAAAAAATCCACATGGCGCCCAGAGCCATGTAACATAGCGCATTATTTATGGCGCCATACGCTATGTACATAATACTCTGAGCTATGCAATATGGCTCCCAGCGCCATAATGTCAGAATCTACATAGCACGTGGTCCTATGTAACATGGCGCAGCGTTTATGGTTCCACACGCTATGTACATAGTGCCCTGAGCTATGCAGTATGGCTCCCAGCGCCATAATTACATGGCACAGAAATTATGGCCCCACGCGCTATATTACATAGTGACATGAGCCATGTAATATGGCTCATGGCACTCCAATTATAACTCGCAGCCATGCTGTGTGAGGGAAGGTATAAATGTCAGCAAGTGACATTAGAGCTTGGGTCTACATAATTGTTATATTTTATATATTCGCTATATTTTATCACTATCCCTAAATCGACTATGTACATGGCGCCAGAAGTCTATAAATTATGCCGCCTGGCGCCATGTGTTTTTTCAGTGTACCAGAAGAAAATACAAACAAACAGCTCACATATTTCTTGAGGCGAAGAAGCAGACAAATCATTTAGGTGCATCACAGAAGGCATAGAGCAATATTTTTTAAGGGAACGGATATAGGACCAGAAAGGTTTCCGTTGACACGATGATATGGAAGCTTCAATTCAAAATTCAATACATTCAACAGGTTAAGAATTCATGTAGTCGGTACAGGAGGTCACGCTTATTGTATTCCGAACAGCTACTAAAACACCACCACCACTGTCAGATAAACCAGTGGCTGAACGATCACGATCTTCACGGAAGACATTAAAGACAGATAAAATTTCGTTACTGAATATACTTTCAGTCAGCCAGGTTTCAGTAAGGCAAATAATGTCGTTAAACGCGACTGTTGAAGAAATTTTAAGTTCATTGGTTTAAGTCCTCAACCCTTGAACGTTTTGGTAATCAACTTTAAACTTTTTAGGCAGATAGGAACTGTTTACATTGGCGGGACCCAGGCCTGAGTTTAGCAAAAATTTCCACGCTGTAGTGTTTCAAATTGGCGGCCAGAAATCACGGTGCTCGATTCGCCTAAGCTCAGTCGGAAGCGTGAGCAAGAAAGAGCCCACAATACGACTGATGTCCGAACCGTTTGTTAGCTTCTTGCAAGAATCGTTGACAAGTCTTCGAAGCTACCGAGATACATAGCTCTTCAAGTCTTCCTCGGACGTATGAGTAGCGATTCGAGAAAGAAAAATTTGAAGAGGAGGAGATACCACTCTATTGAAAATCATCATCATTAGCACTAGCAAGATAATACAGACGAGCTTAAGTAGTCTAGTGAGCAGAGCACTAGCTTTGTGTTTGTGTGGAACCGTGGTTCGAGTCCAAGTTCGGGCGAGGCTCTGAATAGGTACCTGAGATGATCAGGGGGAAAGTAAGTTGCAGAACTAATCACTTTTCACTCGTCTTCACGTTGATTGTAAATTTATGATGAACCTCTCTACCAGCTTGAACCCGTAGCCCAACAAGGGTTGTAGAGGGATTATTTCACTTTACTTTTACAGATGAGTTATCCCTAAACCAACACTTTCAATTCAACTTCCCAACATCAAGAATTCCCCAGATTTTTCACTCCTGGTTGAAACTAAATTTCAAAACAGAGTGAGAGCTTGAACATCAATGTCTTTGTACTGCTTGCCAAACTCATGAATTTTCGTTGAAAGCTTTTTCGAAACTAGTATCCTTTCCATTGATATGCGACAGAGTTTCAAAAATTTGAAGCGTTTGCTCCTTCACAGATGAATGTTCCATGTGAAGTGGAAAGCAAATACCTTCTGTATAAGGACCACAATGCATTTAACTAATGTTTTTCAATAATTCTTTCTTCGCAATGTGGACAAACTCCTATGCATTTATCGAACTGGTGTAATAGTTTTGCTTAAGCAACAAATCGATCTAAGCAGAAAGGCTTTTGTCGTTTCAAATAAATTCAAAATAAATGCTGCATTTTCCCCAACTATATTTCAGCAGTTGAAATAAATCTCACAAGTTCATTGCGATTCTTCCACGTGTCCAATGCTGTATTGAAAAGCGTTGTAATTTTCCGAACGCCAGGATACTGTGCAGCGGTCGACATTGCTAGCCGAATGTTCAATATGTTCGGCAATTTTTTATTAATGTGTGGCAAGTGTATGTTTGCCGTAAAACTCAATTGTAAGTATCTTGAGGGTAAAAGCTTTGGCTTCTGACTGCACCAGATTGAAACTTTAGCACACTATGCGTTAACCCTCATGCAACAACCTTTTGAGCCATTTGTTTCTATTCTTCCTTTTAATAATGCGATACTGCTTTAATACTTTTCGGAATATTTGAGAAAAGAAAGCGTTAGGCGGAAAATTCAATCATTTTCATGATTTTCATATTTGTCCGCTTATTTTCATCATTTATTTGTTTATTATTTTTCTATCACTATTAAATGCAAATCGAATAAATGCAGCTATTAAAAGGGTTAATACTGTGTTTGCTCCAGTTGTTCACAATTGAACTATTTGAACCATGACTTTCATTCCAACGCTCAACCACACGACCCTCAAGGGCCAAGACATAATCTAATGGAATATCATTGTAGGAAGGTCTGGAGTGTATGTCTAAACCACAAGCGAGATAGTTCCACGCAAAAGAATCTTCCTTCCTTCCGTTTAAGAGTCAAGTAGGGCAAGTGTGAAAAATTTCTCTGTCCACTTGCAAGAAGCGAATAAAACCCAAGACAAATGGATAAAATAGTGAAAATAAATGGAAGGAAAGAAGAAAAGCCTACAATCTTTTGAATTATGTATCAGGCTTTTACGAAAATGAGCATTGTAGTGCTGCCATTTGTCGCTACATATGCACTCACACATGCCAACCGGTATCAGTAGGATGTGTTTTGCAAAAGACTTATTATCAATCTTTGGAAAGGTGTAGACGGGTCTGAACGTGGGAGATATTTGACGCGACTGGGTGAGAATATGTAATTCATTACTCGACATACTTCATTGGAGGCAGAAATAAATCGCTGGGCTGAAAGCTAACCCCGTCTAGATAAAAAATCGAAACAATGCCATTCCTGATTAGTTTTGGATCAGTGATACGAAAGCAATGTATTGCAGATATTTAAGGTAGGTATTATATTTCAAGAAAAGTTCACCTTTTTTGCTTGACTATTTTAAGCACTAAATCTCATTTGAAAATATTTTTTTGAGTTCACAGTATGAATTATCATGCATGAGTCATTATTATTAGACTAAATGGACAATATAAACTCATAATATACTTGGGAAAAGATTTTAATAAACTTGGCTCATAGGATGAAGAATCTTGTTCCTTGGCCAAAGGCCCTTGAAACTTGAAAGTATTTTACTAAAAATTATTTCAATCGTTTCAAGCTCATATGGTAGTCAATTTGTCCACACAGTGTTCAGCAATATATAGATAGGAACAGTAAGCGACGTGGAAAGATTTCAAAAGAGCCAGCAAGCTACGGTTTATTCCATTGGAAATATTGTATTTAATGTAGAATGCTGGGGCGATTTAGCATTTAGATTGAAAAGAAAGTCGACGAGTCTGACGATGAAAGGTCCATTAAGCTTAGTCGTTTGTTAATTTGGTGCGCGCGTGAGACATTAATATGGAACGGAAATAAACAAATAGCGCATTTCTTCCGGATAGCATCTTAATGGCTGGTTTTTAAAAAAAACCTTTAGTACACGAGTACAATATATTTGCTTTTCGCTCAACCTCTATAACCTTCCCGACACCGCACCCAAACAAGAGCCTCTGTAATAAATCCATCTCCAGAAATGTGCCTTTTTGCTCTAGCAGCTATTTCAGGAAGTATTACTGTGTTCCGACCGCATCGTATCCCTGAATAATATGTAATTTTTGGCCTCTGCAGCAGCACATGTAACACAGATTGACCGCTATCAAGATTCTGGTCAGTTGTGTTTTATGTACTGAATAAATTCCATTTTTGTCACATACGAGCATGGTAGCTTTGAAGTCAATTATCTTGCTCTCGTACGAGGTTTGATTGTTTACGACTTGCTTCTGACAAAGGTAGAAATCAATTTAATAGCAGAATGAGCGGAATTTGAAACGTAGCAGGTTACCACAAATGGTAAAATTAAATGTCACAAGTAATCAATTATTTTTATGTTTCAGCCATAAATCCCAGACATCATCCTTTAAATTTGAAGCAAAGCTACTATATTTCCTTAAACAACAAAATAATTAATAATTGTTTGAAATAAACGTTACCAAATGCGCATTAACAGCTTAAGTACCGGCTATTGTCCGGACAAAAAGATGCTAATACAGTCACTATAAGTTTTAAGTTATTATGTTTTGTGTTAGATGAGATGCTGCTTTGAATTAATTAGGGAAAAAGTGAGTTGTGGAATTGTAAATTTGTAATGAAGGTCTCTGTTAAAGACAAGGTTGTTTTACCTTAACTTGTCGATAATAGCCAAGGTGCAGCACCTTGACTAACATCGAAATCGAATATATTATTCTTTTAAAAATCGGTCTCGCTGAAGTCTTCGTTCAAGTGATAAGGTTCTTTGCATTGCTACCTCTCGTGGACCTCCAAGCTGATTTGGGTCATTGGAAAATGGCAGCGAAACAATGAAACGACCATTGAGATCCCGTTTCATAGTTCGGCTGAAATGCGACTCACATTTTTTTCTACCGAAGTTAACTTAGATATACTGGAATCGACTTCTTTGAGTTTCCACAAATGCTCTAGAATCCCGTTCAAATTTTCATCTTCGCAACAAACTCTACATACGGCAGCTGATATGGACACTTGTTTAATCTTTCCAACTACTATCCATCCAAATATGGTGTTTTGAAGAACTGAAAGATCCTTTGCCATTTTTATTTGACCTAAAAATAACAGCTCATGAAAAAATTCCACTCCAAGTAGCCGATAGATTTCTTTAGGTTTGTAGAAATCTGAGTCTGCCAGGTTGATATTTTTTGGAATTGGCCATTTAGAAACATCAAATGGGCTGTCAAAAGCTTGAACACGTGCTGAATAATCACAGAGAAGAGATTCCATTAAAACATTGACCCTTGCTTGACTTTGAGCCTTGTTTCCCCGCCAACACCTTGAATGTGCAGCTGATCAGTCTTCGCGATAAGTTTTAAACAGTGAACGTGAACTATACAGATTCTTGTTATGATTAAATTGACTTGCCCGAATCCAACAGTGTCTTTTATTATTCATAATTTTCACTGCTACCGTGCCAAGGAAAACATAATTTACCTCATGTCTGTTTGTCGATGTGGCCACCGTGGGTGGAAAATTCGAGATATCTTCAAGTTCAGGACTCGTTTAACTGGTTGGGGGTGACACTTTCATTGTTTCCCCTTTATCTGAGTGAATCAGAGTATGATATTTTAACTCGCATTTTGTGCAACTGCGAGAACCGCAATTAATTGCACTGTGCCCAGTTCTTAAGCAATTCCTGCATAAATTATGCTTATTAATAATCTTAACTCGATCTGCAGTCTTAGCTCCCGTGAATAGCTAACACATGTGAAGAGCGTGCTTATCTTTGCACAACATGCGCTGTTTGTTTGCTTCTGTGTCAGTGGCACTCGCTGTTAACGCTTGAGCAGCTCCCTGTTTTCGATCCCGATCACCTATTCTGCCTTTGCTTCCCAAAACCTCAAGTGATTGAAAGCACAGCTCGAGGAAATATAGAAAATTATAGATTCTGGAGGTGTCTCGGGCTGTCTAGCGATTGTTCATACAAAGTATGTGTGGCCTTATCCAACTTTTTCACCATCTAATTAAGCAATAACGGGTCACAGTCCTTTGTTGAAACACCAAGATTCTGCAATCGTAATAGACATTTTGGCGTTGCATTGTGCAACGTCTTGAGCGATGAGGCAGGTAGATGGTCATTGGCATGAGATTGCTATGATAGCAACTTGTGAATAAGTACTGAAACTTGCAGGCGCGGATTATTGTACTGCTCTTGCAGTGTTTTCCAGACAATGACATAATTTTCCTCCGTTATTTTAAGATGTATTTTAAGATCTCCCGGCTTCTCCAGATAAATTTGTTTTGAGATACATCATCCTTTGGCTCCTAGTTATGCTTTGGTTGGGCACCATTTGACTGAATAGATCGCGAAACTGCTGCCAATACAAACTTAAGTTGACTATGAAAACCCTGATTTGTTCCCATCACATTGTGTGAAACTGAAGTTCTTTTGAGGTTCATGCCACTATTAATGAGATAATAATAATTTTAATAATAATAATTTACATTGATTTAATAATAAAAATAATATACATAGATTAACCATGAAAGATCTTATATTTATATTATATTTTGGCCCACTGGCTCTTTTTGGATTTTGATTATATTTTTTTATCATTCCTTTATTTTTTGATTTACACTTGCCGTCCTTAAGCGGCTCAAGTCCTGCTTCCTGATATAGAAGAGAGCTCCTCGGCCACTTTTTAGTTACCGGGTTGTATGTAAAAACTGCCGGTGCAGAAACGCAGAATTATCCATTCGGACATCTCCGCTTCTGCCATGGCAGATTTGGAACAGGTAATCCAGGATGGGGATGCGTATGTATAGGCTTGTAAATCCATGGACAGAAAAGTACAAAAACGCTCTCATGGCATTTCTTTAGAAGTGACAGTTGTCTGATTTTGAAATAATGATAAAGATTATAAAGTTATCTTAAGGAGTAATAAAGTATCTCCACAAAAATATTCGACTTTCATAATAAAATTGCGCGAAAAATATTTTCCTTGCCAAGCATATTTGAAAATATGTATTCGTGCCAAAGAGTTTGACACTTCTCAGGATCTGACACAAGCTAAGATTCAACTGAAATCTTATTTTCTTTCATAAAAGAGGGAAAGTTTTCAGTGTTCAGTCAAACTGCGTACAAAAACGACTTTATAGCAATGCATAGAGTACGCGAACAGACTTAATATTTCAAAACATGATGTAATCCTGCCTCATTTCTACAAATATGCACTTTAAGTTAGAGCATAATGAAAATGTCTACTGTAAGCCTACCTGCAGCGAACGAAACCGTTGTCGGCCGATCAGTCCCTGCTGCAAACCTACCCGCTGCCGATAAATTCGCTGCAGACCGATTGCAGCCAAAAGTACATTAGAACTAGTACTACACCTGTGTGCTTTCAAGCGAACGAAGGATATATAGTCGATCATGCTAATGAAAAAAGCTATTAACTTTGCGAAAAAAGCGAAATATTAACTGAAATAAAACGAAAAGTTAGATACTCCAATCTTAAATTGCATTAAATATGGTAAATTTAGGTTTTTCGTTCCATTAAATCGTGATGATGCTAAAAATTAGTGATGTGGTCCGATCCACTTCAGACTCCCAGGAGCCTCGGGCATCTACAAATTCAACTTTACCAAAGTATATGCATTCTAGTTATATATTTTTTCCTGAATAATATAAATCAGTTAATTTGTTAGGGCTTCAAATGCAAGCAATCGCACGGAGAAAAATTATCGTCACTCGACACTAATACTTTTTCTTCACATAAATATAAATAATTGTTGCTATTTTGACTGTGAGATTCCAAATGATGTTTTGAAAAACATTTGTAGAAGTGAGCTTTACACAAGAGAAGAAGATTGGGGTGTAACTGACATGTCTTTTATAGATATAGAAGCATCTTGTGATGTAAATTTTAAGCTTCTAATTTGTTTTTATTATATAAATATACATTTTTTTTCATATGGAATCAAATTTACTTTGATCAAATAAGAAATCATTACCGTTTTACAGGATCTGACATTATTTAAAAAAAAAACAAATGGCAGCACTTAATACAATGAGTTAAAAAAATACATTATTTTTGTACAATAATAAATGCTCTTTTCTTATTTTTCTTTATTTCCTCGCTTATAATATCGACTCCAAATTATAAAAGGAAGACCACATATTAATACTATGTGTAAAAAATAATGATTTAATTTTACTAAATTGGAATCGCTATTACTAATGGATAATCTATTTGTTATAAATGTATTAGCACCGATATATGTAATGGCACCGAAATTAGATCTAGCATTTGTATCCAAATAAAATAAAATTTCATCGATGACGCAAACTTGTGAATTCGTTCAGTGTTTGGATCTAAGTTTGGATCTAATCCATCCAAACGGAAAAGACTAAAGTCAGAATCGGATATAAAATTTACATCTGAAGGAGCTTATATATCACCGACGTAGCACAATTTCATATTCATTTGATGTATCCTACACTCCAGTTCCGGAAATAATTCATTCATCCAAAGGGTGAAACTACAAAATATTAGCGGGGCAAATTCAACACCGAAAAAAGCCGGACTCCATCACGTACCGCTAGGTGATTCTGAAGCTCCAATTTTTTCACTGTGATATACATACATATTTTGTGACTGAAGCTTGCGTCACCATCTATGCCTGACTGAAATTGCGAGTAAACGGCTTTATTTGTTTAAATGTCTGTCATGGATTGGGAACGACTCTGATCACATGCACTATTAAATTGCCTATTTGATTGTTATTGTGTTAACTTGTTGCTCTGTATTCTGTTATGTAGAGTTTTTGAATAAAGACTTAGCAATTTTGTATTTAAATAACATCTATGATAATTGAGATATCGGGCTGAAAATTTACATTTGAATATGAAGTCCGAGTTTCATTATATGACTAGTGTAAGCACGTTTTCAGCAAATGGATTCTATGTAGTCAACATTTCACCACTCCTAGCCGGCACCTAGCCTACACATAGAGTGAACATTTCCAAAACGCTATTATATGTATGTTTGAAACACGTTCAAAATTTATTTCGCATATTTGGTTCTTCGAAAATCTATTTTTTAATAGAATTATCAGAGTACTTAAAATAACACTAAAATAGCGATCGGCGTCAAAATGTTATCGATAACTAACATAAGGTGAAACTTGGATCTATTTCACATACAATGAATCCTGAAAGTCAGCTCAATCGAATGATGCGTTCACGAGAAACGGTAATTTAAATAAAAAATGGCTATATCCTTAATGAAAAATCCTGAATTATAAAAATTCACTTTCTTTAAAACTTTTTCCAGCCTCTGGACTGAAATTTATCTGCATTTCAATCTATTACAGCCGTCACTGTCCCATAAATGAAATAAAAAAATGTGCTTCAAATATGCTTATTTACAACCAAATCAGAAATAAAGTTCATTGAAGTAAATAAAAATCGGCACTTGTTCAGCTTGAACAGTCACAGAGTTAAACCTTTTCTCCCCTAAGCATTATTTTCTTTCACATTAAGCCATAAATCTTTCAGAAAAAGAGATAGTTGTGAAATAAAATCACAGGTGGCACGTATCCGAACTGAGTTGGTATTCAGTCAGAAGTATTTTAAAAAGCCCCATCCATGAAACCGAGACTTTGTTGGATTGGTGGGAAATAAATTATGCGAGTCAAAACTATATCCGTATTTTCGTTTTTGAATACAAAATTCATTTGATGCTTTTTAAACTAATGGCACTAGATACTATTGAGTGACTAGCAAAATCAAAGCAATCTTGTGTTTAAACTTGAGCATTTCATTTTGCCTGGATGATTAAATTGGGATAACAATTATGAAAATTTTGTTTTGTGGGTGGCGAAGAAAGTACAGAATTGTTAATGAGCATATTTCTAGGGAACATTAAGTATGCGTCCTGATAAATTATTCGCATCGAAATCAATTTGATAAGCAAAATTGTTATCGTTAATTATAAAAATTCGAAATTGCGCATTTGATACTCAGAATAAGTACGAGGGTGGATCATTAAATTCACGAAATGAATAGATAGGCCATTAATGAGGGTAGTTCGATGAAACTTTATAAGCTTAGAGACTAATTATAAGTATAAGCTATAAATAGCAAGCTATATGTCAAATAAGAGATTCGTTTTTAAGCTATAGTCGACTAAGCAACTCAATCTAGAAAAAAAAGTGTAAAATATGGAGAAAATTAAATACCGCGCTGCTATAAAGCTTTTCACCAAACAAGCGAAGTCGACTCAAACCATAATGGGAGAAACGGCATCCATTTACGGGAATTCTTTTCCATGTAACAACATGATTTATAAGTGGCAAAGTCTTTTTAAATAAGGATGATGACCCACCACCAGGGCGGCCAATAAAAGTGACCACTCCTTCAATTATTAAAAAAAAAGTTATATTGAAAGATGCTAGATACAAGGATGCTACATTCTTCCGAACAAAAACAACATGGTTTTAGAAAAGGCATCCCAACTACAACCAAACTCGGGATTCTCGTCTCAGATGTTCTCTGTGACATTGAAAAAGGGCATCACATTGATACCATCTACACAGACTTCAGCAAAACCTTTGTTCGCGTTGATGACGTTGATATAATATTCTTCGAATTAAACTACAGAAATTTGGTATCTCTGGTCTTTTATTTATCTGGTTAAACTCTTTTCTTCAAAATAAGACGCAGTACGTGAAGTTTTAGGGTATCTTATCCAACAAAAAATATAGAAGTTTCATCAGGTGTATCACAAGGTAGTCACTTGGGACCTCTTTTATTCAATATTTTCATGTCGGGTCTTTCTGAAGTTTTATCAGACATTTCTCACCTCTTTTATGCAGATGATCTAAAAATGTACCTCACTATTAAATTGAAATCAGACTCTGTTTTGCTTCAATATAAACTGCTATCTCTTGAGCAGTGGTGCAAACAAAATAATCTTGACATTAATGTCAGTGAATGTCAAGTCATTAGCTTTTCCTGCCAAACAAGTGATATACAATTTAATTATCGCCTCAATAATGTTTCAATAAATAATGTTGATAGTGTCATCGACTTCAGGGTTACTTTGGATAAGAATCTGCGGTTTTATTTATGCTGACAAAGTCTTAAGCAAGGCTAATAAGCAGCCGGGAATTTATCCAATGACGTGCGAAGGAATTCAAAAACCTATGGGTCACGAAGTCTTTATACATAGCTTAAGTTCGACCATTGCTCAAATATGCATGTATTGTCTGGCACCCTACCTTTGATGTCCATAGCGACAGGCTCGCATTAGTGCAGAAGCAGTTCTTGCTCTGTGCGTTGAGAGATCTGTATAATCCATAGGAATTTGATAACTTACCTTCATAGAGGTATAGGCTAAATATTCTAAATCTGTCAAGCTTATCTTCGCGGAGGATAGTCATATGCTCCTGCTTTACTTTTGATATTATTAGGGGCTTGATCAATGTTGGGTCCCTGTCCAATATGATAACATTCAACTAATCAGTAACGCGGACGAGGTATACACGTTTGTTCAATGAACACCGGCACCACACAGTTTACGCCAGCAGTGAGCCAATCAAAAGATGCTGCAAAATATTCAACATCTTTGCAAAATACTTTTCCTTCACCATTTCCAAACCTAGGTTTAAAACAGCTCTGACTAAGGTGCTCACGTCATAAATGTCCCAATCCAATTCACTATCCAATTTTTCCGGAAATATTTGAGTGGTTATAATTGTCAATTCATTAAATGTAGTATTTGCAGTATTCTTCCGTCCTGGCTTTCCCCACTCTATGAAGATATTTACAGTAGCCATTGCCTGATTGAATTTATTTCACCGTGATCACGACTAAACCAAGGTTTTATGGCGCAAATCTGCCTATTCCAATTCAGATGCAAATAGCAATCAACATTCAACTACAGTAAAATAATTCTTTTAATAAGGGAGAATGCTGAGCCACATAACTATAAAATAACAACAAGGCCTCTCATTTCTAAGTACAAATCTAGGTCTATTATCGAAATGAGTACTTCTGATGGGATGTCTTACACATCGAAACCTAATATCACGCATGAAAGGCTCTCGCACTCCACATAAATTGAAAATATGTGGCTATGGCGTGCTGTTGAAAAGCAATCATCTGCATCACCCCAAACACTAGTTGTTCGAGAATTAATCGCGAATATTTTTCTCTCAGGCGGAAATCGCACGCATCAATGAACTTGGCTTTCATTGCCAAACATTGCATGTCACTTTCATTTGGCCTGACTAATTATCTTTGGAATCATAAGCAATTCTTTGCTCTGCCATTTTTTGTTCAAGGATGATTGCACTCTAAAATGCTAAACACGAGTATGGAATTCAGTAAACTGACCTTGATACTTTTACAAGCCACCTAGATCATTGCCAACATTTCGCAATTGCTACAATAACGTTTGGAACGATAAAGTTTGGTATTTTTCTTCGCAAGTTGAGCATTTTCTATGCAAATATTGACAAATTAGGTAAATATGTAGCCAACTTTTGAGGAGCTAGGGACTCATTCTGCAAAAAAGTTTGAAGTTGAAAAGTTGAAAGTGATTTTACTCAAACTGGGAGCAGTTTCAGATTTAACGCTTTGAAGAGCCAGCGCAGTAAAAGAGAATGCTAATTGTACTTGTGTCAGACATTTGATCGGATTCAGATGGGACTAGTCCATGGGATTAATGCAAAAATGATGTATTCTGTCAAATCTTCTTAATGTGGTGATTTGTTTCGAACGCTTTTTATTTTTAGAGAAACCACAGACTTCAAATTAATGTTTATTTTTCGTGAATGCAAATGATCCTTTTACTCAAGTTTTGGATCAAAGCGTATTTGCCTTTCGAAGCATATTTGATAATCAAATGTTTTTGTTTGTAATTATTTGTCAAGATGGCTTGAATGTTTGTCGCTGTTAAGATAGGCTAAAGATCAATTTGCTGCTCGCAAGTCTCTTGTATTTAATAAGTTGCATCCTTTTGTATACAAATTGGCATTATATAAGCGAGTTCATTATATATCTTTTTAATAATCTAGAACACAACTATTTAGTGCGCCAGCAACTCATTGCTGGTGAGGAATCTCCAATCACCTTGCATGCACAAAGGGCTAAAAATATACCGGGAAGTTTCGAACCCTAAAATATTGTTGACGGAAAACTTTTACGAAATTGATCGGTAATTATTGGATCAGTAAATTTTTAAGACGACATACACCAATTTTTCGCTTGATATGATATCTCAGTCTCAGATATTATTTTACGAATGTTCGAAGAACATTAGTATTAATCTCGTTTCGCCGAAAATTTATTTCTACCTCCTGACAAACTGTTGTTTTATTTAGAGCAAAATGCAAATTTTTGATAAACCTCATGCTTTGTAAACATGGTCAAATTAAAATTGTTGACAGTCCTGCATGCGCCAGAACAGTAACCTTTCACAAAATCAGCTCTATATCTACTACTCGAAACTGGCCATCACGAAAAGGACTACTAAAGTGGTTTTGAAATGTGTGATCAACCCTGTGACCGTGGTGTCATCTTGAAAAACCACTAACAAGAAAATCTTGTTTTGCCCTATAAATTCCGATTCACTAATAAGATTTTAACGAATTAGGTTTTAGCTGACAGCTGTGAAAATTGTTGAAAATTGTTGTCATGAATATTGGGAACTCGGTCCAAATAATAAAGCTTTTTGCTATGCAGTTTTATCATTAAACATTCAAATGGCAATGATCTGACAGTAAAGAATCAATATTTTGATTCCGAATATTTGAAAAGCTTTGCGGATGGTTACCCTATTTTTCTATACCCCTATAACTTCCAATTCAGTCATCGGATCAAACCGAAATTCGCAGTGAGAGTTGACTTGGGTTGCCATAGCGAAGCGTTTTTGTAATTTGTATACCAATAAATGCTTACACTAAGTATTCATATGACATACATCTACAATGAAAATAAGTAGCCAATGTTTAAATTTTCCAAACTTTGGGAAGTTTTGTTATCTCTGGAGGTTTCGATGAAGTCATCGGATGAAAGCAAAATGCACAGGGTTAGACGACTTGGACGTGAAGTAGCTGCGGTAATTTTTTTGCTGCAATGCTGAAAACAAATGTTTGAATTAGCCCTGATAGCCCTGAAAATCTTTACACAATATGAGTTTCATTGCATTTTTGAGACCAAAGAGGTATATGGCATTCGAAACAGGTTGGCTTTAATAAGGAGCACGTGTGGTAGAGCATACTCTTATGCCTAATTTACACACACAATTGTTGGCGAGCTGTTGGAACAAAGACAATTGTTGGCGAGCTGAGAGTGTAAATGGACACGACGTCTATTCACCCCTGTTTTTTTTTCACATGCCAAAACATGGAGGGATGTAATTTTACGAGCCACTCGACGAAACATTCGTCCTGTGTATAATTTTGGCATTAAAATCTGCACGATTCCTCTTCTTTGCTTCGAATATTAGTGTTTTGAATATTAGTGGTTCTTTTTAGCTATTTTTAACATAAGTTTGGCAACCATCTCCCGAGTTTTGGTATTTTCTCTGTTGTCTTGAAAAGATTCTTTGCCAGAAATTTTTCTGGCTTTCTCCGGTAACCTGATAGTTTTCTTTTGTATATCTTTTGTTTCCGACATGTTTTTTGCCAGCTGCTTGGAGACTCGACATCATTATATTGCAAGATAAAATGCCGAATAAAATATAAAAAACTTTAACCGTCTCACATATATCATAGTTGGAGCTGGAAGAATAAATTGGTGGAGGCCGCATTGACTCTATTCAGGTTCTGTTCCCTCCACAGCCCACGAGGCTAGAAAATTTTCGTGAGCAATAAATCTTTACTTACACAGGTTTGACTAATTTCAGCAGGAGTCGGTTGAAGGTTCGATGTTATCCTGAAAAACCTTCCTACCTATTTCTTTGAATATCTCCGTGCTGTTTTGGACGACTCTGTAAATATTGGAGCGTGCAATATATTCAACACCTGTCCTATATATATATTTTTCTGAATTTGGAAAAATGAATCCAAAGTGTAGTTCAGGTATAGGTATTCCAAGCAGTTGATGACCATGGAATATTACCAATGAGACAATTCGGCTTTAGAGCAAGGCACTCTTCAGTTTATAATTATAGCAAAAAGCTGTCAAATATAGCATCCGGACCAAAAAATTTTTGATTGTTTGTCTGATTCATGCGCAGAAAGCTTTGACTCCGTATAATTTGAAGGCCTGCAAGGATTATTAAGATCATCGGAAAAAGAGCAAACGTTCTCAACAAGATCAGGTTTATCATAAAACCTCCAAGAAAATCATTGAATGTCTGGCTACTTAGCATGACCTTAGCTACTATATTGCTAAGTCATACTTGGGAACATCCTCCGTCTACCAGCTGATGTCAAGTTCGGTACTTCTCCCGAGCAATCTCAATCCGATTCTAAGACGCAAGCGAACTAAGGCAACGATTGGACCGAATACATGGAGTTGCGCGAGGAAACATCAAAGTTACTACCAAACGCATGAAAACCAGGTATGGCCAATGACACACGGCGGTTCAATTGAAGCGTTTAAGGCGTTGCTTTTTTTCGAGGATGGCACACACAGTGGTTTTCCGAAGCGTTTGTTCCAAACATTCACAGGCCGCCTCCACTAGCAATTTCCATGGTATACCATTTGAAATTGGTTGTGGAGGCGGCCTATGGTATGCCATATTTGATGGCATGCCATAAATATGGTATGCCATTTGCTTGGCCATCTGCCTGGCAATTACTTGACAGTTCTTGATTTTCAAAATGGCGTTGAACTGTGGTCATGCTCCGTTTCTTGTAAAAAAATGTAGGAATTCTGAATTTTCAGGGATTTTAAGATCTCGTTGTGTAATCCAAATAGTTTACAGAGCATGGAATGGTGGGAAATTGCGAAAAAGTCGAATAAGTATACGAAATTTTTTTAAAGATATATATATTTTCAATTTTTAAGGATGAGTAAGTAAATAAAGCTGCCTATTTTTAGTGACTTCTACCCCATCCCCCATCATACCCCAGCAAACCATATAATAGTTTCACCTTCATTTGAAATCTCACCCGCTTATCAAAATAAAGGGATTTATCCTATACGCGAAGTTTTCGTCAATAGCAAAATTCCTTCGTTCTCCACTTCAAATATCATTTTAAGAGCATTCAACGCATAGAAGAATCACACATCCTCGCCGTTCCGAGGCATTTTCGAAATGATAGGGCATGCCATGAAATTGCCCACTCATCAGATGGCATATCATAAATTGACAGTCGTTGCCATAACAAATTACCAATCGAGTCTTGATATCATCAATGCATTCTGAATATTTCAGCTCGATCGGATTTTGCAGTTATGAGTAAATCGAAAAAACGCTTGGAGAACCTAGTCGGTGGGTTATTTCTCACGTCTACTAACTCGGTTCCAAAACTGAGAACCGGCCCTAACCACGGTGTGTGTCATCACAATGTTAAAATAATGCAGGACTGTACCGACTCGTGTGTGTCATTGGCCTGTGACTTAAAGGCGAATTCATCAGAATTCTAGCAGGACGAGCTGGTGTGATTATACAAGGCATTACGTGGGAAAAGCCGATCTCCGAAGCTGCAGTATAATTTGGAAGGGCTCTTTAGAGTCATCACCCGGATAAACGACGTAGTCTAGCGAGGACAGAAGTACCAACAGCCGAGGGCCAAATTAAAGATCGTGCACTTGGATCGTCTCGTCCCATGCTACGACTCCGACGCCACGAGATCGGCTACCGCAATATCTATTCAGAAAGAAAAGAGTTAAACCGGGGGTAGTGATACACGAATTTTATGACCACTGTGCCAATTCATTCAATGACAGTACAACAAAACTTGCATGAATCATATAAGAATTTGACAGGATAGGTCGCATGTAATCCGGATCAGTGAAATAATTAATCATTCTATTTTCGTGTTTCTTTCGTAAAGATACTAAGTTAGTGGCCGCGAAACTTAAACACACAACAACTTACAACCCTGTGTGACAACATCTTCACATAATCACGAGAAGCTGGCGGAATTTTAATTTCAATAGTAACTACTACTGGAGTATCGATCGCTTTCACAAAGCAACAATTTTCCATTAGCTATCATATCTGTTTGATTAAACTCTAAGGCTATGCTCTGTCCAATAAAAGGTCCTAGCGACCGCAATATGCCAGTCAACAGAATTATTTTTATTATAAGATAAGAAGGATAATTAATGTTCAAAAGTCTTTACGACAAAATAAGTTTTTTCTTAAGTGTTAGCTTTATTTGAATTCGTATGCATTGAATTTCACAAAATACAGAAATCTGTACCTAAGTTTCAAATTCAAATTTGAGAATACGCAAACTTCAAAGTGTTGATGCATTTAGCGTTTGTTTACATTAGTATACGTCAGTCATTTTAGACAAAAAAGTCGCCCTGCTAAAGCCACCAAAGGCTCCAGTTTCGTTGATACAACAAGAATGGGTGAAATAATTACGAGAACTTAAACACATTTCTGCTTGCATCAAAAATTATTTATAAACTACGTTGCTATCAAGCATGTTTAACCCTTTTTAAGTATCACAACTTCTGCAACACAAATCATATAGAAAACAGAGTTAAATATTTAATTCACAATAATCGTTAAATTTATCACATATATGGACAAAATCAAAGTGGACTTAAGGCAGAAAGACAACATTTGTTGAACTAGAAGTTTCTACGGGTAAGTTTCTTTTCTTTTATTCAATTGTTTTGGAAAACTGAGAATACACTAATTATTTTAGTTGAAATTTGAAATTGTGAGCTGGTAAAAATCTTTTGAAAAATATCAAATTTGGCCTCACTTTGCATTAATAATTAAAAGAAATGAATTTTTAATAAGACTGCATTACTAAAACTTGAAAAGAGGTTCTGGGCAACATTTCAGATTTAATGGAAAGCAGTTAGTCTCCGTACACGATTATTGATTATAGGACTTGCATTGTAATCCACTTTCCACCCGAAGGAATCATCTTTCCGGAACTAATTTTACGTTTCATCTGACCTAGAATAGAGAAAAGGATAAAATGGATTTCAAACGAGACTGCTTTTGTAGTACGAGCGCGGACCATAAAGTTTAAGCTCCTAGAGTGCAGAAGATTCTTCTTTGAATATTGATTTCACAACGGTTTTTATGTATGCTCAAGCACAGAACGGAGTGCTGTCCACAGTGATGCGCAGGGTTGCAATAGATACCATGAAAGCAAAATCCTGTAGAGATAAAACCACAATGTGCATTGTATATGCTAATAAGAACGTGAACATAAGTGCTCCCAGTTGTTTATTTATTTCCGTATACATACAAAGAAAAACCTGATAGGAATATGTATTGGCTCTTGTATAAATTCAAAACATATTCAGCATGGTGTTTGTGATTGTTAAAAGCAATGGAATGTCTTCTTTTTGAACACAAATTTGAAAATAAGGTGTGAATTTATTATGCCCACTTGTTACATGAAACAAAGCGTGCAAATTAGCAATTGAGCTGAATCAAAGGACATGTTTGAGCCAATATTTTGAGGAATTTCGCCCAAACGTCAACATCCTTACAAGATCCAATATTTAACTGGCTGAAAAATGTCAATGCTCCAAAGTTCAGAGCATAACAGAGCATATATTCTCTAGTAAATGATAAGAACTTTCATTACAAAATTGTTTTTTAGATCTTAATATTGATTTGCATTCAAAGTAGACCTAATAAGATATTGAAAGACATTTCCCCCTCTAAATGTATGCTTAGGATCGTTTTAACTGTCATTTTCAGAAAAGACTAGCTCCTTTTGACGATACCAAAAGTATTCCAAAAGGATACCAAATGCATGTAAGCTACATTTTACATTTTTTTGGCTCATCGAATTTTACAAGGTGAAATCGGGACTAATGTTGCGCAAGGGGCTTGAACCTAAATCGTTTTATTCGACCCATTTACCAAATAATAAACAGTTCCTTTGGCCTAGGATCATCTACCAAATATTACAAGCTTTCACCAGCATATTTTACTCGTGGGAACAAAGCTTATTCTTATTGTCAAATATGACTTCTAGAGATTTCATCGATTTATTTTTAGTCGCATGGATTTGTTTTTGCTTCCAGATGCCTTGACTAAGGGCTGTCCCAGTAAAATTTTAACATTTTATCATTGTGAATATTTCCGCGAGTATACCTGCTCCAGATCTTTAAGTCATATCGTAGGACATTCTATATAAATGGTAGAACATTTTATTGGTATTCATGCATTCAGGAGCTTTTGAACTGGGAACATGTAGTCGAAAGAAGAAAAAATGCGATAACTAATTATTTTCGAATACGTGGAGAATCTCGGAATCAAGTTTTCAAAGGTTGTTCAGGGCCTTAAAACGTTAGCTTCAGCGGTCAAACGAGTAATAATGAATTATAAAAATGAGCTAGCTGTTTATAACAAAAAGATAAGGTAGAAAATCTGGAAGCACAGACAAGAACTTAGCGAAGAAAATTGTCATTGAAAGTTGTAGATCAATCCGAGGAAAAGCAAAAAGTACTAAAAACTAGGGCTTTGTGGACAACAAATTCGGCATGTTTAGAATTATGCACTGATACGTATGGTAAGTAAAGAAACCAACAGCGTGCAGTAGTTTCTCAGCTTGGTTGCTTTGATCAGAAAGCTGATCTGTAGTGAAATTGTTGAGAAAAGCGAATCCTTAAATTGCGTGTTGAGGTACACTACTAAACATTATTTTGTCTGAAGAAATGGACTTGTCTCGTTAAACAAAGAAGCACCTGTTTTTTATAAAGCTGTATACAATTTCAAAAACGTCATCTTGGAAAATGTGCTGTACGAATTTATCTCTGATTGCGCTTATTCAAAAACATTGACCTGATTGTGGAGCCTTCGAGGTGTCGCACTGAAATTTATGGCATGTAAAGTTGAGTGTAAAGTTCTGAAACCAAACTGGGCAGACTGGATAATGCGCACATGTAAAATCTTATAGTCAAACATTTCATAAATATAGTCCCAAAATTTGAAGCCAACCAAAGCAAAACTCTCGAAGTTATTGAATACATAGTCCCATCTCGTCCATCATTGTAGCTCCGACAGCTCGGAGTTTAGTAGTCATTTTCTCAAAATAACCTTTTAAAAGTTCGTGTTCACTGCCATTGAAAAAACAAATGACCGATTCATTTCAAACCCCTTCCATTATAAGTTTTAGATTTTTTTTTACATTAAGGGAGTTTTCCCTCAACAAAAAGGCCAAATTTTTCGCGAAAAATAGCAAATTTAAAAATGAAAAAAAAAATAGAAATCAGAGAACGTTGGGGGGAGGATTTGTTGATATTTATTTATTTATTTATTTCAAACCAAACAAGGTGTATACATAAAACAAATAACATTTTACATTTTTACATTTTTTCAAGCTAAACTAAAATAAAACATGATAACATTTCCCAGACTTTTGTCTGGTTGTCAATTTGAGGCGGAAATTCCAAGGAAAGAAAATAAAGGAATTAGGAATTCAGCGCTATATTTAAAGCGCTTTTGAACCTGAGTTTAGAGATAGACGGGGAATAGCAGTGGGAAAATTTGTTAAATATTTTACAACATCTATTTATTGGCTCTCTGTCACCATAAACTGTGTGGTGCAGGTGTTCATTGAGGAGACGTGTGTGCCTAGTCCGTCTTGCAGAATTATTGACAGTTATTTTATTGCAAATGTATTCAACGTTAATCAAACCCCTAATGACATCAAAAATAAAACATGAACACAATAACGTTCTCCTTGAAGAAAGTGTTTTCAAATTTAAGAGACTTAACCTGTTACTATAAGATGGAAGGCTTTCAAAATCATGTGGATGGTATAGATCTCTCAGAGCAAAAAGAACAAACTGCTTTTGGATAGATTCTAGTCTATCGCTATGAATATTGAAAGTAGGATTCCAGACGATGCACCCATATTCGAGTAAAGGACGAACTAAAGATATGTGCAGAGTTTTTGTGACCCAAATGTTCTTAAATTCTTTTGCGCGTCTCTTAATAAATCCCAGCTGCTTGCTGGCTCTTGCAAGTATTTTGTCGTATTGAAGGTTAAAGCGAAGCTTCTTATCCAGAACGACACCGAGATCTATAACACTATCTACATTCTTCAGCAGCTGATTATTCAGGCGGTAATCGAAATTTACTGTATAGGTTTTACGGGAAAAGCTTATGGAATGGCATTTGTCAATATTAAGAAGAAGTTTGTTTCGTACGCACCATTGCTCAAGCGACAAGAGTTTTAACTGAATAAATTTTGAGTCAGATTCCGATTGAATAGCATGGTACATCTTGAGATCGTCCGCATAAAAAAGATGTGGAATGTCTGATAGCACCTCCGATAGATCCGAAATAAAAATATTAAACAAAAGTGGCCCTAGGTGGCTTCCTTGCGGTACCCCAGAGGAAACGGTAATTTTTTTGGAGATAAAACCTTGGAATTTTACATGCTGTGTTCGATTTCTTAAGTAACAATCTAACCAGTTTAACAAATTTCCTGAGATGCCAAATTTTTGAAGCTTAAATTTCAAAACATCATGGTTGACACGGTCAAAAGCTTTGCTGAAGTCAGTGTATATAGTATCAACCTGACGTGATTTTTCCATATTGCAAAGCACATTTGAAATCATTATGATAAGATTGGTAGTAGTGGATCTACCTATTCTGAAGCCATGTTGTTGTTCGTTTAAAAGAGGGTCAACAAGAATTGTAAGTTTTTCGCAAACTATTTTTTCAAACAGCTTTGGTATTGCAGACAAAATGGCGATGCCTCTATAATTCTCAACCGATCGTTTGTCGCCACTTTTAAAAATCGATGTAAGATGAGAAGACTTCCAGAAATGAGGAAATTTACCGCAATGCAGCGATTTGTTGAAAATCATCTGTAGGGGTGAAATAATCGTTTCTGCACACTTAATTATGAAGCTTGGAGGAAGTAGGTCTGGTCCAGGCCCTTTTTTCATGTCAAGCTCTCTTATAGCTTTAGTAATGTCCTCTCTGGTTAAATATATTGCATCAACAATAGACAGCTGAGGTGTTTGAGACAGTGGCATGTTAGGCGAGCCGCTGAGATGACAAAAAACTTCCTGAAAATGATCGGCAAAGAAGTCACATATATTCTGTGGGTCAGAAGAAACTAAGTTGTTTTTTTGCATCGAAGTGGGATAGCCAGAAGCTTTTCGCTTGGTGTTCACAAAGTCGAAAAAAGTTTTAGGATTGTGAATTATGTTTTCGCCAACTATATTGACATAGCTTTCATATGCTTCGCGAGACTTTCTTAAAAATTCCTGAGCTAAGTCATTATATCTTGTCTTGATATCATGGCTGGCATTGCTATTGTTTTTTAGAATCTTATATAGTTTGTTTCTCCGATTTCGTAAACACCTCAGATTTCTATCCAACCATGGCTCAGACAGTTTGTGTTTTTTTTAATCTTGGGAACATACTTTTCAACTAAAAACCAATTGGTAGAATAGAGACACTGCTTCGTTCAATTCTAAAGTTAAAAGTGTACTATTCCAGTCAATATTACTCAAATGATGGTTAATGCTATCATCATCAGCATTACGAAAGTCATATACAACAGAATTGTTGTACGATCGTAAAGTTATTAGATCAGATATGGATAGCTCGACTGTAAAGGCATAAAGGTATATGGTCCAGGAGCCATCCAGTATTTCTTCGTTTTTATGGCAGTCTTTTAGCCAGGTTTCTGTGAAAGTAAGTACATTGAACTGGCAAGATTTGGCGTCAAGGTAGAGTTTATTTAATTTGCCTCTCATACCACCACAATTGTGGTAAAATAGTTTGAGGCCATCTGTTAAAATAGTTTGAGGCCATCTTTTTGGTTAGGAACGATACTTGGTAAAATCCTCCCTTGCTCTCTGAAGGTGAGAAATATGTTTTGAGGAAACGTGTGAGGCATAGGTTATCAGGTCATTTTTTACTTGGTCTGAGGATACTCCAAGCTGTTCGTGGTACCGAGTAAAAAGAATATTAAGGGAATCAAAGTCAGTTGGTAGACCCTCTTGCTGGATCATAATTTGCAAGTGGGTTTTCGTTTTACCCTCGAAACATGCACAATCGCTGGCATTGTGCATGTAAGCAAGGAAGAGACGAACATTGTCATATATACTAAATTTTAATGTTCTTTGATTTCTGATCATTTTCAGCTGAGTTGCAATGAACACCGCAAATCGTCTTTTTCCAAAGACTTGTTCACCGGTTGGTTTGTCGATATTTTCGGATAAAAAAATAACACAATGTTATTGAAATGATAGTTAATAATGTGCAAAAGGGTTAAGTAAACTTGCTTTATCCATATTTCTAAAATAAAATTCGTAAATAAGTGTTTTTCTCACGATGAAACCCTTACCCCTTCCTTAAACCGTTCAATTTTTTGAAAATTGAAAAATTAAATCAAATTTTTGATTAGCCAGTATTCTAAGTTTAATTGCAATGCAACATTTTTTGAAGAGAGAATATAACCTTTTATAGACCTATTTTCGGTGCATCACTTCCTTTAATGCTACCCTTAACTTTAGACCTTGTCAGCTTGTTGCGATTTAAGTTATTGTTGCATACAGAATTTTAATTTGCTGTGACTCCCGCCTGTACTTAGTGTCAGCTCGATTAAGATTCCAACGGTAGATGTAGATGACTTTTTCAAATAGTCTTTCGTTTGTCTTACACGTGTTCAATGAAACTTAGCACATTCTGATCCCTACTGGCACGAGCAGATGTTGAATTTGTGAGAGGATTACATCGACTGTTTTCGCGAAATTTCTTCTATTAATTGTTTGATGAGAAAAGAAGAACTGGATGGTTTCCAAAACCAAAAGTGTACAGGGTCTCGGAAAACGGGTCGTGAATTCCGGAAAACAATATTTGTGCATCAAGTAAAAACCTATGATAAAGTGTTGAAAATAATTTTTTCAGACACCGAGACTAATAAGTAACTGCGTTTAATGATGTCAACAGTGATTATTTATTGTTTTCTTCTATATGATTGAATGAAAATGATTCTTTTTTGTTACATTTATGCACTAGATTGTTAATTATTCTTCCAAGTATCGATACAGCATTTAAGATTAGTTAATCATAACTGGACTGCAACTGATTGATTGAATAAACACCACATAAGTGTCAGAAAAGTTTCAATTGTTTCCTTTGAGACGAGATTAAATTTAATTACTGAAAGTTTCCTTAAACACATTTATTTCTATCACAACCAGTACTACTCCTGCTAGCAAGATTTATAGCCTTCTTAAAGCATTTTCAAGTCTTGTTCGGAAGTATTCGCAGCCAGACGAATTGTGCGTAGTAGGAACACACAGTTGCCTGTGAGTACTAAATACTTAATTGCTTACAATCCCTTTTGGATCGCATTATCACTGTGCGCCGGGGTCGTCTTTTCTCTTTTTTAAAAGAAAAGTTTTCCATTCCCATTGTTCGTGCTTGCCTCTCATATTAAAATGCTGTCACGTATTCGCCTTTAAGTGTTTGAAGACCGAAGCGAATAGAACTTGGACGTTTGATAGAGGAAACAATCTGGAACCCGCTTCTGCTCGTGCATGTCAGGGTGATTAGGAGCAGATCGGGTAATTATATATTATCGTTCTTTAATTTGGTCTGAACTTTCCTTGACAACTGTTTGTTATTTTATAAAGATATCTGCAGTTTTTGTTCAGGATATTACCTTTTTGCGTATCTAATGACTTTTCGAACAGTTTTTGTTGAAGAGTATAGAAGATTTGCTCCTTTCGCTGAATAATATACAGTATCCTTGCTGTCTAAGAAATGACTTAATAATGATGAATGATTTGCGTGTTTCTACGTTCTATTTCAAGAACAGCCATTGAATAAAATGAGCAGGTGCAGTTTTATAAGAGATTTGATAAAGTACCTACGCAATATGCATGATGCTTATGAAAGATTTTGAAATTTTGATGGCTTCTAGTTTAATTAAATTTTACCCCAGCGGAAGACTTGATGAAAGAAAACTATGTTTAATAAAAGCATTGTACATAATATGTAAAATATATGTAATATAAAGAGGAATCAGTTAAGCATAGAGTATATCGATCAAATTTTCACCAACTAACGCTCATCTAGCTAACAAAGGCGTCGATTAACACTAAAAAAATTAGCGCAAGTGACGGCTTTGAAACTCAGCGTTCAAATCAGGCAAATTATTTGTTCCAGATATATTGTATCATACTCATTATCCTCCATTCCTTTCGCTCAGGAGACTTATATTGAAGTTTT
This sequence comes from Nemotelus nigrinus, assembly GCA_947369275.1. NCBI lineage: Eukaryota > Metazoa > Arthropoda > Insecta > Diptera > Stratiomyidae > Nemotelus > Nemotelus nigrinus. The sequence goes on from OX376372.1 coordinate 217,507,444, forward strand.
GATGGGAAGGAAGTTCGTCAAATTCAATGTTCGGACTTTGCTGGCAGATTCTAACTTTATAGGAAAAACGTTTACTCAAGCACACGAAACATACAAAAATTTCGATATCGAAAGAGCTGAGTTCTGATAAAACATTTTTAGTCTCTGTACATTTTCATTATAAAACCAAAATGTTTTTGAGCGTTATCTAGTCTAATATCAATGACTTGTCTTTTTCATCAGCCTAAACGATGTCTGCTATGATAAATAATGAAAAGTGGCAGTCATTTTTTTAACTATGATCGCCCCTGAAATTGGCAATTTCGTACGTATTGAACGAAAACGTAAATACCTACCAGACACGCACATTTTAAAACTCCAAGAAATCTCATCAAATTATCTAAAAGTAGCCTCCTCACAATCTGGAATAATGCATACCAAAATTTATTTGTCTGGCATGGTGGTGTTTTCCCTTCTCTCACAAGCCAACCGCCATGTCAAGTCTTTAATTATTTAGAATGTGTCATGTTATGAGTATAATAAAGGAACTGATGACACAAATTCCAGCCCTCGTTTTAATTGAACCGAAATTAAAATTTCTGCTTGAAGTATTTCCAAAATATAAGACAAGCGGGTAAGCGAGGATAGCAAAGGACTGGCTATTGTTTGTGGGAAACTGCTTGTGCGAGCACAATTCCTCGGAACTTTGAAATTCAAATTTGATGACATAAATCATTTAGCTTTGCGATGTTACAAAATTTCGACGTGAACGCGTTGCTTTGAGCTTTTCGCAGGTCCTGTGTGCACGCACAGCATCGACCCATGTTTCATTCTTCATGGCTTTTGTTGTTTGCTTTTCCACTAGACTTGTTATTCTGATTAATTACAGCACGCACTTGTCTTGATGCGAAGCATTCGGTGTGGAGGTGGGTGAATTGCTTTATTTGTCGCAGGTGCAAAACTGCAAGAATGCTTAATTTGCACCCCCGTAGTAAACGTATTAATAAAGGTCAGCGTAATATTTCATCTATACGTGACACGTTATTCCAGAATAATGAAGTGAATAAAGATTGCAATTTGAAAAATAGAGAAAAAAAGGATCGATAGATGAATAGATAGATGAATATAAGCTCAAACAAATTCAAGCTCGAAACAACTTAATGCTTAAGGTTTTGGGCTTATTTTTCAAGTGATCCACTAAGGTTGACTCGCTGATTAACATTCATAAACAAGAAATGAAATATTTTATCGTACAAGACGGAGTCGACTTAGACGCGGAAATGAAATATCGGTTCGAATTTTCATTCTGCTCTATGATTTGGAAAAAAACATAATGCCCGCCGCAAGACAATACGCATGTGGCGCGTGAAGCGTGATCTGACACAGTGCGATTTTTCGAAGCATGGATGATCAAATAGAACACTGGAAATTGATGGTGTGGCGCGTGGTAGGTTTCTGGCGCCACACGCGTCTCAGCATGCGTATGGTATAAGGTGCGACACGTGCAGCGTGACGTGGCCCAGCGCATGTTTTTGTAACTTGAGCAATCAAAAAAGACACGGTAAATTAAATCACGAGGCGCGTGGCTCTGTGTCTCAAATCACACGTACCACACGCGTCTAATCGTGCGGTGGGCCTAGGTGTTGAAGTGAGCGCGCTTTCACTGCTGTTTAAATTTTGTAAGCGCAGACGTCAATCGCTTTCTGTAGATTTTCAGGAATGGTTTGGATTCTGCTTCAGGTATTGATGGTGAATTTTTAAACTTTTGTTGATATACGGCAGCATCTCAATTTTAAGTAGGTTATCCACGATGCTGAAGCTACGATCATGACCATAAGAACGGATAAAACGAGATTTGATCTCCTCTCCTAAACCTGTTGTCGCCTTCTTACCAGCGAACACCTGTGTACTTTTTGCACTGGTAGATGCAATTATTTTATTTTGAACTTCTGTTTTTATGTGGATTCGTTGATTGTTTGCCTCTACAAAAGAATTTTTCTAATTTTTGAAATGCTGATTCAAATTGTCTGCCATGGTCGGTGACAATGTATTAAGGAATTCCGAATCGAGCAGCCCATTTTCTCAGAAAAGCAAAACTATAGCCATTGGCAGTATACTGACCAAAAAAATTGCTTATTTGTTCATCGAATACCAGTTTGTGCTCGCGTGAAGCAAGAATACCAGGGGGAGCTATGTTTAAGAAAACCTGTTTCCTAAATGTGAAAGGAACATAAGGTCGTATGGGTGGGCCGGACATTTCACAAAAAAATTCAACATTGGTGCCAAAAATTGGTTGTCTTTTGAAGATGCATATTGAGTTGTTTTGTATCTTCTGAAACTCTGTGTCCGATTTTTGAGAGATGCCATTTTGAAAAGGTCGAGAGTGCTAAAAAGAATAATTGCCTCTAGACGAGAGAAAGTGTAAACAACCACGTTGTTGCAGCCAGAGACATGCCAAATATCAAAAGTGAGCTCACGATGTAAGTTAGATATCCAAGCTGACGAGGTGTGGCTTTTCTGGCTTTTACTTGAATGCAAAGTCAGCGGTTTGTTGTGAGTGTATATTTTTCTTCTAAAAAGTATCTGAAGTAGCGAATTACCTGATAAGCTGCCAAGAGTTCACAGTCATTTGCACTATATTTCTGTTGTGCGTCACTTAATTTGGTCGAGTAGAAACCGAGCAGTTGCCAAGAGCCCTAACATTTCTGCTGGAGAGCAGCTTCAACAGTGGTATGGGAAGCATCTACAAATATACCAAGCTTGGCGTTTGATTCCGAGAACGACATTACAGTAACTTTTGTGAAGTCAGTTTTGACTTGGTCGAAATCTATGTTAGCTTCAGGTGACCAGCCTATAATTTTAGTGCCATCTTTTTTAGAGCCTCAAAGATAAGCGTTGGGTGGCTGCAGCATCTCAGCTGTGTGAGAAAGAACGTGACGATAATAATTGACCATTTTCAAAATTATGCTCAGGTCTTTCACCACCTTGAGGAGATTAGCTAATGAAATAACCTCATCCCATTCTGAGGAGGGATTAATGCAATTCGGCAAAAGTGACCTTAAAATTTTACTGAAAGTCGAAGAAAGTAGCCTTTTTATAAGCTGATGATGAAACCATGCTTCACAAACCATTGGAAAAGTCGTTCCGTGTGAATAATATGCTTGTCTCCGGAAGTCGAAGCTACGAAAAAGTCGCTGAGGTAGACGAAGCAGAATTTTAGTTTTAAAGATGTGCAGATTGCAGTCTTAGGAATATTGTTTGGTCCAGCTGGGATTTTATGGTATGCCTTTATCAGTTCTATTGTTGAAGAGATTGTTTTGCCGTGAAACTCATGTCAGAAATCTTATAATGGGGAATATCCGAAACGGCTACGACATTAAAGCGTCTGTAGTCACCGCAGGGACGACATCCTTATTGGCCTTACGGGCCATGTGAAGTGAAGATGACCTGTTATTGTTTGAAAAACGGCATATACTCTGCTGTAGCAGGGACTCAAATTCTTTCTTAGACGCCGCGAGCCCATGAGGTGCAAGCCGGCGTGGCCTCGACGCTATTAGAGGACCAGTAATCAAAATGTGGTATGTAACCTTGCGTCTGTACCTTGTATTTGCAAGAACTCTGTGTTGGCCGTGATGGCATTATAGTTGTGGAAAAGGGCATGTATTCGTAGATAAGAAGATGCTTCAATCAAAATGCTAAGTTTTGGAAATGAGCGTGCTTTTAGTTAAAACAGAAGCTGGAGGATCCACAAGGATAGCGTTTACCAAGTTGACGATGAGCTAAAAAGCCCATAGTGGCAGAAGTATTCGCCTGAAATGGGTCTAAAGACATCGGCAATAATGAACTTACCCATGAGAACCCATGAAAGAATCTCAGTTCCAATGTGTCGGCCATAGGTATTAATAGGCGACTGATTAGTCATGTCAAGTTGAACACCAAAAGATATAAGTCTCGCAGTTTTTGGTACTGCAACCACCACAATGTCTGCACCTGTATCAACAAGGAAGTGCCATTTTAGATAAGTTGTCGTATATAGCTTGATGACGGCTGAGTGATAAATAGCGTTGTGCCACCGTCTGAAGAGAACAGTGGCTTAGTTTCTTAGTTCCATGGAAGTAACCTTGGAGGTTCATGAAGGGGCGCATTTGAGAGAGTTGGAGCCAATGGTTGAAGCAGACTTGAGAGCGTTTATTTTGTTTTTGGTTCCGTGATTGCGAGCGAAATCTTGAGTGGGGCCTGGACTGCGACCATGTCTGCAGTTGTCGGTCGGCCATTTGAGTGAGAGCAGCCAACTGTCTTGTTCAAATTTTGTGGGGAAACGGCTACTATGTATTGTTGAGACTGAAAAAAACTTTAGTAATTCGGTCAACCGTTTTCGACAGTTTTTCTAGGCTGGCTTGTGGGGAATAGACTAAAACTGCCTGTGTCTGCTCTGAAAGCCGCTACAGCCAGAGGATCTTCAGTAGGTAATTGCCAACCGCAGAACCTCTCAACTGTTTCATATCCCTAAGCAACTGCGAGGGCTGCTAATCACCAAGGATGAGGTTCCCCAAGAGGTGCCTCGATTTCTCCGAATCGCTAGCTAATAGCCGTGATATGGGTGTCCTCGTGAGGACCGTGTGTGATATCTCTGGGTCAGAACTTGCAATCAGGTCCCTGACTGTTTTCAGATCCGCTGAGCTAAGCGAAGATACCAAATAGTTGTACTTTGTCAATGCTGTTTTAATCCCTGATAAAGCAAACTGACTCTCTAGGCTGTCAAACCACTAAGCTGGTTCTTCCAGTCAACACGCGGAGGGTTTAATAGACGCCGCATTATTACCGGCTGTTCCAACCAACGTGCCTGAGGGCTCAAGAACTGCTTCTCTGTCAAACGACATCTATATACGAAGAACACGCGACGGAAACGGAACGAAACACCGCGTGGCTGGAATGTGCCGTAAATATGTAGTCGCGGCTCTTCCCCGTGTGGTGGTTATATTTCAATTTTTTTTTAGAAAAACCAAATAATAATACAATACAGTGGGGAAAAATATTTATACGTGCTTTGTTTATACTTGCTTAATCCTTTGACGTCGGCGGGCATATATTTCTATGTAATATAGGAGTACAAATATTATATTTGAAATGTTTTGTAACTGTGATATAATTTTCAATAATGTTCACATATTATTTTAATGTAGAAATTTTAAATTATTTCAGAGCATAAATCTCTGTAAAATCAGTTTCTTTTAATTTGCTTTCTAAACAGTGTTTTGCATAATTATACCAAACATATCCATACTAAAGTGTTTTTTTTTTTGTGAAATATACTTATGGTTAGTTCGATAGCATTTGAAACTGCCGTTATTCACTTTTATTTAAGCGGACATTGTTTGATTATTTCTGAAAGCGTTTAAAATGAATAATTTGAGCTTTATTTTCACACAATCATGTGTTTTAAGTAATATTCAGGATGTCATCTGAGGCTTGACCTCTCTAATATTTACCCTCTGAATAACACTACTTTGAACTCCGTGATCGATACAATTCATATCATCAACCATTAGCTTCTTATTTTTCAACCTTGTAAAGACGAGTAGTTCACATCACCTTGCAAGCTATGTGCATATGATTTCATAATGTATTTTGCTAAGGGCTCAGGATCTCGACTATTTTTTTTCCAATTATCATAGGCTCTTTAAGAGCCAAGAAAGATATGCACATATGTATGTATGTATGCATACAAGAAAGAGCATATGATCGTATACAGGATTGATTGAATTTCACTTAGATGTTGCAAAACATACATACATCCGTCGTATTAACATATTTAATGTATATTATTTGTTATTTCTCTTATATGTACATGTACGATGTACATAATTCACTTTGAGCTGAAGCGGTGAATTCAAAATAGACACATAGCTCCTTGTTGCTTCCACAGCGCTTTCCACAGTAACAGAAAACTTTATCGAATTGAATCCGTTGTATTGTAACGAATCCCGTAAGGCCCGAAAGAGGATTTCTCTAAATCTGTTCGTTTTCCCTGAATTGACGTCGGGGACTGTCAAAAGTATATTGTAATATTCACATGCAATTTTAATAAATTATTACATGAAAAGCCAGCTGGTGTATGGGGTCGTAAAACTTTTCCCGAAAATAAGAGGTAAACCGAATTCCGCGCTAGCCAGCAAAACTGATAGTCAAGCGCTCATTCAGCAAATATACATACTTATGAGATTTATGAGTTCTCGTGTGTATCTTCTTTGTTGCCTGAAGGTCGGTTTCCTGTAATTTTTCTCACGGAGGTTCAATATAATGGCTTTCCGCTGAACGAACAATGAATAAACGCAAACGATTTCCCCGACACGACGCACAAAACACATTTCGAAAATTTATAGAACCGTCGCATATATTATTTTTTGTCAGTGGGATGTGCTCCATCCAATATTTGCTGGCGATGGTAAGCGGATGTCGTAAATTGGGACTGCGAATATGACTCCAGAGAATACTGAAAGTCACTTCTTCGATAATGACTCCCGGCATAATTCTCGTAGTATACGTCCCTGATTGAGGGACACAAAGTGAGAGTTCAATATCGATGGCATTATTTTAAACATAATATCTGTGTTGGCCCGGAGGAATGAGCTTCTCTCGGCATTTTCATGGCATCCAAGCGCCACTCAACTACTTCTGCTTGTCTATAGCGTTATAATATTGGACATTGGCGTCGAATCATAGTTTTCTGCTAAAGATGTGTTTTCACAGCTCTTCTTGCTAGAAAATGTAATGCAAGCTGACGATAAATGCGATAATAATTGTGCATCGTTAAGCACCGGGTGTCTGCAGAAAATGGGAGAAAGTAAGCAGCGAAGAAATATGGCCATAATTTAATGACAATTTCCGCTAACAATGTAAACTTTGCCGCACTGATTCCGGAAAATCGATTGTCTGTCATTGGCAAAAAGCAAGTATTGGTCTAGATAAAAAAAGATTGAAGCCTCTGTAGAATTGGCTGATGATAAAGTAAAGATAAGCTCCCTAGTTGAAAATTAACTACTTGAGAATGGAGTGTCTACAATTAGGACCATCTAAAGCAAGGCGAATATCGATATTCTGAATTTTTGCATGGCATTTTGTTGCCAGAGTCCCTAACATGCTTATTAGTCCATCGCTGTTTAGTGTTAGATGTAGACGAACTATGGAGTAATTGATAAGATAAGTCACTTCCAGCATGATGTGTGGGAATAACTTTTTTCAACTATTGTGTGTTTTTATGTTTTAAAAGCTTCAAATATAGGCCCATTTTACATGATATATATATATATATATATATATATATATATATATATATATATATATATATATATATATATATATATATATATATATATATATATATATATATATATATATATATATATATATATATATATATATATATATGGAGATATATATATATATATATATATATATATATATATATATATATTTATATATATATATATATATATATATATATATATATATATATATATATATATATATATATATATGTATAAATATATCATTAATTAAATTAATTAAAATAAAAAAAATTAATAATACAAACCCTGCCTGAAAATACGGAAAATTCAATATATATATACCTGTAACTTTCTTCTTACGGCTATCATCTCAACTAGTAGTATATCTTTAATAATGTCATCGTTTCTCTCACTTTGATCTCTCTCAAAACTTAACAACATACCAAATGCCAGCAATAGAATTCTGGGCCTTGCTTTGTCGAATCCCACAAAATCATCACTTTCCTTAAGTGCTGCTCTCTTTCCCTATGTGCCTCCTGACTCGCATCATCCTCCTCTTTCCATAAAATCACTAATATTGATTCTATGAGGAAAAAAATTCCTTCTCTAGAACGTATTAACTTTCACAAAGCTGATTTCACCGGCATGGCGATTGAATTAAATATAATCAACTGGTTCTCTTTCTTTCGTGGTTTTGACATTGATGATGCTTTGTACAAATTTTATATTTTCCTTTCAAACCTTATTCCGCAATTCACACCAACTCATTGTCTTAAAAAACGGAATGATGCTCCTTGGCTCAGCAATAATGTTTCAGTCGCACTCGAAGCCAAAAATGCAGCTCGTAATTTATATAAAAGATCTGGTTCACCTACTGACTTCCTTTTTTATAAAGAACTACGCTCTAAAGCGAAAGAATCTGCCACACAGGCGATGTGTACTTACATTACTGGCATTGAAGCATCAATCAGAACCAACTAACTGAACTCCTTTTGGTCATTCATCAGTTCCTTGAAAAAGTTTGACAGCATCCCCAATGGAATGCATTTGGGTGATACATCTGCTTTCACTTCGCTTGAAGTGTGTGAGCTTTTTGCTTCTAACTTTTCCCTTTTCTTCTCACAACCATGCCCTCCTCCTTCTCAAAATCTTATATTTTCATCTTCTCCTGAATTACATTCATTTCGGACAAACCCTTTCGAAATTGAACTACTGTTGAACGATATCGACGCCAATACTGGTCGTGGTCCCAACGGTATTCGAAATACCTTGGCTAAATTTTTTCATCATCTTTGTGCGTTCCTTTTTCTATCTTGTTCAATATAAGTTTATCTTCTGGTTCTTTCCCTTCTCTTTGGAAAACTGCCAAAATTCTCCCTATACATAAAGCTGGTGATCGTACATGTATTTCAAACTACCGTCCCATTTCACTTCTTCCTTGTTTCAGCAAGATCCTTGAGAAAGTAGTCTACAAGCGAGTCTACTCCTTTATCCAACCTACCCTAATTCATGAGCAGCATGGCTTTGTCAAAAGTAAATCCACATTAACCAACTTTCTTTCCTTCACACACACGGTCGCATCCGCTCTTGACCATCAAAAGCAGGTTGACGTTCTATATACTGACTTCTCCAAAGCCTTTGACTCTTTCAACCATAGCCTCCTTCTTTAAAAGCTAAGGAACGGTGCCATAGCTGGTCCTCTTCTTTCCTGGTTTAACTCTTACATATATGGTCGAACCTGTATTGTAACTGTTAATTCCTGTTCTTGAATTCGCTTTTTTACTGTATCAGGTGTTCCGCAAGGACCTATTCTTGGTCCTCTTCTCTTTCTTTTGTTCATAAACGAACTACCTCTTTTAATCCAATCTTCTTGTCTTTTATCTGCTGACGATTTCAAGATGTTTCGAGTGATCGAGTCACAAAATGACTGTACATTTTTACAAAATGACCTTAATAGCTGACAGACTTGGTGCTGCGCCAATGCTCTCACTTTGAACAACGCGAAATATCACAAAATGCCTCTTACCTGTAAAACGTAACTTTTAATTTTCTCTTATTCTATTTCTGGCTCTCCTATTAATGTTGTTGATAATTTTAGAGATTTTGGTGTAATATTTGATTCTTAGCTTAAATTTGATAAGCACATTCATATATTACTGCCAGGGCGTCTAAATTCTCAGGTTTCATTATTAGATACTCTAAATCCGTCGTTAATATTTCCACCTGTGTATACCTTTTTCGCTCCTTTGTGCGTAGTGTCCTTGAATATTGCTGTCAAGTGTTGTCAGTGCTGTCATTATGTCTGCTTAAATACAATACTGGAGTCTGTTCAACGCAAATTTACTCGTACCTTATTCTTCAAGTTCTTATAGTGATCGTCTTTTGTTCCTAAATCTTCTTTATCTCGAATCACGCAGACTTTTCCTAGATGAGTGCCTACTCTTTAAATTATTTTATAGGATAGTTGTTTCTGACATCAGTAACCACGTTTCTGTCCGTGAAGCAGTTCATGGCACGCGTTCTTCCATTGTGGTTAGTGTGCCTTTTGCGCGCACTGATATTTACTTCTTTTTCTCCACTATTGCGGCTTCCAAGGCAACACAATAACTTACAGTTTGGTCCTCTACCGCCGACATTACGTGCTTTTAAAACTTTTAAAAAAAGTCATATTTTGTATACTAGTACGTAACTTGTTGTAGTTTTTCTTTTTTTCTCTTCTCTCTTTTTAATTTTTTTTTTAGTTTCTATTTTTTTAACTTGATTTTATTTCTTAATATTTTTTTCCCTTTATATTCATCTTGATTCTGTTTTTTTATTAGGATTATTATGTTTCTGGTTTTTTATTATTTTATTATCATTTTTATTATAATATTCAGTAATTGGATTCGTCTGTTGAATATATATTAATAAATAAATATATATATATATTGAATTTTCCGTATTTTCAGGCAGGGTTAAATTTAAATTAGTTAACAATTAGAATAAGAAAGATGTTTAATATTGCATGTGTTGATGACCTAATGAGAGTGCGTTCTTATCTTGGAAATGGCAATAATAATTTTAAAACTACTGAAAAAATGTTATCTGATTTCAGTTTAGAATATTTGTACAAATGAAATGTGTTCATGTTGAAGAATGCATTTTTTTTTTGTAATTCAAAATGCTATTCACCTCAAAAATATCCAGAACTGTTACCATTTTCTTTTGTTGCTATGTAAAAGCTCAACAAATAGTGCAATCCTTCTCTACCATTTAGTATCAGCACACCGACTACTGTTACTCCCAGCGTCGGTATGCATCTTTTACAAACGCAACTAAATTGAGTGCAAACAATATCCTTTGTTGATGAGCACTGTTGAGTTAGCTTTGATGATGCTAAGTGCTTGCAGTACGCTGAAGTGCACCTTCTACCGTCATTTCATCCATGTCTCAGTTTTCATGAGTATCATGAGTTTTCCCGAGCTTAGAAATACTTTCTAGACTCATGACAACCATTATCACTAGTTTTCAGTGTTCTAGGGAAGCGCCCTCAAATGATATTTTCCCATCGAGCTCTGTATATTCGGGAGTTAAAGTGACAAGCATTACACAATGCTATGATGACACCATTGTTATCTCCGTTTGACGATTATTCACTCAAACAATGTACGCAAGGGGGTGCTTATTGATTAGTAAAAGAACAATTCAGTTGGTTCACTAATTGGTACTTGTTGGCTGCTGATCATTTGGTCCCGTATAACCACTTGCTGTCGTAACGAAAGCCATTAGTTTTATAATTTATAGTATCTATAAGCTCAACTCAGTAAAATAGATACTAACAATCGCTGAGAGTAATTAATTTCCATGAAGACGACTCGAATTTTATTTCGAAATTATTGTTCTTCTATTTTCTATAGATGTCAGTATTTTTTAACGAAATTCCATTGTTTGTCATTTAAAAAAACAATGAGTCACATATTCTCAAATGTTATGGTTTAACCAAATATTAGCTTTGACAAATAATCTGATCGGCATCAAATATTTAGGGTTGTATTTGTACAACTCGATGTAGCGTTGACAGTTTTAGTTAGCAAGTCTTCGAGTAGTATTTCGGGTTTTTTTCATGGAGCACGTTGAGATTGCGGAGAAAAGTGGTTCACAAGAGGAGCTGGATGAATAAGGGAACTATTGTTATTTATTATTTCGGAGAGTATTTCGTTTGCTGTTCAGTATTGTAATCCGAAGGTGATATAAAAAATGCGTTTGATTTCTAACTGAGGGCTGTTTCAATGAGGCGGTTCCCTTTCCAGTCTGCAAAATAAAGAGCTTGTTTGTTCGTTGCAAAGAGGAAAATTTGAAAAGTGCAAAGTGCACGAAAATTGTTGATGCAAAGAAGATAAGAAAAACCAAGCGTAATTCTGTGGAAACATTGAAGGAAGTACAGAGGCTGCTAGAATCAGCAAGATCCTAAGCATAGCTCTCGGCGTACCTACGGGGATTGGGTGACCCCAAGGAATGTCTGGATATGCTACTGGAAACTCACTTCTCATAATCGGCTTACACGTAGCGCATGATGACGTAATTCGAGCAGCCCACCGACCATCCGAGCAGCTGACCAAAGAAATAGTGGACGAGGTCAAGACTCAATAGGGTATAGGCACATTCCGACCTTGCAAAGCTATAAGAGTTGATGAGATATCTGCCATCATGCTTCAAAAAGCAGACAGGACCATCATCCCCATCTTGCAGCGTATTTTCACCGTATGTCTCCGCCTCATGGTAGTACCTGTGTAATGGACAAAAGCTGCGGTGGTCTTCATTCTGAAACCTGGTAGGTTGAATCATCATTACGTAAAGGACTTTAGACCAATTAGCTTAACATGGTTTCTACTCAAAACAATAGAGAAGCTTGTTGGTCTGCACATCAAGAGCTCGATTTATATCGCGAGACTCTGTGTTAATCAACACGCGTATTTAGTGGGCAGATCAGTAGCAATGGTATTACACAAAGTTGTCGGTACAATATGAAAATCCTTACAGCAAAATAAATTCACGTTGGCAGCATTCTTAGACATTCAGAGCGCTTTCAATAATGTTGTGGTTGCGAATATCATCGATGCCTTGGTTTGATATGGAGAAGATAAAACTCTGGCAACCTGTGCATCAAACTTGCTCAAAAACAGGCAGACTGAAGCCACCTTTTTGGAGGCCGGATCGGAGAGAATAGTTGATACCGGTACACTACAAGGAAGGATTATATCTCCCCTTTTCTATATTTTAACAGTCAATGAAATGCTGGAGAATTTAAGGGTCAGCATCTTTTGAAGTGGTGGCGTATGCCGATGACATTCTGATACTTGTGAAGAGGGCGTTCTCACAAACTTTGTTGGAAATTATGCAATCGGCTCTGGACTATAAAAAAACTGAAACTGGTCTTAGGGCTAATCCGACAAAAAACCGAACTTGTACTTTTCACAAGGAAACACAGGATGCCGGCGATTGCTACGCCTAGCCTCAACGGATTAACATTAGAACTTATTGATAGTGTTAAATATTTGGGCCTTATGCTAGACTGGAAACTGAACTCGAGGGCTAATTTGAAGCACAGAATAGGTAAGGCTCGCTGTATGGAGCGATCGTGTGGAGGAAGGCACCGGAGAGTCAAAGCAACATCAAGGAGCTAACATGACTGCAAATATTAGTTGACATATGTATTACGGGCGCTTTAAAAATTGCCCCAACGGCTGGGCTAGAATCGATTCTGGGACTTATGCCTTTGGATCAATCCATCTTTAGAAGCGCAAGCATGTGGAACGATTCAAATCAGTGAGGCTACAGCGGCATTCTTACAGAATGCCGCTGTAGCGCTGTAGCGGCAAACTAAAGACCTAATCGAAAAACATGATGGACTGCAGGGTGGCCAGGACATTACGGCCATAAAATGATCTAAACAAAAGCAGGAAACTGCTCAAGCTCAGCAAGAACTGCTTGAGAGTGACGGTCGGCTTGATCACAGGGCACTGCCTTACCGCATCTCATGCGAATAAAATGGAACTGACATACAGCAATTTACGCAATTTATGCAAGAGGTGCGAGATGGAAGAGGTCACCATCGAGCATATTCTCTCCGATTGTCCGGCCCGAAATAATAACGCTTCAAAATTTTTGGTTCTTACCACTTTCAAGAGTTAGCAGAGGTGGCTAGTACCGTAAAGTTGAGTCAGCTGATTCAGCTTGGCGAAGCAGCCACTTGGCAGCTCTAACAAGCCAAAGGATGGTGGCAAATGAGCTTAAATGCCAGCCGCGTACCCGGCAATCCTCTTTACTACCTAACCTAACCTAATCTTCTACCAGATCATACCTTTCTCAAGTGTGACAGGATTTTTTTCAAGAAAAAACTTCATAGTGAAGAGCTTGATTAATCGTAAGCTTGATTGAATGTGTCTTCTTTTATGTGCTTTTTATATCCGGTGATTAAAAACAGGTTTTTTTGGGGACTGTCTTAAACAATAGATTCGAGTTTTCGCTAAATTTGCTTATGACATGTAGTCTCCTGACATAGAGGCCGCAAAATTAATAATACATCCTTGTGAAGCTATCGCATTGCATTCAATCATAGAGGCTCTTTTACGGTCGGGTGTGCTTTTCACTTGGTATTTTTTCAACGTTTTGTCTAATAAATGGAAAAATGGAGGTTCCCACAAATGCTCCATAGGATTTACAACCGGAGATTGAAGAGGAGTTTTCACGTACTTGGCAGAGAAACTACCCCCTAAAATTATATATATATATATATATATATATATATATATATATATATATATATATATATATATATATATATATATATATATATATATATATATAAAGAGAGAGAAAGCGACAGAAACATCCATTCTTGCACAAAGTGATTTTAATATAAATTTTTTCGAAAATCAGTAAAAATATCCAAATAATTTCAAAAGCCTGTTACTGTGTAAGAAAAAAAACATGCTATTTTACTATTCAAAGCAGAAAAACAGATAAAACAAGTAAATCTAACTTCAGCCTGGAAGACTTATAGCAATCTGAAAGCGATAAGTAAACACGATTCGCTATTTCTTCTCAATCAGGACTAATCATCAGGATTAATATTCATGATTAACAAATGGAGGAGCGAATAACATTTAACGAAAACATTTTTGCTTCAAAACTGAATCAATATCTTTGTACATGACTACGAATTTATCAGCGGATAACGTGTTTTAAAGTGAAGCCCCAGAGGCGAATACACGTTTATTATTCATAAAAGCGAATAAAAATTTATGTACCTTCGGCTTCATACTTGCGCAACCCATCTGAATTGTATTAAAATTATGAACTCATTAGCTGAGTTTAAGTTTGTGAAAGTTTTTTTTTTGGTTGCATATTGAATTTTCGAAGAGGGGTTGATTTTTACAAAGTGAAATAACTTAGCTCCGTGCCACGAAGCTTTGAACACGGAATTTACGATTTCATAACACTCTCTCTCCAAACGAATACATTGTTTGAAATCATTCCACATTTTTGAAAGTTCATTTCTATAGGCTAATTTTTTGCATTTCAATCTTTCCACGGCAACGAGAAAGGCAATAAATTAGTCTGTGCACAGCGGCGAAATGGCTGTGGAGGAAAATGTACGTACGCAGTTTGCTCCAGTTTTAAGTTGTTCCAACCACACGCGACGCTAAGTAGCATAATAACGGCCATCTGCTTAATCCGAAAGGTCTGCCTCAAGTTTAATTTGTTCGCAACCAGAATTATTTTGAAGAGAAACTTTGTGTGAAAAGGACCCGCTTTGTTCAAGTTGTGAAATCGACGAGACGGAAATGGAGCTGCTTTGCCGGGGAATGTTAGAAGGACACAATTTCAGATAGTGCTGCCGATTTCATTGAAGTTTCTAGGCTTCGAGTTAGCTACTGTTGATGCGGTCAGAAGGCAAAGTTAGTCAATCAAATATGAAACAAGCAAAAGTCGAAGAGAACTGACTAGCGAAAGTTACTTGGAAACGAAGATGTTTGCTTTTAATTAAGTTTTGTTTGACATTTTCCAATGCAAACACATTGGTCATAAGTATATGCATTCATAAAGTCAACTTTGTAATATGGTACGCCATATTTTTTTTTAAATTTATGACTTGATTAGTTTTCTACCCGGAGAACGAATAAGCTGGTTTGGAGTCGAATAGGTTTGGAGTCGACCAGGAAAAAAAATTGTTTTGGATAATCTCATTATTGTTATAAAGATGTTTGGTATACCCAATGGGTTTTTTAAATTTATGAATGCTAGACGCCATTAAACGATTTGTGTAATTCGAACAATCAATTCTGATGATTTTTTTTGCATTGTACACCATACTAAACTTTTCTGGCAAGGTCTCAAATCGATATGTGCCTCACATACTTTTGAAAGCGATCCTAATTTGTTAAATTATTTATTGAAAGCGATCCGATGATTGTATTGGAAGTAAGAAATTAAGGATACCACCCGCAAAAGTTATCCATTTTTTCGAAATCTAAATATTTGTTGTTTACTGTCTTTACAATATCAATTAACTGAAGATTTAATGGTAATATTGCTAAGCAAAATTATTACAAAATAAAATACAAAAACAGCCAAAGTTGGCACCCCAAGCGCGATTTTTCAACCAAATTCCTACCAAATTTGGCCTAAGGTAAGGTTTATTTACTGTACAAAATTCCGTTTGGATTTCGTGATTGCAGCCGGAGCTATAAAGCATTATTCTGAGTAAAATATCAAGATTCAAGATATTCAAGATATTATGCGTGTTTTTTTTTTTTTGCTCTTCTATCCAGTACAGAACAAAGCAGGCGCATTGGTAACAGCAACACCTCTGTCTCAGTGAATTCACTGGGACAGAATTCTGTTCTGCATATGCAGTTCATGTGCTGAACTATAGACTGTGCTTATAGGAAAAAGAAAAGCTCATGAGAAGTTGCCTTTTTTTTGGCATCAGGTCGCTTTTTATTGTTCAAGGCTATATTGAATGTTTTGATAGTTAGGAAATTAGAAAAAACCGTCATAATGCGCAGAAAGCTAATAGAGGTAATTTTTTGTTATATTTTTCTTATATTTTCTATCGAATGTGGTAGTTTATACTCGTTATTTTCTCCCTTTATCTTCATATGTTTTGCGCTACCACAGCGAATACAGCAATCTTAGCTAATGTACCAGCTTCGATAAACGTTCCTATAAAAAAGCCATGTCTACTTAAAACGTATCTTATGCAAATATTTTAAACGTGAAAGCTAATATGTACGTAGAATAAACGTATTTCTATCCATGTTTGAACTTTCATTTCGTTTGAAGGTGTCTGCAGCATTTAGAAAGTCACAAATCATTAAATATCTCGAAAGTTACTCAAATGTTTTTAGAGCATTTATGCTAAGCACAGCAGTATTCAACTCCTGAATATGCTTTTATAAAATATTGTAATTTGTCGTATTCTTTAGTGCAAGACGAAAAAGTGTAAAATGTTTCTCCAAAGCCATTGTATAAAAAAAAAATTAAGAAAAAAAACCCTAGCGCATCAGAACCGCTAGAAACAGTAATGTTCGAAGAACAGTAGATGATTTGTGCAGATTTTGAGTGTGTATTCTACCACTACTTACTTTTCCTACTTAAAACTAATACACCCTAAGTAATAATCGAATCTAAGCTTATTTTAATTTCAGTGACTTCATCGAAAGTTACAGCGATAGAAAGGTGTTTTGGGTTGTCATCTGAAAAATGTGCAGATCTTAGAAAATTTAAACATTATTTACTTATTTTCATTGAAAATGTTTGCGATGAAAATACTTAATGCAAGCACTTATTGGGTCGAAAATAACAAAAAGGCCTAGTGCTGGCAGCTCTTTGCTAGCATCGAAGTAAAAAAATATGTCGCGTCTGCCTTACGTTGAAGTCAACCTGCTCTGCGAATTTCGTATTGATCCGTTATAGGGAAGTTACAGGGATGCAAAGAAATTTAGGGTTACCATTAGCAAAAGTTTTCAAATTTTCTAGATCTTAATATTTGGTGTTTATTTTCACTATAAGATCACAACGATTTGAGAATTCTATGCTAAAATCGCTTACCAAAGGTATGCGAAAAAAATAAAAAAACAACCATAGCTGGCAACCCGATTGATGATTTGAAATTTAACTTCTACTGAATATTGCCTACAATGAGTTTAATTTGCCATTTGAGTTTCGCTATGATTCAATGACTGTACGGGAAGCTATAGGGCAAAGAGCTTTATTTTCCTCAGGAATTTCAACCAAATTGCTACCAAACGTGGCCTAAAGTAATTTTCAGCTACTGTGTGAATTTCATCAAAATCAAATGACTGAATCAGAATTTATAAGCAGTTATTTCAAAAGCAGTTATTTTTCTTAGTGATTTTTCAAAATGGCATCACTGGCACAAAATTACCCGCATATCAAAATCACTTCTATCAAAGTTGGTCCTACTTAAGACCAATACATTCTGTAAATTTTAACTAATTCTGATTATCGGATCGATAGTTTTCGCGAGCAGCAGTTTTTGATGCTAAAAATATAGGTAAATTGGGCAAGGGTTGCCAGTCGTGCCCGTTGGATAGTTTCAAATTTTTTACTTTGGCTACATAGACAAAGCACAAGATTTATAGATAAGTGGCTTTTTTTTTCCAAGAAACGACAATTTTTCCAGAGAGTCGATGATTTGAAGGTTTTCACTTTCAGTGCCTGCTCTAGCTAAAGAGTTGCCAACATGCTCATTATCAACTTCACAAATTTACAACTAAATAATACCAATATGTTCTGAAAGTTTCATAATGATTGAATAGCTCTGTCAAAGGCTATCGCAATTTAAAATTTTTAAAATTTTTCCGTTCTTTTTTTAGGCATCTAGCGCACACAATAGGTTAAAAAAATTCCAAAACATTAACCGATTCACATTTAAAACACGTTCGAAATTCAGCCTGTTACCTTAATTTTTGCAAAAATTATTTGTGGACGGAATAATAGGTATATTACAAATATCACTAAAATGCCCGCTGGCGCCAAAGGGTTAAAGATAATTGACATTTAGTGAGACCTGGACCTATTCCGCATATACACCAATGTATTATGAAGCTGAATCAGATGGCGCGCTCCCGAGAAATAGTCACTGAATTTTTTGGATTATATATATATATATATATATATATATATATATATATATATATATATATATATATATATATATATTTATATATATATATATATATATATTCGAACCATATATATATATATATATATATATATATATATATATATTTATATATATATATATATATATATATATATATATATATATATATATATATATATATATATATATATATATATATATATATATATATATATATATATATATATATATATATGATTTATATAAATAAATATGATTATGATTTTTTGGCCAAATCGATTTTAATACGAATGTTCTTCGAGCATTAGTAAAAATCGTAGAAAAGTAAGAACGTATTTTCTCTGTTTCGAAGAGTTGTTTATTTTCTTCCTCAATCGCTTGTCGGTACTTTCAAAATCATATTCTG
Source organism: Nemotelus nigrinus (assembly GCA_947369275.1). Taxonomy (NCBI): domain Eukaryota; kingdom Metazoa; phylum Arthropoda; class Insecta; order Diptera; family Stratiomyidae; genus Nemotelus; species Nemotelus nigrinus. The sequence continues at coordinate 217,526,291 of OX376372.1, forward strand.
ATTGACAGTTTTCCGTTTGCTGCTTTTTATTATCCAATTAGCATTTCGTTTTTTGCACAGGTAACAAGTGACGTAGCTGAGTTGGATTCAACAAAGTTTTAATGATGTTCAAATGAAACTAGCCGGCTGAGTTTGTAAGTTGTCGTAGTTACTTCATTGTCTTTTAATTACTCTCATTAGGTAAAAGGTTTTCGATGAAAGGAGAAAATCAGTTTTCGAATAGTTCAATGGAAGTTTGAGTTCACTTTTTGGAAACGTTTTTTAATGAAGGTAAATTTTCGATTATCAGGAAGCAAGTTTTGGTTGTTAGAGTGAGACGGAACCTGAAAGTGGCAAAACTTTTGTCCAAATAATATACTGACATTCTTTAGCGATTCTTGAAAAGTCAGTAAACGCACTTAAAGAGCGTACAAAGTACTGGCGTACACCGATTTACGACAGGGTTACGTACTGGGAAAAAGCGACGTAACTTGAAACGGCGTAAAACGAATCATACTAATCTGTGAACTGGAAACATTCATAAAAGGTAAAAGGATACAATTTTCTAATGCAGAAATCATATTCAAAACGAAAACGTAGTAAGAACGGGGCAAAAATGTCGCTAATCGAGCTACTGGGTATGAATCGAAAAGTGACGTAAGTGTGAAACGATTTAGAGGCTAGACAGACAGCGCAGCCTAAATTATCGTAAAGTGCGATGTTTGTCATATGGTAGTTTGGACTAGTTACCACCAAATGATCAAATTATCAACGATTAAGCAAATCGCTAATGATCATCAAACTTTGGTAATTTATTCTACAATGATGTAGAGTTAGTATGATACATAGTGCCGTTGTAAAAAGTCGCTTTTCGCATTGAAAAACAAGAAAAAGACAACTTTTTTGAGATGGCAAATTTAAATTCATAATATTTAAGGAATTCAAATGAAGTATTTGTGCAGTTTGTACGCTAAATGCGTTTATCAGAACATAAAAGAGGCATCATACACTTGCAATTTCTCCATTTTTCAAACAATAATTGCTTTGAGTGACAGACAGTCAGTGACAGTATTCATCATTAACGCAAGAGCTGTGTGTCAGCAACTTTTAATTCATCTGTAATTTAAGTGCCTGTCTGTCTAGGCTCTTAAATCGAAGCGCCGTAAATCGGGGTACGCCTGTACGGCATTTTCAAACTTTTATCATGTTTTATGCCCTCGTACGGGTCAAGCGGTTAAAACTGGTAGAGAGCTTCATCACAAGTTTACAATCAATATGAATACAAGTGTGGAGTGATTAGTTTCACGACTCGTCCGAGCCTGGATTCGAACCAGGGATCCCACCCACAAAAAGCCAGTCTTCTAGCCACCAGGCTACTCAAGTTAACGAAACAGTATAGAAACGTGTAAAAAAAAACTTCAAAGTGAAGTAGAAATTTTATCACTAACTGCTGCAGTTGCGTCAATGCTCTGTAATTAGACCAATAATGATATAACAGTATAGTTGTAAATACTGATATTCAGATAAACGCATTTATTTTGGATGCAGGTTTGGATGCGACTATTTCAATATGACCGGTATTTTACGTTAAATACCCCTACGATAGTTTTGTATTGCGTACGAAAGTTTTTAATTGTCAGTTTTTACAATCATGGATGAAACAGATATTGAAAACCATATTGCAAATGGCTTTCTTAAATGGAACATGTCAGGAGGTGCGATATTTAAGATGTTGCAGTGACTATATGTGTCCTAAAGCGCCATCAGTCGAATAGGGAGAATAACATGTAGCCTATGGATACATGCACGTGCCAAATCTATTTCAACTGATGAAAGCCTGATGTTAACCTCCTCGTGGTGACTGTGGGCATTTATCTTTTTTTCAGGAAAGATTGACAAATATTATCATAGGTAAGACTGGCGTGAAACCTATACTATCGTCCTTATCATAAACACCCTATCTAAATTTTAGTAACTTTGTGCTTTTCTACAGCACGCAGATAGGTCATTTTACACTATTGATTTGAATATATTTCCACAAAAGATAGGTTTATCATAGTTTATAGAGTGATATGGTAGAGTATGTACTTTTTAAATCCGGAATTAGCTCAAAATTGAAAAAAATGTCAGGTAGGTCGTTGATGATAAGCTTGGCACCATAACCTCACCCCTAAAAATTTTTCAAAGCGTTCATCACAAATTCCACAACAAGCTCTCGAACTGGATTGATACTACGACTATGCAAACGAAAAAGGCTAAATGATTTGAGAATTTACTCATTGGAACGTTTAATCGCTCTACAGTGCTCGAGCTACTGGCCAATGCTCTGTCTATGTATAAGACTGATACAACAGCGGTACAAGATATCAAATGGAGAGAAAATGATTTTTGTAAACAAACGAAACAATATGAAAGAGAATATGAATGAGAATATAATATGTACTATAGCTATCTTCCTCGTCAGCAAAAAAATTAAGTTAAGCTCCATCAACTTTGACGCTATTAGTGAAAAGCCTTGCATCCTTTGCATGCGAAGCAAATTTATAAACATCAGTCCTATAAACGTTCACGAACCTACAGAGAAAACTGCTGACGAAGAAAAAGAAGCATATGCGACCTGGACTATAGAAAGGTACCGATGGCCAGAAAAAACAAATTTCGTTTTTTGATCGAAATTTATAGAAAATTGAACGTATTTTTCAATTGAACAAACCGCACTCCTAAATTTGAAACTTTCGCTGAAAATCATCCTTCAAATTCAACATGAATTCAATTTAACTCAAGATAACGATGTCCTGCTGATTTTTTTTCAAATCCATGAAATTTTTTCGTGATTCTACGATCATATCTTTGGATAGGAACTTATTACATTCCTGGGTACAACAAGCATTTTTTAAAAACTCTAATACCGCTTTATTTTCGTCAGTATCCTAAAGAGACATATCGAAAGACAAATCTGGTACAACGTCATCTTCTATGTCACTAACACCTGCACCTCCATCTTGATCTTCGTAATCTTCATCACAAACCGCAAAATATTGTTTCTCCTTTGCTTTAAATTTTTCTTCTAAATCCATTCTGCACTTTCACAAACTGATACAATTTTAAATTAGCTGCTTAGCAACGAAAAACCATGATCTCTAAAATAGAATGATAAGAAAAGTAGCACGTATTATTCCAACTTTTTCAACGATCAATAAATTAGCTATTTAGGGGGAAATCACCCACTGTATAGTGAAATTCTAAAGGTAGGTGGAGAGCCAAGGGTAAGACGAAAAAAGAAGAGGTAGAAGCGCAAATACAAACGCGACGCACGCACACGACTTGTTATCTTGCCCGTCTAGACTACGGATACTTAAGTATCCGCATACATAAGTATCGTCCACACTTTTCATTGATTTTCATGGCAAGGGTAAAATGTATCTGCAGATGTCGCTGCAGTGAGGACAATACTTATGTATCCGGATACATAAGTATCCGTAGTCTGGACGGGCTATAACAGCTGTTTTCTCGAGGTACCTTTCCGTAGTCCAGGTTACATATGATGAACAGGTCAAGCGGATTCTGAATGGCTGCTCAAGGTATGCAACAAAAATTATTCTTGACGATTTTAACGGCAAAATAGCTCAGAAGCTGGTATTCAGGCGCTCCGCAGCCACTCATAAATAGCCTGAGAGCACTAACGACAATGGACTTTGAGTCATAGAGCTAGCAGCATCAAAGAATTTGCCCATTGTGGATAAAAGGTTCCCGCGTAAAGATATTTTTAAGCCTACCTGTGTATCAGCCTGTTTCTCCAGTTCATCCCTCTTTTAATGTTTTTCTAGTAATAATCAAATGTAAGCGGATGTTTGTGAGGTTAGCTTGCGTAGCATGAGAGAAACATTTGCTCAGAAATTTAGAATCAGAAGGAACTAGCTGGCAGCGGAAAAACAGCCCTACAAAGTTCGGCCGCAACAATATACTCCTTATTGCCATCAACTTGTGTCGAAGGTCGTGCACGACTTTGTCCCGAAATATGTTTATATTTATCTATATACATACGTTTATCTTATGTATAAATATATTCTTGGGCAAAGTGATTCTTATATTCATTTTCTCCGAAAATCAGCCAAAATTCAGAACATAAGGATAATCTTCGACGCCCAGAGTCTAGTCACTTCCAAGCTCACGTGTTACAATCTCATACCTTACAGAGATGGGTAAACTCAAAAATTACTTTAGTGAGTTGAGCACAAATGCCTCGCTTCTGCACAATTTTAACCAAAAAGCAAGATATTACAGAGAGACATAATTAACTTTTTTTTAGAAAGTATTTGCTAAAGAAAATTTCAAACCAAAATTTTCATGGTATGGCATGCTTGAAGCCTTTAGTCAGTCGTTCGTTTCACGAGAAACATGAGAAATGTGTAAGAACTTGCAGGTTTTATAACACGTATATTCAAGTCGGCTGTATTATTTATTTCACAGAAAACGGAATGAAACCATTCAGAGAAAGCTAGCACACTTTCGGATACACGAATGCAACAGGCGCTAAAGCTAACACTCTCGTATTTCTTAAACTTCAAAGCTAGCAGAGAAATAAACATGAATAGCCATTAACGACCATTGCCAATCGTCATGCTGGTTCTCCTTAAAGAAGAACTATGAAAAGACCGCAAAAGGTGCAGGATATACTTGAAGTTTTAACTAGGCTGAAACGTTATGAAAGCTGAAAAAAGATTGAAAGCGTGAAGTAGTGAATGGGAATAAGGAAGAGGAAAAATAAAACCCCTTTTAAGGATGAATGAAAGTTAACAGAGACTTTAAAGGCGGTATTCCATTAGCCGCAAAACATGCTTTTATTTGACCAGAGTGTAAGGCAGGAGAATTTTTAAGCAAACCTCCATGTCTGGAATAAAATTCTAAACAATATACATTTTACCTCGCTGCCACACTAAGCCGGAAACATTTCAGTAATTTTTCTGAAACATTGCTGAAATATTTTCGACACATTAGCGTCTAGTGTCAGTCTGTCTCAGCCACAGACAGTCCGTGAAGTTCATTCATAGTTAGCATGGAACACAGGCAAAATCAGAGCTGCCATTTTAGGACCTGCATGTCTAGTCAAAATTAACAAGCAAAACGCGTCAGTGCGGCTATCTATCCAACTGCATGCCATTTGTAACTTAAATGCCACAGCCATACCTAGTAATATTTACTACTTTCGTCCCCACACAAATTATCTTTTCACAACAAAATTATTTTCTACTAAAACTTACATTAAGGAGTTACAGTTAGTTAACTTTTTCAAAAATTTGTATTTTAAAAACCAAAAATCTATTTTATTTGAAATTTACACATAGAAAAGTCTAGCATTTCAAAAAGTTGTAAGAAATTTTCAGCAAAAAATTTCGATTTTCCTGCAGTTTTCCTCGTACAGGCTTTTTTTGCGATAGGCAGAATATTTCAGTGCACGTTCATCTGAAATCAAAAATTTAACAATTTTCTTATAGCTTATACCCTTGGCTCCTGATTGAACGAAGGGATTTTCAATCGATCGACTCGTTCTTGTTTTATACGAAAAAAATGCTTTAAAAACGATGAGAATTGGAAAAATGCTAAAAAATATGAGACGAAAATACATTCAAACTTATTTCAAAACTTTAAATTTCATTTTTTTCAATTCCTTCGTTCAATCACGAGCCAAGGGTATAAACTGTAAGATAATTTTTGAATTTTTGGTTTCAGATGAACCTGCACCGAAATATTCTGCCTACCACAAAAAAAAAAGGCTGGACGAGGAAAACTGCAGGAAAATCGACAATTTTCAATATTTATAGCTGAAAATCTTTACACAGCTTTTTAAAATGCTAAGCTTTTCTATGTGTAAATTTCAAATGAAATAGATTGTTGGTTTTTAAAATACAATTTTTTGAAAATGTTGTTTTCTTCCCTTCAAGACCTATGTAACCCCTTAATAGCGGCTGCACAGTGCCCTTTGATGTCCGAAACTTTCCGTCAGCTAGCCAGACTGCTGTAGACATATGCACAATGGGCTTACTGATGTGTCCGAGATTGTCGGAAAGTCTAATTTTTCACATCTAATTACATATTCACTATTTCCGAAACGTTTTGGAAATATTTCTGAAGCACTTCCGGCCATGTGAGGCTGCGGCTCTAGAGTATTTTCATTTCAAAAAGGATTTTGTCAAAGCGCAATATATTTGAATGGTCCTGATCCGAAAATATATTCAAATCTGCTTTACGTGGTGCGCTCGAATGATTTTTTTTAAACTTATTATTCCTTTATGAATAGGCCAAGTCATTAGAATATCAGCATGCAGATACGTGGTACTATATGGTAGTATCGATAAATGAATAAAAATAATGAACTCATTTTTAAGTTTGAGGGTATAAAATGCTGATATAATTATGTGTATAAAGTTTGCCGTGGCTCAAATATAGGCTAAGAACATTAGTGTTAAAATTGTTGCGTCGAAGTTTCAGATTAAGGCAGTATTCTGGCCTAGAGGCTTGATTTTGAGGTGATTTTACGGACGCCATGAAAAAAAACCATAAACATTTTTGGGATATTTTTGTTTACCAGTCTTTTATTAACGTTTTGAAAGTACAAAAATGTATTCAAAAAATAAAAAGAAATAAAATTGATGTAGATACAGGCCCGCGAAGTGAAGGCTCAAAAAAAAAAACTTGTCTCATGGTTGACATGATTCCAACCTGCCTGGTGATCCGAAACATACATTTTAGGTAAATTCTGTAATAAAAAGAATGTGAAATTCGTCTGACGTAGGCAATTTGAAAAAACTTTTGTTTCACAAAATGGCGTCCATGTAAATAAAAAAGTCGCTTTTTTGCCTCATTTTTTCAACTTTGGGGATTTTTAATAAATAGTAGGAAAAAAATTTGAAAAATCCCTACGTCAGACGATAACCAATAATGTTAAGAGGGTTTGTGCAACATTTCACGTAAATCGGTTTATTGCAACTAGAGATATCATGTCAACCGTATCGGGAAAAGTAGTTCCGAGAAAAACGCGTTTAAAACTTGGAGTCTCGTTTCGGGCAGTTAGTTGGCGCCTCACAAAAAAGCCTGTAGCTCCAAAAATAATTCGAATTTCCCAAAATCCTTTTAAAAGCTTATTGTTAAAGGTCTGAACTTTGTAAATATGCAAACAAAAAAAAATCGATTTGATCAAATTTCTAGACCAGAATACCCCCTTAAGAAAGATATGATAGCATTCTGGAAATATTTAACCCTATGTGTGATTCAGATAAAGGTAATTTGAAAATTTGTAACTGGGCTAATTTGGGATACATCTGGGATAAATAAATATTAAACTTACAGTAATATTAAGACAATATTAAGTTGTAGTCTAAGGTAGTTATTTATGAGCGTGCTGGCAGCCTTGTATAACAAAAACTGAAAGTTTTCAAATCATCGCCATTTCTGAAAACTTTTGGCTTTTCAAAAAGAAAAAAAAAACAACAACTCGCATATAAATTTTAAGCTTTGTCTACACCGCCAAAGTAATGCATTTAAAATTCCATATCGGACGGGAACGGTAACCCTCTCCCAATTCACCTACATTTCTAGCATCAGAAACTTCTGTTCACACCAGTTCAAGAGCCCATTATCTGATAGAATTGAAATTCATAGATAAAATTTGTCTTGGAATGGGCCAAAGCTGATAGAGGCGATTTTGAAATACGGGCAACCTTGTTGCAGCGGGGCCATCTTGCAAAACCACAAAGAAAAGTAAACTGTGAAATCAAGCATTTTTCCCAATAACTTCCAGTGCAGTCATGAAATCAACACAAAACTTATATGGTAAACTCATTGTTGCAGGAAAAATTCAGTAAAAATTTGGTTCAAAACTCATAGTAAGGCTGCCAGCTACAGTTGCTTTTGTTTCTTTTTTGTATCTTTACTATGCGAAACAAAAACTTTTTCTTACCCCTGAATTTGAAAAAAAAATTGCCGGAAAAAAATGTATGTCAAATGTGGACATTTTGCAGGACTGGAGAAATTATATATTACCGACAATAGCTGCGTTTTATTTTCATTCAGAGTATAGTAGGTATCCTGCAACAATTCATAGTAGCACGCGAGTTTTTTCTATCAGACAGTTGTCATTTCAAAATTTGAACTGTTATATAACCAACGCCGTTTTAAAATGTATGACTATTTATCCTGGTTGCTAGGGTGACATGGAAGTTTTTGAAAATTCCAACTATTCCAGTTAACATGACTTTTCGAAATACGTTCCACAGAGAGCACAATTACGAACTCCACTGAATTCACAAGTGTTCGTACTCTGGATGTTTTTGTTGTTTCGTGTGCAAATCGATATCCTGCACTACTCTGGATGTAAAAAAAACGCACCTAATATTAAAAAGCTTGAATATTGTTGGACAAAATGTATTGCGTTGAAAGGAGACTGTGGTGAAAATAAAAATAGACAATTTGACGAAACTCAGTAGTTTTCTTTGTCACTTTCATCACTTATAAAACAGCCCTCGTAAGAAAAATTGACATTTACAGCATATAATTCTTACACAATGTGTTATGTACTATATAATCATTTGTAATTAAAATGAACTGACCTTAATGTAAGAGACATCAAGTGTCTCCCGTGGAGCAGCTTCTAATTCCGGTAGCTTCCAGAGCCTAAGTTTTATTAGCTTCTCTGCCTTTAAAACTACAATAGCAAAGGATTGCAAAGGATTCGTATCAATACATAATAAAATAAAAAAATCATATGGCGAACATCTACAATGAAAATGAGTAACCAATGTTGAAATTTTCCAAATTCATGAAAATTTTTCGAATGGCAAACCCGATCAAATTTCTATCTCTGTAACATGCGATGAAGCTATCGGATGAAAACGAGAATGTTGACTTTGACAAATTAAGGTGATAGGACAATCATGTTCGCCTTGTGTACGACGAACAGAAAATCTTTCAGCTATACATTAAACAATGACCAGTCATAAGAACTTTTTGGTCTATTAAACTTTTTCCTGCACTCTCTTTGCTGTGTGATGATTTCTACATGTGCTAGCTGCAGAGTTGGGAACACTTGTGAGAGTGCTAACTGCCTTTTCTACAGTCTGGCAAGAATCGATACCGTCTGGAGGAATATCTAGATAGAACCTGGCCAGGGTCTAGAATTTCATACAGTCCGTTCTTTTGCTGTTAATCAAGGCTACCCGTTCAGTTGAGCTACCTATGATCAGACAATGCAAACTCCTGAATAATCCTCCACTCATGCGAGAGATGTGTGTGCCGCCCACTGACTCAGTTTCCTGTGATTTGAGATGAGGAAGATCGGTTCTTTTCCAACATTTTTGATGGATATGTTGTCGGCCAGGATGAAGTCAAAAAAATGCGTCACCTTAACCCTTTATGTTGGAGCTACCCAAAACTTCATGATTAATGTTAGAGGCAGCTACTCGAATAAGAGACACACAAATAATCATAGTTGGTGCCACAATATTTTTAACGGTATTGCAGGGATGATTCGTACCATGATCATGTACCTTAAAGGAGAAAACAGACCAGGATGTCCTTTGATCGATTTCCGGTTCAGTAACCATGTTATTCTGTCCAAAGGAATTTTGAAGAACAAGGGCATTACTGATATTCTTAACAAGAATACAGACTCGAGTTTTCTCCATCAAATCGGGTATTGTAAGTCTGTATCAATTGGTGCATAGACCGTAATTCCTATTGTCGACAGTCCATAGGTCTCGGATCAAAGCTAGCTCTTCCTGCCTTTTGACAAGCGAAGGAGCAAGGCAACTGTTGCTGCTTTGGGATTGTGAAGATTAATTTGAAGTACTACCAGTGTTACGAATCAAACTTGAGACTAGGTCTTCGGACACTATAGCTACGATACCCGTCTTCTCTGTCATTAGAGTCAGAAAATTTAGAAAAAGTTCTCCAATCCAGAGCCTTTAGCGAAAACACTACTGTACTAGCGTAAAGCCAATTTTTCGACTCCCTACTCAACAGCTACTTTTCGGGCCCCTTAGACCAGCACTGTCTCTGAGTTTCGAATGAATATAGCTTCCTGTTGGTTTTCAACAAGATTAGGTTTAGATGTCCAATGAAACTTTAGTGGTACAACTATATACTTGAAGGGTTTGGTTTTGAAACTCAAATTTGGCATCAATAATTTCTGGTGAAATGTGGGTGATCTTCTTCCTGTATTTCAAAAATAAATTCATAGATTATGTTTTTAGCTTTCCTTAAACCAGAGTGTTGTGGTTTTATTTGTTTGGATTAATTTTAGAATGCAAAATCGAGATCAATACAACCAACTGTTTTTCTCTTAACTGCATTTTCAAAAATATCATATGTGTATAGTTAGAATACGATGTGCACTGTTAATTCAAATTTATTTACTTTAGTAAATGCTTGGTGCTAATTTTGATTGCCAGTTTTTCATTGAAATATGAAACAAAACAACAGAAAATTGAAAAAGTAGCACAATCTCAATAGTTCAAAAATTAAACAAATAATAACTATAATTGTCCTTGTTCATGTTTGCAAGCGATTTTGTTAAGTGACTGCAGGTGTAGGTTTGACCGTATTTAATATACATTCCCGGCCCGGATGATTATATGCAGCTCCGATTAGTTAAGGGTGGCAGGGATCAGTTGCGGTCACAACTAAATCAGCCGATGACGGATGCATTGGCGGAATATATGTTCCACGTGTTATGTACGTTGGCGGAATATGTGTTCGGGAATATGTGCTCCCATTGCCATCAGGTGATTCATCGAGGCGATGCTATTCGGCGAATTGTTGTTACTTTCGATCGAGTTCGTGCTGGGCGTGTTATGTTGACTTGCGCTTCGTCTAAGATCTGGATTGTATGGTTTTGAACATACACCTCCGTTTGTGTTAGCGGATCCACCTTCGATGTTAGTTGATGAATTGCGAGACTTATCTACTGTATTGCTATTGTTAATATCTAATTTTGATGTCAGTGTGAAGTGTTTGTGGAATGTGGATGTGTAATTGTGGATTATGTAATTATGTGTTCCCACACGTTATAGTCTTTAATATTGTGACTACAAGTTTTTCAAGACCGACCCCAGCTGTGTGGAACTAGCATAGTGACTTGCAAGCATCTGACGGGGCTCAGAAAAGAGGGTACTCCGATAGTGGGGACTACTGGCCTTATAGCCGATTCTAGGACACCCTGCTCCATAGGCAATTGAACTCTTTTGCTATTGTTGGTTGACTAGACTTCAGTCTAGTTGCGATTCACTGCAAGACCCGAAAAGATTCGCTACAATTAGCGTCAAGCTGAGAATATAAGCGTACAAATTAGAATAACACTAGAACATAAAAACACTAGAACATTCGATTTTGGGTGAATTATGATAATACTGGAAAGCTTTATTTAAGGAACCATTTCGATATATTTTGAGCTAATAAAAAAGTCATAGTCATGGAATATGCTATCGTAAATACATAACGAATCAGCTACATTAAATTGGTTGAATTTCATGAAATGTAGAAATATTCACCTTTTGCCACCAAGCCTTTTATGCTTATGATGTGAGCAATTTTCCTTCCCTATATTATCCTCGCAAACGTGAGCGCCAACGACTATACATATAAACTAAACGATTCTGGTATTCGAGGCAGTTGTAAAAAGAAAATAATGAAACACCAAGCATACCTATCTTACCTAACTGGTACCACAACGAAGGCTGCTGTAGTAAAAAATGATACAGACGGTATGCGAAAAAGAAAATTCGACTGGAAACCAAATGGTTTCGAAGTATTTTCGTTTGCCCATCACAAAAGACGTCTCAAATAAAAAATTCACAGCAGCTGCCAAGTGAATAAAAGCTAACTGAAAATAGAACTACATATTCTTTCCACTCTGAGTCCTGAGTCTATGTCATTTTTAGAAAGACTATTTGTAGCTCGAGTGAAAACTGTATATGTATGCAGGTATAGGTATGTGATGAATACCAGGAGACTGACAGATAGATGGCGGAGTACTTAGAGCGAATCGTGTTTCTTCGCCTTTGGGAAAAGTAATTCTTAAAGTTTGATGGCTTCACTGTCCTTTCTACTCAGTGGCAAGGAAGTCGATACTTTTCCTGTTGGATTATGTTACCTAAGTCGGGTATGTATGTAGATACCTATATGGTGTTCGACGTGTCAAGACTATTTGGGATACACCTACATCAAATGAAATCAAGTTATTTCTCGATAGAATTTACAAAAGCATGTATGACGACACGTCGAACTTTCAGCGATGGATATTGACGTCATGATTTATGTTCCAAGAAAACTTTGTTATGCTGCATTATGTTCGAAGGAAAGGGTTAAAGCTGCAATATTACCGCCTTGAAAATCGTATCATTTTCGCTTATATTTTTAACTAAAATGCATTACAATTAAGTTGACATTTCGATTCATTTAGGTTATACATACATAGTTGCTTTCATATAAACCATCAAATCTATAATTGAATATTACGGTCTAATTGATGCTTGATAAACATTTGCCTATATATGTACATATTTATATATTAAGGCTAATAGCTGAATGTGCTCCACAGCGCTTTTATTGGTTGACATATACTTGACTTAAATCCCTCAAAGACTCGCCTGGTTTCGATCGGTACATGGTTTGAAATAAATTTGACTCCTAAAACTAAAAATATTCTGACAAATGTTGTGAACGTAAATAGAAAATACATACTGAACAACGAAAAAAAAATATTAAAATTAATATAACCAACAAAAAGTCATGCAACCACATCACTTATTTGATTTTAGAAGCACACAGATTGTTCTTTTGGTTACGTCTTCCATTTGTCCCGTTCTCATATAAAGTGGCCAAACCAAATTGTGTCACTTTTTCTGATAGAAGTCAGCGACTGAAAGTAAAAACTTGGAAGTTTATCTACAAGAAATGCGGAACTACGCAAAGCAAGATATTGCTACAAGTTATATTTCGCTGATATGTAAATGCTGCTTTGTACCAAACGCTAAAATCAACTCGGAGAAATGTGGAGTATACTTTTGAATACCTCATTAATATAAATTACTAGATGTATCAAATATCTCATTAAATTCACTTTGGATTTATCCGATTGAATCAGGGATAAAAATCAAACAGTCGACTTTTAAAACCGTAACGCATAGAAACCACTAAACATCCTGTTATTTTTAAGTAGGTTTGGTTTCAGGTTTCGCTCCATATTGAATATGTTTGAAATGTAAACCGCATCAATGTCTTGCACTCACAATTGATAGCTGATTGATTTATTTTATTTAGCTACCAAAGACTGGCAAAATTGTTGTATATAGTAAAATTTTGGTTTATAAAGTCTCCTTTCGTATATTAGCTCAAGTTTTACTCATGAAGATTGAATATATCAGAAAGAAACCTACAATTTTTTAAGAAAAAAATTATTAAGAAAAGTTCGATTTTAAACTTTTTTTGAACTTATTAACTATAAGTTCAAAAAAAGTTCAAAATCGAACTTTTCTCAATAATTTTTTTAAATCGTTAACAAATTTGGTGTAGCCATAGAATACTAGGTAGCTTTCTAGGTCTGAAGATATAAATAGATTTACTGATTAATTTTTAAAAATAAAGTTTTTTTCAAATGCTACACCTGCAAGAATGTATATTAAATACGGTCAAACCTACTATGCATATCCATAAATGGCACTTGCAAATATCCGAAGATCCCCACCGAATGATATGCGACCACGACAAACCGTCACGTTAGGAATAATCAACAAAAAAAAAAATTTAGATTGAGAGAGCGCTATCTAAATGAAAAAAACTCACTAAAACATATGCAGAACCGTAATAAAAATAAAAACACACATGGGGAATAGCCCCAATCCAATATTTTATTTGGATAACACATCACACATCCGTCATCGATAGCGGTAGCCTCCAGCCTGCCCATCGACCAGCACGGTAGCGCTGGTGGCAACTGTCTCAGTCCCGAGAGCTGGCCATCGTCCATCTCGGCATGCGCTGAATACGGGTTCCGAGAGCTGTCCATCGACCATCTTGGTCCCGTGCAGGCAGTCGCCATGGCCATTTTATGCTGCCTCCTCACTGTGGGCTATCATGTGGCCCATGTGCGTGGACCATCATGTGACCCATTGACGGGCGATGGCTAGCAGCGGCCGACAGTGGCGAAGCATGGAAATGGCGATGACCGAGGATGGCTTTCGGAGCGGTTTTTCGCACACATCAAAGCGGGCCATTATGCGCAACCGAAAAATGATGACTGGCCCACCTAGCGGCCCAGTGTGTGGACCATAATTGTGGCGATCACTGCGATCAATGCAGTGGCCGATGATGGCCCACAGTGAGGAGGCAGCATTAAAATAACCGCAACCGATAGCGGCAGCCACTAGCCCGACTGCCACAGCCTAGTGAGCACTCGGCTAACGAGTCATCGTCCATCTCGGGACGGCTCGTGCAGGCAGTCACCAAGCCTAACAAACCACGCTACTTTGCCTCCTCGACTTCAGCGTCATTCTGACACTTGGGAGGGGGGTGTAGTGTGGGAACACATAATTACACAATCCACAATTACACATCCACATTCCACAAACACTTAACACTGACATCAAAATTAGATATTAGTAGGCATAGAAAGTTTTCTTTTCAAATGTAGTTCATTGTTAGTTTAGTAAGTATTTTAATTTTGTATTGACTGGATCAAAATATATTTTAAAAACAATCAATATTTTTTTCATATTTATCTTCGGAGGTAATATAATAAAGCTTCTAAAACTTAAATAAGAAGAGCGTCACCCATATATGAGTGACGGGGCCCCCACGGAAGCATAACCTTCACCCAAATACGGGTGACGCGGCGCCGAAAGTGTTAAACATCGCGATGTGTACATGGTATGCGTATGTTCGGTAAGCATACTCTGCGAGATTTAAATATGTATATTACTGCTTTAATTTATTAATCTTGGATGGTTTTTGAATGATGTATACTTCTAATACAATGAAAATAAACTCATCAATTCCAAAAAAGGGTTTTTCTTAACGTGTGGTAGTTTCAAGAAGGACGTATGGGGTGGGTTTGAGACGGTACGGCACTTTTCTTGTTGCTTCATTAGTTACCAGCCAATCGACAAACCTTATGCTGATTTGACTGCTGTCAGATTGCATTGCATCTCGGCATAGATTTCAACTGAGTTTGACAATGCTACAATCTTATCTTAGGGAGTCTGCTCTCCAGCGGACGCTGACAACATTACTCCGAATAGTATACTGGATTTCGAAATCTAAACTCATATTCATCGTACTGATGAATGTCATGATGGTGTCAACATCAAAATTGAGCTTATCAATGGTAAACAATGGAGCTGGCGGAGGTTTATGTTAATATAAGCTAAATTTCTGGCCGTCCCTTAGTCGCTCGGACAGACAGAGATAATGGTTGTTTTTTTAGGCCAGAGGATATCGGTATTTTCACAGGTAGCCTAGTAGCTATAAGTTCCCACTATTACCGGATAGAAACACAAGCAGCACTTTCAAATGTTTTCAATTTCAAGATATTCTTAAAGTAATTAAATAAACTCGTTCGCGACGGGCAGCTTTCACAGCATCCGGAACTAGTTAAAAACTAAGAGATGCTGGATCGATATATTTCTCGAGCACATAAAACTTACGATTAAACTTTTTCCATTGTGATTTGGAAATTCATTTCAACGAAGGAATTCGGATGACAGACCGATGTGCTCATATATTGACGATATGCGTGAAAAAGCCTGTGAATATTTGCATGAAAATCAATATTTTGATGATTCTTTGTTCATTGGTTAATAACTGTCGCAACAATGACGGGAGCAATCATAATTGCGTATGACGACAAGTAAAATGTTCAAAGTGATGATTGAAAAATTGAATCGTTCTCTTAATTTAATTTTATACATACAGACATTCATTTACCACTACTTAAACAATTTTCTCGGCATGCATGTATTGAAACAAAAGCAGTATTGGTACAGTAATGGGGTATGTAAAGGTTGTACATCTTTGTTCGTTACTTTCAATACCACATTCAACATAGAGCGCAGTGCTTTCAAAAATCATCTGGTTTTACTAGTTTTTTTTGTGCCATTTTTTGCAAAAAGTAAATATTAGAAAAGAGTTGTTAAAATGAGTTCCTTGCGTTTTTGTCGTATGTGTGTGTAAGAGAATTGGTGGTTTGAAATCAGTTTCCACATAAAACAAATGTATTTCTGTAAGCTTTGGAAACAATCTTATTTGGAGTTTTCCAACAAATTATTTATTTGAGAAACAATTCCTGACATCATATTGGATACAAAAATGTACACCCTCTGGCATCGGTGAATAAAACAAGCACCATTTCAAAGTATTCGTCGTTGAAACGGAAGTGTACACATGAATCCCAGTAGAACAAACGTTGCTCGAATGCAATATTTTTTTTTTCGCAAAATGTAGTTTGAGTGCAGCTTCACTCAACAAGTGTTTCAGCAAATCGTGTGCCACACCAGCCTAAAACGTTTTGGTTTATATCCTTGAATAGATACACAGACTACTTGCTTGGAGGAAACTTACCAACCTAAGTCACATATGCACATACGTTCAATGTCGACACGTTTTTGTACAAATATAAATGTATTTGCCTATGTAGGTACAGGTGAAGGTGTAAGTTTTGTTTCGTGCTTGGGCCAAATTGATATTCTCCACGCAAACGAGCTATATTTAAAAAATAATAGAATGGAAGGATTATACTCTAGAGTGTACAAAGCAAATTAATTTGAAGGCACGTGAGCAATCATTGTTAACATATTGAATTAATTATTGTCCTTTCCGACAGTGAATAATGCGGCAAGTAAATTCGTCCATATCGAACAAGTGTTGCATAGTTTGTGATATGGAGATACATTATAGACTTGAATTAATTAACTGAATATTATTTAGTATTATTTGTATATTTAAAGCCAAGATTACTGAATATCTAACATCACATTTAAAGTCATTTAAAATCCATTTTTGGTTTCATTAATTTAATTTTTTTAGAAATATCATTGCATTTAATATTTCACATAAATGTTATAGCCCACCTTGTAAAACAGTCGAGATATACTTCGCAATAATTTATCTTGCAGCTATTTTCAAACTATGATTAAATGTTTATACCTAATAAATAACTAAGTAGTCTAGCTCATCTATAACTAGCCGCTCTTAGTTGAAAACTTCTTGGAAAAGCGAATTTATCAGCTCTTTTTGACCTACTGCCATAGCCGAGCGGATAGATGGCTCACTTGATCCTGTTGAGTGCCCCAGAGATCTACTTAGTCAGTTCTCATGTCCGTCCGTCTGTCCGTAGAATCTCATAGTCAATTCAACAAGCCTGACCCTAACGGGCTCCAGACCACTTTCCCGATAAAAAAGAGAGTTCTTCAGCCACTTATTAGTTACTAAGCTGTTAAACTTATCAGTGCAGAAGCACCGAATTCTTCATTTAAATGTCCTCGCCTCTGACATACTAGTTTTGGAACATATAATCCAGGATGGAAATGCGTATCTAAGAATTTGCTGGATAAACGCTTGGTAGCAAATACTTGTTATTTTGGTTGTCAGGCCCATATTCTGTTTCGCTGAATCTTATGCGCCGAAATATGGACTTGATAGCTTCATGAATTCGCGAAAGTCCATACCAAGGTACCACAATGTAGTATCAGGAGTAATCGTGGAATTTTTGAAGGATATAGGGATTAGAGTGACTTAGATGGGGTTATCTTGACTTAGATGGATTACAAAGTACCCAAAGTTGTGTCGTACTGCTGGTTGGCTGCAGCCTTCAACCAATCAGATTAAATCAAATTAAGTACCACCTTGACCGAATAGCACTCTAGGCTTTTCCATGATTTGAGCGGATCTTGACTCGATGCAAATAAAAGTATGTCAGCTGGATATTGGATGATTTGAACTAGGCTGATCTACTGGAGCAGGGAGGTTATATTATAGATATAGATAAAAATTTCTAAACACAAGTTAATCAACTTATTTACATAAGCTATAAATTCACGTTTTGAAATAGTTAAAAAAATATTAATCAGCTTTGATTCATCTAAAGAAGTGCGAAGGAATTCAAAAACGTATGGGTCACGAAGTCTTCATACATAGCTCTAGTTCGACCATTGCACGAATATACATGTATTGTCTGGCACCCTACCTTTGATGTTCATAGTAATAGGCTCGAATCAGTGCAGAGGCAGTTCTTGCTTTTAACGTTGAGAGATCTGTATAATCCATACGAATTTGATAATTTACCTTCACACAGATACAGTCAATCTTCGCGAAGGATAGTCATATGCTCCTGCTTTACTTTTGATGTTATTAGGGGCTTGATCAATTTTGTGTCTCTGTCCAAAATGATAACCTTTAACGAATCAGTAAAGCGGACAAGGCACACACGTTTACTGAATGAACACCGACACCACACAGTTTATGCCAACAATGAGCCAATCAATAGATGTCGCAAAATATGCAATAGCTTCGCAAAATACTATTCCCTAACCATTTCCACACCTAAGTTTAAAACTGCTCTGACTAAGGTGCTCAAGTCATGAGTGCCCCTATCCAATTCCCTACCAAAGATGGTTATATTTTTAAAATTCTTGTATTGTATATTTCATCATTGTGTACTGTACAAATGTATTTAAATTATTATATATTAATTGTAAGTGTTTTTTGTACGCCCTGTTTGGTTGAAATAAATATATAAATAAATAACCATTCACTTTCGAGGCAAAATAAGCTGATACATTCCCGATATTGCTATCTATTAAAAGATTAGAAAAACCTCACATATATTTTAAATAAGTGTCTGACACGATCAATAGCGGACGTACTCAGCAGCAACTGCTCCTTTAGTGTCGCTTCTAGAATTCACTGAAGACACATACTAAATTTTTGAAACGAAGTCAGAATATATTCGAAATTAGATAAATATATTTGATACGTTATCTAAAACTATGAAATAACAAGCATTTGCAATAATAACTAATTCCAAGATAAAATTTCGAGCTTTTTGAGGCTTATTATTTAAATCGAATCCGAAAATAACGTAAAACTCGTCTTATACTCATTGTTTGGCAAAGAGACTCACTCACATATGACCTCAACATTGCTGAAATATTTCCAAAACATTTCGATGAATTTCGCATGAAGTTTCAATCTAATGTATGATGTACCTACACACTTTCGTTATTCAGTGATAATTTTGTAGAATAGAACGGGGGAAAAAAATTTAACGTCAGGTTGCCACTAAGTGGTGATAAATCGACTCAAAGTAATGAAACAAGTAATTTTACATCTGCAAATAAGTGCATTACCAACGACTACCATTAATTATTAGTGTTCGCCAAACTGTTACTGGTATGTATTCGCATTCTCAAATTTAGCAAGATGTGAAAATAGAATTCACAAAGCTAATTACTCCATTAACTGCATTGATTCGCACAAGAACAAGATCACGTCATTCATTTAATTGAAAATACGTACGCACACATCAGCAGAAGATAGCTCCAAATCCATTCGTTAAACTTGCTTCACTTGAATAACTTAAATATGTATTCAATATTGTCCAGATATGTAGAACAATAACGAATATATCGTCGTTATCTCGTCGTTACTTTAACCAATATATATTTTTTAAGATATTAATCGCAAGGTGAATATTATCTGTTTTTGGTACCAATTCTAGTTAAACTCTTCGAAAAAGTTCGTCTAAGGCCATGAAACTAAAATACGCAAATTGCCAAATACCTAATACGTAATATTAGTGTTATATTAATATTAGTTAAGATATAGCACCGTCTAACTTATTTATTCTTATTAGGTAATATTACGAGATATTAGCAAAAACCCATCGCTACAGCTGATACTGAAGACACGACGCGTATGATGCGAGAAACCGTTCCTCGACTAGTGATGGTCTCAAAAACGCCAAACAGTTTGCAAAAAACGTTACCTACAAAACCTACAAAAAACGAACCTACAAAAAACGAACGAACAGTTTTTTCAAATAGCGACAAACAGTTTTTCTAAAACGAATAGCAATTCTAAAACGGATAGCAATTCTAAAACGAACCGTTTTTCTACAATGAATAATTTTTTCTAAACACAATCGTTTTTCTAAAATGAACCGTTTTACTAAAACGAATCGTTTTTCTAAAACGAACAATTTTTCTAAAAGGAATATTTTTTTCAAAAACCAATCATTTTTCTAAAACGAACCGTTTTTCTACAACAAATAGTTTTTCTAAAATGGACTGTTTTTCTACAATGAATAGTTAATCTAAAACCAATCTTTTTTCTAAAACGAATCGTTTTTCTAAAAGGAATCGTCTTTCCTTTTTTTTAACGAACTGTTGAACGGAAAACAGATTTTCAGAGGCAAACGATTTACATATACATATATGTATAGAGTATAATACGAGGTTGTCAGACTTATTAGGTGCGTATTTTTGCATCTCGATCAAGAGCTGGTTAGGGTAGGTAGTGTTGAAAACAACACCAGTTGCTGTTGTTTTGAATGCTGCTTACCAGAACCAGCTCTCGATGGCATACGAGAATGCATGTTGATTCTTTACGACCATGTGTACTGATTGATGTATGATTATACGGTTGATCAAGTAGATAATATATTGGAAAATTGGGACAATGCAAGTATCAATTCAGTTTGGAAGCGCTTAGTCCTAGCAATGAATGTTTACAATACGTTGGTGGAAGATATAATACATAAAATATATTTGAGAAAAACATAGAACGTACAAATTCATTGTACTGAATTAATTCAAGATTATTCAAACCATGAACGATGTTTCTATATTGTACTACATACATTTCAAATATTTATTTTGTCGCACAGCATAACATTTCTGTTGTTTTCAAAAAAACAGTTAGTTTTCGTTTTTTGAAAATAACAGAAACGCCAATCACTAGCCTCCATCACAAAGCTGCCTGACTTGATGTCTGTCTGAATAGCATCTCGTACCATGGCGGCATTTTGCGTTTTCCTATTTAATTATTCAAGTTACAGAAACTCACGTCGTATGCGCTTTACGTGTCTCAATTCACACTAAGCCTAAAAGTAACCAGCTTTAATAGTACTTATTCATTTGTAGCCAAACTAATTTTACACAAACAATACTCGAAACAAAACGACGGAATTCTCTATATATTGTTTAATTGATGCATATATAGTGTTTTTCAATAATTTTATATTTTATTTATTTAGATGTTCGAAATTCACAAATCAATTACACTTTACAGGTTACCATATATATTTTCTATGCTTACTTATACTAATTATACTTAACAGAAATCTCCTAGCGTACTCGTTACGTTATGCTCCCATATTTCAAAACAATTTTCAAACACCACCAGTGACGGTTTCTTATGGCATATAAAATGTTTACTCCAACTTCATCAACAGTTTTTCTGTGTTACTGACATGAAGGAAAATAAACTGCAGGAAACTTTAAAACTGTTGGCATGTCGAGAACACATCTCAAGAAAGTAAACTTTTAGCGGAGTACTAAGTTTTCGTATTAAAATCAAATGAGTGTACCTAACCTTCACGTTCGAATACTTCCTCTTACTTTATTCCTACCTAACATGAGAGTGCATAGTACCCACTTTCATTCGAGTAAACAAAGGTTAACATACATAAATCAGCCGCCATAAAGCAGCTATGTACGAGCATCGGGTTAAGATAATATTCTGGAAAGCACGCTGAATTCCTTCCTGATAGGTATATTGTTCCAATTGACTAGCACTCCCCCAGTAGCCCCACATATGCCGCGAGTCAAGAGTGCTCAGGCTTCGTACTTTTTGTTGTTGTCATAAGAGTGAACGTGTATTAGGTTTCCAAACAATGCCGCATAATATTTGGTACCATATTATTTTTCGTTCTTATTAGCCATGTTTCCACTGGGAAAATATTATCATCACTTTGATCATTGAATGCTTGTTCGGCAGGTGTGAGTTTGGCAGCAGTGCTGCTAACCAAAATCCATTGTTTCTACAGCAATGACGCGATAATATGGTATTTTTTCGAACCCCGCACAAAAATATCAAATATGTTAAAGTTGATTTTAGATTGGAAGTCTGAGAGAATATTGATGCAAACCTTGCCACATTTAGGCCTATAGTAGTGAGAAGTATCAGTTGATAGAGTTTGGATTGTTTGTTGATGACTTTCAATGCCCGTGTTCCGTTTTTACAAATAGTTTTAATGATTTAAAGACCATTAATTTTACACGAATGACACCTTTACTATTAACCCTCGAAAGTCACGCTGGGTCTAAAAGACCCATACTTCAGCTTTGCTCACCAATATCTTTTAGTAAAATTTAAATTTGGCCGTTAGTATGACATTTGTCGGTAGATTGAAGTATTAATTATCGTTTTATGTACATCCCATGGATAACGCAACGCTCAGATGTCGTTGAGCGTGGTTTAAAGTTAAAGGTGCAGGGTCATATTGACCCTGTTGTGACCTTTGCTTTATTTTGATTAAAATAATATTTAGTAATTATCTCCATTAAAATTAATTTTTTATTCAAGTTAAAGTGTGAAGTGTGGCCACATAAAGTTTCATTTGTATTGTTTTTATAATAAACTGGAACAATGGCGTATAATTTACGTTCACGGGTTTAAAAATATACTTCTGCATGATGATTCGGAGATCTTTGATGGCGACGCTTCTGATGAAGAAGACAATTTGTCAGTGAAATCAAAGACTGATATATCAAGTTCGGATTTCAGTGAAGCCGAGGATGAGGAAAATAAAACTTTGAACCAAGGTTTGTTGGAGCAGCAACAGTAAGGTCGACTGAAAACTGTATTACGCATTAAAAATAAAAGAAAATGGAGTACTACTGAGCGAACAAGAACATCTATTAAGCACGTGCTCTACCTTTTATATATACACATTTATAACAGAGATGGTATTATTTTATAATAAAACAAAATGAGGCACAGACGTTTTTGATAAGCTTTGTCATGCGTACACAACTGCCCGAGCAACAAACCGTTGGCCTATGCGTTTTTTCTGTGGCATGCTTGATCAAGCACAAGTAAATGCAAGAGTTTTATATTTATGTAAAAATATTCAAGCTAACAGTCGTAAGATTAAAACTCTCTGCTACGACTGCTATAAAGCAACTTGTGATACATTTGGTTACTCCGTACCTACAAGAGAAGCTGAAAAATGCAAGCTTGCGTAGGGAAATACGTAGGAGTATAGAGCTGATTCTAGGTGTACAATGTCTAGTAAATCCGAAAGGTAGACCTCAATTAGCTAAGAGAGCGAGGTGTTCAGTTTACTCTTACAAAAAGTTAGGAAAACAAAAATGCAGTGTCCCAGTTGCTTGCGCCCAATGTGGGACGATCATGGCTGTGCTGGAGATTTATAAAAATATAATTTTTATAAAATATCAACGTCAACGTAACACAACAGCCCAACGTTGGGCTTTGACCGAAACTTTATAAAATATAATATAATTATATTAAATTTTTTTATATTTGTATTATATTATATTTTATTTATATATTTATAAAATATAATATAATAAATTAAACATTTAAATGCAGAATTATTTGAACTATTTTGAACTTTTTGTAAAAGTCAGTCATTTTTGTTGTTTGAACAAACTCCTTCCATCGCCTTGCGAAATAAATATATTTTATTAATGCTTCCTATTCAATTTTTCCCCCAATTACGTTGCTATTCAGGAAGATAATTATATATTTTCCCCAAAAACATTAATAATTAAAATAAAAGAAAATGATTTTTTTGTAAAATGCGCTAAAATGAAAGGGTCAAATTGACCCAGAGTGACCTCCTTGATCGAAAAAATAGGTTTGACCTTCGAAGGTTTAAACGAATATTATTATTCAGCAAATATGTATGTATGTTTATTGCCAAGCACCGCTAAGTAAAAACTTTTCCACATATTACCCAATGTTGAAGCACTAACTTTTTACGATCACTTTATCTTAGTAGCTTTAACTAATTATTCATCAAGAAAAAAATAATACAGTAATTCATTCTAATTAAAAAATTTCACATAAATTCCTTCTCTTCAACAATTCACATAAATTCCTCGTTCTATATTTAAATACATAGCAAATCCAAAGCCAATTTAAATCAACATATTATAACTTTTTCAAACTGTAATACAAGAACTTTTTTTCATACACAATAATCTTCCCAAACTAACGTTGCAAATACCCAGACATTATCTCAGCAAATTTCTGAGATTTTTTTCTGGGAAACAAACCAACGAGGAATCAAATTTCTTTTCGCGTATGGCAAAAATAACTGTGCATGTTCGTATTTTTCGTATGACTAGAATCAGAATTAGTGTAAGCAAATTTTGTGATAAATACGATGACATTGTCAGAATAAAGGGGAGTTGTTAATCAGACGTAGTTGTATTAACTTTGAAGACTTTTGTAGCTCTTTGGTAAAGTCTATTTGGTAGAGTTTTCTGCCAGCATAGACATCTGCAAAAACAGGCAGTAATTTAGAATTAGTGAAACCAGCTCTCTAATTGTTCAAGCCTAGACACCCAAAAAAAACTAGCAACTAGTAAATTGAGACGCTCTACACTTCAATCAACCGTCTACTATGTATTTCCACGGAATTCGCA
Source organism: Nemotelus nigrinus (assembly GCA_947369275.1). Lineage (NCBI taxonomy): Eukaryota > Metazoa > Arthropoda > Insecta > Diptera > Stratiomyidae > Nemotelus > Nemotelus nigrinus. The sequence goes on from OX376372.1 coordinate 217,550,992, forward strand.
ATTTTCAATTGAATAAAATATTATCACCATGACATTTCGTCTACTGATTTTCAACAATCCTGTTACAGTCCATCATCACTCCACTGACAAATCAATTCCCGAACCCTGCTCAAAGACCTTATTCCATCGCATTCACGCAAAGTTCTCAATAGTCTCTACTCCTGTATACAGTCACCCTAAATATGGAAGGATTTTATAAACAAGATATCCCGAAAACTCATTTCGTAGTCAGATTAACACGAAATTCTCGACAAAATGGTACTGGAACCAAATAAACGGAGTAGATTAAGACCTGAAAAGCGATGTGCATTACTCGTGAATTACGTTCCAACTTTTCGCAATTAAGTATTAATTCAGATCGTAATTAAAGTAAGACATCTAAGAAGGTCAAATATAGATCGCTAGCATCGTACTTGTTTACTTTTACTCAGCTTCGTTGTTTGAATTATTTTCCTGCAATAGACGTGACGCTGTCGGGCAGATGACATCAATTTTATGGAGGGACTCTTGAGCAAGGATAAGAAGTTCAATGAATGGTCTGAAGTGAACTTTTTAGAGGAAAATTCGATTTGTCTCTCGGTAATTGTAAAGTATTTTTTAACCTTCCAGTATTTTTGCCATCGATATTGCGCAAAACTTTTCAATTTTATATTAATTGTATACCACACTCTTTTGAACCTCTTCCAATTTCCGGGATATAATATTATTTATTCAAGAAAGACACTTTTTCTCTTTAGCTTTGAATACGATATAACAAAAAACATACAAGACTGACTGATTTAAAAATGTATAAGCAGATAAAACGTTTTAATTTACCAGGAGTTTCTACCCCTAACTCTTAATTGGCGATTGAAAGGGTCATTCGAATTTTCTGCGTAAGATGAACTTTTCAATTCAAACTTGATACTAATTTTGGTATAACATTTGTTTGGAAAAAAAAGCAAGAGTGGTACAATTTAGCACTTTCGATATAGCACTTTCACATTTCAAAACTTTCGGAATAAACAGGAGGCTCTCGCACAAGCTGTCGCGTGTACCGAGCCTGCTACTTTTGATGCCTCGACTGTTGGTTCTCTGCAGCCGTTTCTTCCTAAAGCACATGTTCTTCCAGGATCTTCTATGATATCTGCTGAGCTTTTTCGGTCTCCTCGCGCCTCACCAGTCCCTCATTTCGATGTATTCACTAGGAGTGCTGATGCTGCTTGTATTGCCTCATCTACTGCTTCTTTGCAATCAAATCTACCAACATCTCATTTACATGGTGCTGTTAACGACTCCACTGATAATCTTGCTTTGCATATAGTCGCGCCTCCTCTCCAGATTTTTATATCGCGATTTGCTTATGAGACTTCTGTGGCTACAGTGGAACGCTACATCTGCAAGAAGTTTGGCTACACTCCTCATATTTTTGACTGCGTCAAATTTACGGAAGATAGCCAACCTAGAAGATATGTGGCTTCTTTCAAAATAAAATTGCATGCCAACCTCGACATTGTCGTTGATTCTAAATTTTCGCTCCCCGGTACATTATTCAAAATTTTTGAAAACCGGCAAAATTTTCGGTCTTCAAACAACCGGAGAGCCCGAACCTATTTGTTAAGCCTAGTCAAATTTCTCTGTTTATCAAAATGTTCGTAGCATAAGGACCAAACTTGAAGACTTTAAAACTGCAGCTTTAGTTGAAAATGATCACCTGATTTACTTGTCTTAATGCAATTTTCCCTCGTCCTCAATCATTATCTGTGGCGACTTCAATATGTCTTCTATACAATGGGACTCTTTTTTTCTTCGCATTGTGTCCACCAACAACCTTTTTATTGCCTCTTTCTCAATTTAACTGTTTCCTTTATGCTACTTCTATACTACTTACTGTCCCCTCTTCCAATACCCTACACGCACCCTGACCTCCATAATCATTCCCTTTCTATTAATTTATCTATCAACTTTTCGAATCGTATAAAATCATCCACTAAGCGTCGGTTTATCGTTAACCGCTTGTATAATGATTCGAATTTAATTAATGAAATTAACTCCTTTCGGAGTCTCGATATTGGCTCTGCTGGAGCTAAAATTTACGGTATTTTTACTGAGATGATCTCGTCGTATACTCCTATTTTCAGTTCTCGTAGCCCCCGTGACCCCACTTGGTTTACCTCGAGAGTAAAGAGTGCACTTAGAGATAACGATTCAGCGCGTTTGAAATATTTGAATTCTCCATCTGTTGGAGATTACGCTATCTTCTCCCGTTTAGGTTGCTCTGCCAAGAAAGAAATTAGATTAGCACTACTCAGCTATTCTTCGTCTGTTGAATCTTCTTCGAACTCGCACAACCGTAAAAGTTTATGGTCTTTTGTTCGCTCCTTAAAAGCTTCTTCCTCTTTTCCTGACTCCTTAGTGTTTAATGCCTTTACTGCTTCCAAAACTTTTGACATTTATAATCTCTTTGCTATGTTTGTTTCTTCTGTTTACACTATCCCATCCATTCCTGCTACTGACTACTTTTCCTTTGATTTTCCCCCTAGTCTCTCCTCAGTCGTAACTAACCCCGTAGAGGTTGAATTGCTTTTGTTCTCACTCGACTCTAACTTTTCCCCGGGCCCGGATGGTATTCCCAATTTTTTCGTAAAGCCATCTTATTCAATGGTGCCATTTTATTCAATGTCAGTGTCTGTGCTGGTACATTTCCGTCCTCTTGGAAGCTTTCTAACATTCTTCCCATTTTCAAATCGGGTGATCGGAACCTTGTTTCTAACTATCGCCCTATCTTCATTCTTTCTTGTCCATTCCAAAATTTTGGAACGCCTCGTTTTCAATCGAATATATGATACTCTCTACTGTGTCTTTGCAGCGCAACAACATGGCTTTGAAGAATACTGGTGCACCTCTACGAACCTTGTTGAGTTTACACATGTTGTCGCTTTTGCAATTGACAGCAACAATCAAGTTAATCTCATTTATATGATTTTGCCAAAGCTTTGGACACTGTTAATCATAAGCTGCTTCTTATCAAACTGAAGCATTATGGCATTCGTGAACCTTTGCTTTCCTGGATGTCTTCCTTTTTAACTGATCGCACTTGCGTTGTCTCTCTCTTTGGCTTGTCGTTCTTGCCTTTTGCCCCTTCTTCAGGTATTTCTCAAGGTTTTATCTTAGGACCACTTTTGTTCAATCTATTTATCAATGACCTTCCCACGGTTTTTAAGTTTTGTCTTCTATATGCAGATGATTAAAAAATTTTCCGAGTGATCAAAAATACTGTTGATTCTGTTTCATCAGGATGATTTGAATGATCTCTCTTTTTGGTTGGTTTAGCTTGAACTGTTTGTCTCTTAATGTTTCCAAGTGTTTTTCTATGTCCTTTTCCCTTAAACTTCACACTCACGTCTTTCCTTATGCTATTGAAGGCACAATCCTCTCTTGTGTCGATCATTTCTCAGATCTTGACGTCACATTTGATCGCAAACTGAAATTCGACATATTCTTGTTTATACTGGATTTTTTCTTTTTTTTGCTCTACTTAATGTTACCTTATTATTTAATACTTTAAGAATTTTTTGTATTTTTGTATTTTTATATTTACTTATATATATGTTTGTTCTTCAGCTTCTAATTTGATTTTGTTTTTTTTTTTTGTTATTTTTTGTGTTTTTTTGTTATTTTTTGTGTTTTTTTGTTATTTTTTGTTTCTAATTAATTTTATTTTCTATTCTTTTTAAGGGATTTTTTTACTTAATTCTGCTTTATTTAACTTACCACATTAATTATTTTTTATATACTTATATTCATATTTACTTATTTACTTCTTACTATTTTATTTTTTTTCATTGCATCCTCTCTGTTTTTAGGTTGATTTATTGTTGAATTGTTTATTCGTGATTGTAATGAATTTTTTTTCTTTGCTGCTTTTATTTTCTTTATTCTATTCTAACTCTATTCAATTTTTTTTTTTTATTTTATTCTAACTTTAATTATTTTATATACTTATATTTATGCATTCTTATTTAGTTCTTGTTATTTTATTTTTTTCATTGTATCCAATCTGTAATTGGGCAGTTTTGGCTGTTGTATTATACCAAGTAAATAAATAAATAAATAAATATTTTGTATAAATGTTTTGTGTTTTTCTAAATGCTGCGGACATCTTCAAACGGGACGAAAGTTTAAACATGGATACAAATACGTTTACGTGAGATGCATCTCAAGTAAAAGCTTTCACGTTGAAAATAGTTGTGGAAACCAGATTGTAAGCAGATAGGACTTTTCTGTGATAACATGTAACGAAAAACAGGTCGCATTGTTCAGCAGAAACGTTCTATCTACTGTAGATAGAACGTTTATGCTGAGCAATGCGACCTTTTTATAGATGGGGTGATTTTTCATTATTGATTTTAACAAACTTCCATAAAAGATACGTTTTTCATATTTTGCAGAATGATGTAATAGAGTAAATAGTTTTTATATCCGTTGTTAACTCAAAAATGGCAAAAATGTAGATAGAACATCTTACGCCAACTTAGTATGTGCAGTTAAATTTTTCGAGCTAAAAAGTGACAGTCCATAACTGCATTTCAATTTGATATTGATTTGTGCGATTGTCTTGCCAATAAAAAAAATCAACCGAAAATTGAAATACTTGACATTTTATGCGTCAGTAATCAGCAAAGTCTTTTTTCCATTGCCAAAATTTTCACTCCAAAGATTGACCAGATATGGAGATTTGTCATTTAGCTTCACGATTAAACCAATACCAGGCTTAATACATGGGGTTCACTATTATTTTGTTGTCGATAGAAACCCGTCTGAATTACCTTGAATCAGTAAGAGATGGGCGGAAAGTACTTGATGCCAATTTCGTTTTACATTTATAGTCCTATGTCGTCGTCAATTTCAATACAAGCCAACATCTGAACAGGAATAAGAATGTATGCGGAGGTCTATAGACATTGCGTGCACATTCGTTGGTACATATTTGACAAACAGACAAACGCGTGGGGCTTTGAAGGACATTCTTAACCTAGTATTATGTACGAGTATGCCCAGTCCTTACAATCTTCGTAAACAAACATTTACTATTACTCTATGTGGCTTTCGTGAGCCAAATAGACGTATTGCAGCTTTTATAATTTAAGTTGTTTACACTAGTTTCAATCCGAGGTCCAGAAATGTGCAGATAATAAATAGAATTTCATATCGGATCTAATACTATATAGCGTAGTATTTATTTAGAATAGATCACAATCCGTCCAACAATTTTATAGGTATTCAAGGTCAATAGTACTTTTAAGGTGGAGGAGGCATATTGCGCCGATTATAGCATGCTATACACAATGTTTGACGTATATTATGTTTCAAAGTAAACAAAAGTATCTTTTCTCTTCAATTTCCTGGCAATATAAAATTTCTTGATAATATAAGACTGTGATTTCGACTTCTAGGTATTAACAACAATCTTTTTATTGGTTTTCATACTCTCTGCGAAATTCATTGTTTACTTTTTTTTTATTTGAGACGTGTGACTGAAAAGTTGCAAGTTTTGATTAAAGATTGTTTAAATTTTGTTCATTTGAGACATATGTATGTACATAGTAGATAAAACAAGAATGGATACGATATCGGTCGAGAGATATGAGGCCTTTTTCGACTCCTGGCATACATACATACATATGTATGTGGGTGGGTGACCAAGAAGTTGAAATATGTTTGTTTAATGTTGTAAAACTACAGGACAACTTTTTTGGTGCAAATACAAAAATATTACCATTGATGTCATGTAATTCATGTCAATAGCGAATCCATGAATTTCAAAACGTATTTATTGTGATCGGATGTGCTGCCTAATTAAAAATGAGTTGCCTGTTGTCGCTGTTGTTTTCTTCGCAAATATTTATTTTAGAGCAGACGCTCAAAAGCTAGATGCTTCAGGCATATCCTACTCTCAGTGCGTCCGTGTTTACCGATGAAGATAAAGAGTGAATAAGAAAATGAGAGTTCCTAAAACGACTCCCAAGGCAAGATAAACGAGAATAATTCTTTCCAGGAGAAAAAGTTACTCATATGTTCTAAGGTAAATCGTATGTTTTGTGGCAGTTTACTTAGTAGTTTCAACGAAAAAACGTGGATTGGTATGAGAAATAATGTTGGCAGCCAGCGTAGACTTCACTTTAATTGAATACGTTGTGGACAAAGAACCATACCTAAAGCGCTAAGGATATCTTTGTTATACAACTATGTTACATAACAAATACAACTCCCGGCTACAGCGAGATATAAATTGGTCGTCATTCGTTAAGCTTTAGCTTGTACAGATATATTTGCAGTAACCATATGCGGGCGTAATGAGAAGGCTTGAAGCCTGGATGGAAAGCTCCAGCTGGCGATCGCAAAAACTGAGATTGTCATGCTGATCAAGAGGAGGATACCAACCATTATACCCATGACAGTTGGCTTGGAAGTACTTGAGACCAGAAAATCGGCTAAGTATCTTAGAGTGATGTTGGACTCGAAGCTGGCTTATGGAGAGCAAATCCGAAAAATATACAATAGGGCGCTACTGCCTGTTATCTCACTTAAGAAGACACATGACAAACATTCGCGGTCTTAGTCCGAGTAAACGTAAGGTCCTTATGACGGTGGCTCATTCAATGGTGCTTTATGGCGCGGAGATATGGACCACTGCGTTAAGGTTTGAAAAGTATCGAGCTAAGATGGTGAACGTGAGGTGAAGGGGAGCGCTGCGAATTGCAAGCAGCTACAAAACAGTTTCAGCAAACACCGTGTTAGTTATATTTGTGACAATTTATCTATTGACGAGGGAACGCAGGGAGGTGTTTCTGAATAGAGCAGAAGTGGGAAGAACAATTTTGGCTGCTCAAGCACAAGCGCAAACGCTTAAGCTTTGGGAGGAGCGCTGAGCTACGAGCTCGAAGGGAGCATACACGATTAGGCTGATTCGCGTCTTAAAACTTTGGTTTAATCCCGACCACGGTGAAATAAACTTCTACCTGTGTCAGTTCCTATCATACCATGGCTACTTCAGAAAATACCTTCACAGAATGGGGAAAGTCAGGACGGAGTTCTGTAAGTATTGTGCTAAGGAAAGTGATGACGCTTTGCATTTCTTTTTCCTATGCGCCTGCTTCAGAAGAAATTGACCCTGTGACACCGGAGTCAATCGTGGAGATGATGCTACAGTCAGATGACGCCTGGTCAGCTTTTTCAGCACATGCGGAGCTGATATTGCGTTTAAAAAAAGATGAAGAATGCCTCACAGACTTCTCAAAGCCTGATAGAGTGGAAGTAAGCCAATGCGACACCTGATAGTAGGAAGCAGCACGGTCGGGTTGAAGTTCATCCGGTTCTGGTTCCGGTTCCGTTTCGGACCTCCGTGGTCGGCGGGTGTTGTTTTTTAGTGAGTACGAATCTCACATAATCTTGTATCGTTCGCAGGATATCTATTGAAGTTTTTTGACATCTACTCCGGAAAAAAACCATATATAGGCAAAATTGAAAATCGGTGGCTCTCAATAGATCGACTTAACTGAAAACATGAAATTGAAATCTTGCAGGCTCAAAAACGTTATTGATATTAATTTGGAAAAACATCATTATCGGCCCAACCAACGAAGTCCGATCATGATATCTTTCAACAAGTTTTCCCACCGGTCCCGATCGCTAACCATTGTCACCAAATGAGGAACCTTTAAGCTCCGAGCGACCTCGCTAACGTCATCCCTCCAGCGCAAACAAGATCTCCCCGCTGCCGTCTACCGTAAAACCGTCAACCAAGTGTTTTCCGAACAGGCTCCTTGTCGCTCATATAAGCACCTGAGTCCGCCTAGTTTCAGCTTCTTGATTATATCTGCTTCTAAGTAGAGAGCGTACATTTCATCGTAGTAGGGTCTCTGAAATCTTCCTTTTCCTTATATGAGGTCAATGGTGCTCCGGACGACATCCCTCTTGAACGCGTTTTAGCTTTAACTGAGTATTCAATGCTTGTAACCATACTTAAGTTCTGGCAAGACCATGGTCTTATATAATAGAAGCTTCGAGATTCAGGTAAAAATTCAGCACTTGAAGCGCCTTCACAAACTGTAATAAGGTTTGAGGGATTTGAGCAGCCGCCCGCACATTTCTTCCTCCATATTCTTGTCGCCTGCAAAAACTAACCTGAAGTAGTTGAAGATTTCATAACTTTAAATGAATGGTCCGCAACCTTCATGGTTTAACCAATTCCAGCTGTTCTTCTCCAAATATTCCAAAAGATATCATCAAAAAATACATCAACGCATAAAAAAAAAGTTTTCTAAAACCTACGCGAAACAGTATCAAAGCAATTTCGAGGAAAATGAAATAATTTTATAAATCAAAAATTTCATTAAAGTACATAAATTTGAATAAAATGGGCTTTCTATGTAACGGACGATTCAAGATAGGAGAAATTGAAATTTAGCTAGAGCGATTCTGCTATTAGCTTGAATTCAATTGTTTTGAGTACTATCTTTTCTTGTGTTGTGGAAATATGCTTAAAAATTACTTATGTGGAAAAGCCCACTTGACATGATATTTATTGTCAGCCGTCACATTAATTTTAGCTCATAAGTGGGCCGTTGTGGAGAATTTTATTCAAATTTTCTGTGTCTACAATTTTAAAGCTCTCATTCATTGAGATCTATCCAATTTTTCTTTACTCAGTCTTCGTACTAGACTTTAAAATATGATTGGATAAGTTGCCTTGAAAACTGATTCATTATCGAGCCGAATCTTTTCTCGCTTCTTTTAATATCTTTTGTACCCAAGATGGTAAAGCGTGTTTTTAAGAGGGTACCGACTTAAAACTTGAATATAAAAAAAAAATGTCTGTGGGATCGCCTTATTTTTTTGTTGCACAATTTGGCTTTTTGTGCATATTTTTTGAAATTATTTCAACTACCTCTCAAAAAGTCAATTCTCGAGGTCCAATTTTCGATCACTTTTTGAACCAGTTAAGGCCGTATATGATCAATAACGGAAGTTATGTTGGCTTCTCAAGCGTTAATCTATACTGGTTTGTTGGTGTGGACCAGCAACTTCACCTATGCTCACAAGAAGTAATCCAACAGAGTCAAATTGCACGATTTCGATGGCCAGGTAACGAGTCGATTTGTCGAGATAATACGATTTCTGAATTTCGTTTTAATAAGTTGATGGTTGCGGTCACTATGGGGCACGTTATGCCTTCTTCTTGAAACCACATCTCTGCCATATCCATATAACGCGAGTTCACGGAAAAAACTGGTTTATCATCGCTCTGCACCGGGCACCATTGGCAGCAAGGTGCTTGCCGTGTTTATCTGACTTTGAGTTTGCACAATTGAACAGTAATTTTGGATATACATTTCCACGATATGTAGACGCTACTGCAGTGTGAATTTGTCAACTGTAATTTGTCACACCCTACTGAATAAAAATGACAATAATATTGTCCGCTGTCATCAGCTCATTTCAAAGTGAAGAGTTTGGAAATGCAACACCTGTAAAAAATACCTTTTAGCTTGATAGCTAAAATAAACTTGAATGCCCATTTAAGTTTAATTTATGTATTTGTCGAAAACTTGATAGTCTTCAAACCTTGTAGTTACATATGTACATATTTCAATGATTTCTCTTTGGACTGAACAAAACACAAGCGTATAGCCAATTAGCCAAAAACTTTCAATTGAATCTATTCAGGAACGTTTTCATCACATAGCTGAATTGAATTCCATTTGCTGCGTAATCCTACTGAATATTGTAATTACTTTTTCACGTGAAACGTGTGAATCTTCTGATGCTATTGAAGGATTCGCTTCCTGTAAACCAATTATTTTCTTCGGAATTGGAACGACACATTGAAATGGTTATGAGTAGCAGCCTAGGTATGACGCTTGTCAAACGCTATACATAAGTACGTACATATTTACATTTCAATACTCATAGAAAGTTTCTTCATCACTGAAAAATTCACAGGATGTTGACGCAAAATGTCCTCGAGTGGTTAGATTGAAGTGCGTGAAAATAATTTCATAACAAACTGAAGTTCAGTTGGTTCGCGTGTCATTTGCCTATTCACTTCCACTTGGAAATGTAGTTTTCATGAAATTGATGGTTATCGGTTTAAAAAAAAATTATAATTAATACTCGTACGTATATGAAACGTGAATAAAAGATTCAATCCTTGGGAAAGTTAACTAATAAATTTAAGGCTTACATTATACCGTTGTTTAATTTCCTATCTGAAGCGAATTATAAGTGTGTTCAAAGGCATGCTCATATTAGGGTTGAAATATGTATATGGAATATTTTGGAAGAATCAATTCGACATCTCGTTTCCAATTAGTAGCTTAATTCCTTTTATGTATTTGATTCGAAATGTTACAATTTTGAGTTTGTTTGTTTTACTTTGTATAAATCTATGAACGCGAAAGAAGTGGGGCAATATGTGGTATGCAAATCGACTATTCTTAGTTCGTGAGTTATGTCACATTAAAATAGCTAGAAATAAGTTCATAAATCTATAACTTTCACCCACTCGTACAAATGAAATAGAATTTTTTATTGGCTAGAAACCTATACCACACAATTGCAACATCATATTAAGATGAAAATATGGTTTCTTATTTTCAAACGACTACGTAGATAAAAAGTTGGGTTTTTTAGGCAAGGAATATCGTAGTAGTTGCAAAACTACTCGTAACTATCAGCACGTTTAGATTGCGTGCTGTTGCATTCTAATATAAAACTTCTACCTAAATATTTCTTCTTTCATAAAAAACAAATCTCAATTTTTTGCATTAAAAATAACAACAACGAAAAAAAATCAAACCAAAGGTTTTTTTTTGTGATATGACTATAGGTGTTATATCTTTTCAAATTTTTTGATGGATGGTGAGGTTTTTTTATTATTGGCTTCCAACTCAACCAACTTAGTTGAGAGTAGCAAAGGTTTTGAGTATAACCTAGAATTATTGACCAACAATTACTTAAATTGATAGTTTTGAAGCAAATGGTCATAATTAGCTATTTTAAATTGAGAATATATCGCTCATTCACCGAGCGATTCGTTTTGATGGATCGATCAACTAGAAAGTTTCATCGGATAGGTCAATGTATAACGTACACGTAACTGTTAGTCGGATGCTCTGAGACAAATACCGAAAAAGGCTAAATGCTCAGCATAATTTTGTATCGAACTACTGTTACAACCTCTGTTATGGGTTTAAAATATGCTCAACAAAGGTTTTGCGTATATTTTGAAAAAAACCTGCAGACATTTTTTTTTTATCGCACTAACGAATTTGTTGGCGAATTCTTCTAAATATAATATTATTGAAATTTGAGGTCGTGGACATGGTCGAGATAACTTCAAAAATACTACGACTGTTTTTCTTAATCAAAGTTGCGCTACTTCTGAGCCTTATGGAGTTATTTGTGGTACTGAATCTCAAAAGTGAGAGACTTAGGAAAATGAAACCGGCAGTGAGAATTGGAGCAATTTGCCTGAATCTGAGTGTTAATAGTAGTGAAGGAAAACTATGGGCACTATGGGCAAATTTGATAGCCTTCTTCTCCGCGAACAGAAAATGGTCGCCATATGGACTGATATAGTAGGCCATATGTACACAAATTTGATTACTAACACCCAAAATATCGTAGAGTTTAGGTAGTGAAGAAACCAAAGGGAAACTTTGTGGTAGTAATTCTCTCGATTTGTTCTATTTATAGGTTTTATCTTTGTAGTGGAATTGCTTCACTAAATTTCATATATTTATGCGACTGTTTCCTTTCCTTAAATCTCTCTTTTCAGAACATTGAATGTATTTTCAATACGAAAAAACAAATCTTCTTTTGGAATTATATATACCTTTTTTCAAGGCGCACTAGCACACTAGAGCGATTGACCGCACTATATTGGAGATGTTTTCTTAAAACTACGATATCTTTTTTATTCCACTCTACGTTTATGCCAATAAAACTCACATAATTTTTGTTTGAATTCATCAAGTATTAATTATGTAGTACTCACCAGATAATAGCACTTGAAATTGATATTTTTTTTCCTTTCAAGAAACATTATCTCGAAGCGTATTCACAACAGGGATATGATTATTTTTTTAAAAGAAACTATGTAGATATCTTAATGATATCTTAATAGACAAGCTGTTTTCTGGAATATCAAGTGTGTTAGTAATGTTGATGATTCACAAGAACTTTTATCAGCTGTATTTCACCTCACTATTTTTACAATTAACGCCCGCTATGTCAAAAATATAAAAATTGTCATAAAACACATTTCTATACTTTAAGAAGCCAGACTAAAAATATATTCGAAGACAAAAAGCCACCATCATGAAATAGTTTCGCTGGAAAAACTCCCAAACTTAAAATAATGATATTTTTTACTGCACTTTTTCGAAGCATATTGCTGTTTACCACAAAGACGTTTCCGCTAAAAATTTTAATTCACTCACCTCGGAATAAAAGGCGTAAAAATTAATAATTAACTCCTCATTTTAAATAAAAAGTGTGCTTGTTGTTTGCCCAAAGGGCAATCAATTTGTTAATTTTGATTTGTACAATATTAAGAAATAAAACGCTAGAAACAGTGATTTTCGTTTTCAACCGATGACTTCATCGAAATTCACAGGGACAGAAAGTTGTTGACATCCCAAAAATTACCAGAACTGGCAAAATTTTAACTATGAGGATTTATTTTCACTGCAGAAGTTTGCTATATGAATACTAAATGTCTGGTGTTGACAATCCTCTACTCGCGCCAAAGTCAAATCAAAATCTGCATCACGTTAAGATCAACTCGCCCTTTGAATTTTGTTTTGATCTAATGACTGTATTGGAAGCTATAACGATAAAAAGAAATTGAGGGTTACCAGCCGCAAAATTTAAAATTTTCCAAATCCATTAATGTCTTTTTGGTTGATTGTGAGTGAAAGAGAATTTTCATTTAAAATTTTTTTAAGAATACTGCTTGATAAAAAAAGGAAAACCAACTCCAAAAACCACCATGGCAGGCAACACTATCATGCTTTTTTAACCGAACTCCTACCAATTTTGACCAGCAGTAATGTTTCTTTCCTGTATCCACGAAACCTTATCTAGAGTAAGCTTTAGCTGCTGTGCCAAAAGCGATTTTTTTAAGCAATTTTTCAAGATGGCAGCACTACCAATTGCTCCCCGAAATTCGAAAGCATTTTTGCCACCCTGTTTCTACTAAAAACCACTATATCCTATAAATTTCATACTGATTTGATTATACGAAAGTGAGTTTTCATGAACAGAAGTTTCGAGCATTCAAAATTAAGGTAATTTGGTGCGGCGCTTAATTTCGAAAATTTTTTTTGACTCCATTGCTCGATGAGCTTCTCTTTTAGCATTGTAGCACTTCTTATGTCGTGTTTTCGTATTTTTCGATCGAGAAGAACCCAAACGTGCTCGATGACATCTAAGTCCGGACTCTGTGGGGGTGTATTGAGCTGTCTTGGAGCATAATATAGTAGCTAGTCTTTCACGATTTGAGCGCCGTGCTTGGAATCATTTTCTTGTTGGAACATCCAGCTCTCACCAAGGGCTAACTTATCGATCGATTCCCTTAAATTGTGTAGTAAGATGGTTTTTTAGAGATGGCGATCTATCACACCATCAATGAATACCAAATTTCCTACTCACGACGCTGCGACAGCACCCCAAACCATCACATTACCACCGCCATGTTTGACTGTAGAAATTAGGTGTTTCGGATCCATTCCCGTGTTTTTCTTTCTCCCAATTTTAGTTCTTCCGTCACTTCCAAATATGTTATTCTTCGTCTTATGTGTAGATGCTTTTTGGCAAATTCTAAGCGAAGTTTGCGATTTTTTTCGCTCATAAGGGTTTTTTTGCGATGTGTTCTACTATGATAGGGTCATTCCACGGAAAATCGACCAACGGTGTTTTATCGCTATCGTCAGATTTCAATGAAATTTTCACTGTGAATATAAGTAGTTGAGTTATGTGCACCAATAAAATTTTTTTGGAAAATATGGTATATTTGCGGAAATATGGCCTCTTGAAGATTTTGAGAAACGTCGGTTCGTATTGCATTCAAAAAATTATATAAAATCTTCTACTTTACATAGAGCCTTCAAATATAGCTTTTTGGAAAGCAAAAGGTGTAGATATTCTAGAAAAAATAGTGCGAGAAACATCCTGGCCAAAAAGGATATAAAGGATCATTACAGTGTCCTCTATCCTTGAATATTTCAAAATACGCACCTTCGATTTTCTTCATTTTTTTATATATTGTAAACAGTTATTCAAACTACAAATGTGCAAAATTTCAAAGTGGAGCTCGTAAGAGTACAGCCGTGAGAAATTTTTAAAGGTGTGGAATACTGTAACCGCTGAAGAAAATTTATAGAAAATGGTACCGAAACAAGGTAAAACTTACAAAATATGGTATGAAACAATTTTATGTTTTCAAAATAGATTTAAAACTGTTTTGCAATGTTGTTTTAAGCCCGCAGAAGATTCTAATCCAGTTTCTAACGTAGAACGATCTATATAATTCCCTTGCTTATAACTAATACCACTCACGCAATTTTCATCAAATTTTTTTCACATGTACTTAGAACAACGGCAAAAACCAATCTGTTTGTGGAGGAGAGCATATCATCAGAGATAAAAAGTTCTTAAAATTAGCCAAGCTTACATCGGAACCCTTTGTAAGAAAATTTATTTTTGATCCTTTTATCACTAATTTATATATTGTAAACAGTTATGCAAGCTACAAATGTGCTAAATTTCAAAGTGGAGCAACATTTGTAAGAAATTTTTAAAGGAACAAAATACTATAACCGCCAAAGAAAATGGTACCGACACAAGGTGAAACTTACAATATGTATATGTACGAAATAACTTGATGATTGCTCTATGTTTTTTGTTGTTGCAAAATCAAGGTCTTAGATTCTTCAGTTATGGGTAATTATTGTTTATGATTTTAGTTTTTAAAAGGAATAGTACTCCGATTTTTTTTAGTACTAGAATATAAATTGTTTACAATAATTGAAAACATTCATTTGTAAGCAACCATAAAACAAAAATAAAGAAAGAAGATTCCTTTTCATTTACTAGCGGCATGAACAATTAGGATTATTTTGGGTTTCTTCCACGTATAATTATACTGTACATATATTTTTAATTACTTCCTTTGTTTGTCGATGTTGTATATTTTTACAACTTAAAATTAGGATTAAATGCAATGTCTGCAGTTTACTTTGATTCCAAGAAGATGCTTTCAGGGTATAGATCAGAGGTACTTGAAGTTAAGGAAAGTCGTGAGCTCATATAGACAAAAAAATTTGTAAAATAGACATTCTAAGAAGAAAGTTAAAAAAACTTTATTAGCGTACTGTACAAAAATGTGCTTAAAATAAAGCAAGAACTACCTACAAAAGAAACAACAAACAAATAATGAATTATCTATAGTAAATAATATCAAAGAAGAATATTCAAAAGCTACAGAAAAGGAAACAAAGTGTTTACTTTTATCAATTTTGCCGACGAATTCGTTACGTGCCAAAGTAGTGTCCGAATTTCCTGACGCAACCTCATATATGATTTAAAAAAATTAGACGAGGTTACACTTCCCCTAAAATCCCTGGTCTCATAAAATCATTCTACTGCAGCAATGCAAACAGCAGACTGCCTAAATACTTCAATTTAGCGGAAGCATCGGGAACACATTCTGTCTGTGTATGTGTTATACATCAAAACAAAAATAAATTTTCTAACAAAGGGTTCCGATATAAGCTTGGCTTATTGTAAGAACTTTTTATCTCTGATGATATGCTCTCCTCCACAAACAGATTGGTATTTTGGTAGCTACTAGATCAGCATTGGATCAGCCGTTGTTCTAAGTACATGTGGAAAAAATTTGATGAAAATTGCGTGAAGCGTATAAGTTATAAGCAATGGAATTATACAGATCGTTTTACGTTAGAAACTGGATTAGAATCTTCTGCGGGCTTAAAACAACATTGCAAAACAGTTTTTAAATCTATTTTGAAAACATAAAGTTGTTTCGTAACATATTTTGTAAGTTTTACCTTGTTTCGGTACCATTTTCTATAAATTTTCTTCAGCGGTTACAGTATTCCACACCTTTAAAAATTTCTCATGGCTGTACTCTTACGAGCTCCACTTTGAAATTTCGCACATTTGTAGTTTGAATAACTGTTTACAATATATAAAAAAATGAAGAAAATCGAAGGTGCGCATTTTGAAATATTCAAGGATAAAGGACACTGTAATGATCCTTTGTATCCTTTTTGGCCAGGATATTTCTCGCACTATTTTTTCTAGAATATCTACACCTTCTGCTTTCCAATAAGCTATATTTTAAGGCTCTACGTAAAGTAGAAGATTTTATACAATTTTTTGAATGCAACGCGAACCGATGTTTCTCAAAAACTTCAAGTGGCCATATTTCCGCAAATAGACCATATTTTCCAAAAATATTTCATTTTCGATAATTAACTCACCAGACCTTCTGGATACCAAAATATTTTCAAATACCAAGGAGGTGAGTACAAAAATTATCTGAAAATTGGTCGATTTTCAATGGAATCACCCGATAACCTTTATTATTTAATGCTCTTTTAACTAAAGGGGAATTGTTTTTGTGGGATGATTAAAAATTGAAATTTTTTTTTACTAAGTTGTTTCGAAATTATGCATTAATTCTCATCAGACACCAGCTCATAGTGCATACTTGACTGATGTGACCACTTGCAGTTGGAGATCATTAATTTTTATCTACGTCTTATCTAATTTTTATTTGAGCTGAACATCAGTAGCTAGTTAGAGATTTTTTTATACGATTTTTTTTATTGGTCAAATTAATAACGTTGCGGGGTTCCAATTATCAAGAAAAAAAAATATAAGACAACTTTTCAAAACTAATGAAAAGTTTGTGTCCAAAAACGTTATAATTCTTGTAACGCTATCTATAAGCATCAAAATTGTATGCTTGTTATTGGACGTCAATTTTGATTTAAAGATTGTTTGTTGTACCCGGGCTTACATATTTATCAGGATCAAATACCTTAGCTTATACCACAGGATATCTGTAATACTTTCTTTTACGTATTAAAGGTCTCTTCTATTATGTGACGCAAATGTACCTTCAACTTCCACTTTGTTTAATAAAAGAACTCTTTCAGCGGGATATTTTTCTACTCTGATTTGGGAGACGAAATACATACACAAATTCATTTAGCCGCCTGATGCTAAACTCTTAAGTACTTTAGCCGTGTGTCATTGTACGATAGGTATGTATAGTATGACACTATAGTGTAATTTGCGGTGGCAAATTAAATTTACGATAGACAATACCTTATATGCCTCTACGACAATGTTTCGTGATATCTTGTCATCAAAAAGGCTAATTTGTTGCTCAAGGTGCCAATTACCTTGCAATTTAATATAGTGTAACATTTTTCTACTATACAGAAGGCACAATTCAGCCAGCATTGCCCTACATGCTATGGAAAAATACATGCTATGGAAAGTGTCAAGTGTGTCATTTTCTTTGATAAGTTTTTGTAATTTTTTTTCGTCCATGCTTTTATTGCTTTAAAGCTGAACTATAAAAGAGTTAAAGTGGCTCAATTAAACAATGAAAATAAACAACAATTAATAAATACACGGGAATTTAAAACTTTGATGAGTTTCAAGTTTAAGTGAAGTTCCAAACAAACAAATGGTCCTTTTTCTATTTTTCCCTTTTTTTTAATCCATTTGAATTCTTTTCATGCTTTTGTATTTAGATTGCACACAAAAAGGAAATTTAAATGCTTGGAGCCATTAATCTGAATTCTATATAACTTTCCCCAAACAAATTCATCGTAAAACTTAATATACCTATGTATGCTGCCTGAGTGCAAATATGAATTTCAATGTGACTAGTCCGACTAGAAACTGCATTTATTTAGGATATCAAACAAGAATAAAAGTGATGGATTTAAAATGCAAGCCCGAAAACTGATTAAAAATTTTTTTCAGATTAACATTTTCATCGGTTGATTCTAACTTTTCCTTGCGCAGAAAATTCCGTTACTTTTTTGTTTGGTAATGTATGCAGCATTAAACAATTGTATACATAACGGTGGAAAGACAACTGTGCATATGACATAAATTCAATAGGCTAGGTTGCAATATAAAACTTATGTTTGGATCGGATTGTTTACCCTTTCAAAAATTGAAAGCGTACACCATCCGTTTCTTCTAAAAACAGATAAGGATTTTTTTCAAATTAAAATTTATCTTGATTGGTGACAGAAACATTGGATCATCGCGAAATTTTGGATGCTTATTGAAGTTGACTAAATATATCTAAACAGGTTTTTTTAGGGGTGTGTAGGCAATCTAATAGCTACGGCGGACACGTGAAAAAAAACCTTCAAACATTTTCCTCCTCCTGAAAAATTGTCTTTATTATCCAAACGATTGATAAATTTTATCCTTTGTCCACTCTGTCAAATAGAAGTTTCAAAATTCTGCGTTCCACCAAATCACCTCGATTTTGAGCACTCAAAAACTTCTGTTCACGAGAACTCACGATCCGGTAATGAAATCAATATGTAATTTACAGGATGTATTCGTTTGAAGCAGGACCAGGTCTGATGGAAGTGATTTTATAATGTGGGCATTGTGGGCCCTCAGCATTGGTGTTAGCTTGAAAAATCACTAATAAAAATACTGCCTTGTACCCAATAAATTCTGTATTTAGATTTAAACGGAATTCACGCAATAGTGAGATCTTGTTACTAATGTTTGAAGAACATTAGTAATAAAATTGATTTAGCGAAAAATTAATATTTCCGTATATATATATATATATATATATATATATATATATATATATATATATATATATATATATATATATATATATATTGTCAATTATGTCAAACGTCAAATATCTGAATGTCAATTATCTTTAACCCTTTGGCGCCGGCAGCCATTTTAGTGATATTTTTAATGTACCTATTATTGTGTCCACAAATTATTTTTGCAAAAATCAAGCTAGCGAAATGAATTTCGAACGTGTTCTAAATGTGACTCAAACTATGTTTTGGAATTTTTTAAACCAATGTGTGGGCTAAGTGCCTAAAAAGAGATCGGGAAAATGTTGAAATTTTTTCAAATGCCATAAGTTTTGACAGAGCTATTAAATCATTATGAAACTTTCAGGACATATTGATTTTATTATTAATTTGTAATTTTGTGTGGCTTTTGATGAGCGTGTTAGCAACTCTGTAGCTTGGGCAGGCGCTAAAAATGAAAACCTTCAAATCATCGACTCTCCTGCAAAATTTTCGTTTTTTGGAAAAAAGCCACTCATATATAAATCTTGTGCTTTGTCTGCATAGCCAAAGTAAAGCATTTGAAATTTTACAACGGGCAAGAACGGTAACCCTTCCTCTTTTTTCCTATTATATTTTTAGCATCAAAAACTTCTCTTCATAGAATATATTGGTCTTAAATAGGACCAGGTCTGATAGAAGCGATTTTGAAATTGGGTTCGTTTAGGGCTGCTTGAGGATTCTCTTTACTCCACTTTTCTCGGTGAGCGGTTTTCCGCTCTTGGATACATCGGGTACTTAGATTTAGAAAATTTTCTTAAGCTGTTTTCCATATGTTCTAAATAAGATACCATTAAAAGGCTTAGTTCATTAGATGCGTATTGTTTTAAGCTTACTAATGTTATAAAAATCAATATTTCGATTTTTTTTGAGGTACCGCTTTTGCGCTTAGTAAGACAGAGCGGATGTTGACGAAATTCACACAGTGTTTGAGTCTTACACTAAGCCACATTTGGTAGAAATCTGGTTGAAAAATTCGGTTGGAGCTCATAGCTATGGTCATTTTCATGTCTTAAATTTTAAAAATTCGGTGAGGAAAATAAAACTTGTTGCCCTATAGCTTCCAGTGCAGTCATGGAATCATAACGAAATTCATATGGCGAATTAAATTTGTTGTAAAATCTAGTTGGAAAAACAATGATAAGGTTGCCAGCTATGGTTGGCTTTGTATTTTTTGGCATATCTTTAGTAAGCGATTTTATCATAGAATTTTCACCTTGTAGTGATCTTTTACTGAAAATAAACACAAAATATTCTAGAAAATATGAAAACTTTTGCGAATGGTAACCTCAAATTTCTTTGTATCCCTATAGCTTCCAATGCACCCATCGGATCAATACGAAATTCACAGAGTTTGTTGACTTCAACGTGAGGCACATGTGACATATTTTTGGCTTCGGTGCTAGCAAAGAGCTGCCAACATGATGCGTTTTTGTTATTTTTGTACCAGTAAATACTTACATGAGGCATTCACATGGCGAACATTTACAATGAAAATAAGTAAACAATGTTCAAATTTTCGAAGGTCTGCACATTTTTTGGATATCAGCCCCAACACATTTCTATCAATGTAACTTTCGATGAAGTCATCGAAATTAAATTGGCTTAGGCTCTATTATTATTTAAGGTGTATTGATCTCAAGTAGGAGAAGAAGCTAGTGGTAGTGGCCTTAAGTAGCTAGTGGTACAACACACACTCAAAATCTGCACAAATTTTCTACTGTTCTTCCAACATGTTTCTAGCGGTTCTGATGCGCTAGGGGTTGTTTTTTTGGGAAAATGGGGCAACTTAGAGTAGAAAGTCCATTACGAAGTCGTATGCTCAACAAAAGTTATAAGTCAGTTCTTCTTAAATATCTCGTGAGTTATTGGTTTACATGAGATTTTAGGCACAAAAAACTGCACACAAATTTCATACACAAAATGTATATGGGAGTAATAGTTCTTGAGATATATTCTCAAGAAAAATACGTTCAAATATATGAGCAATATACAGCTTGCCATTTTGTTCCTTAAACTTTTGATGGCTCAGGCTATATTTTCTGTGGCACTTTCTTCGCTTATATTGAATAGTAAAAGGAATTATCACGACAAAGTCAAACTTTTCGAAGTTAAATTGAAATATATTTCGAAATATTATAGGAGATTTATTGTGAAGGAAATGTAAAGTCGATCAACTAAGATTGAAGTAGAAGGGGCGACACTGCCTCTACTGCATACCTGCTCTAGAGTATTTTCTGTTAAATTTTACCTTGTGCTACAACTTTCAAATTGGTTTGCGCAGCTCATACGCCATGCTCTGCAACTTTTCTGCTCCAATTGTGGAATGAAAATAAACAGACTGGGTTTATTTTTGATATATGTAAAATCCCCAAGAATAAAAAGTTAACGAAAGTATGAGTATAATTCAGGTTTTCGTTCCCCTCTATTTGAAAGTCCTCCGCTCGCCTATGACAAAATGTAAACATAAACATACGAAAAAAGACATACTATGAATTTCAATCACAGCATTCATATATAAATGTACCGTAATTGAAATCATATTACAATCAAATCAAATTTTGTCATTAGCATATCTGTAAGCAATACGCATGTACGAAATTTCATAATATCTGACAGCTGTCAGAGCACTAAGTTGTTTAAATATAAAAGAAAATATGTTAATGCGCTTCATTATACGAGTACTCCAGTTTAAGCACGACAGTACAAACATTGTATAGCAATCTACCCGGGTGTTTGGATATTGTTTCCCTTGTTTAGTATTCAGAAAGAGGTGGTGCCTTGGGCGCAAGCTACATTTTCGGGTTCTTGTGTTATAGGAAGCTGCGTCGAGAAGACATCTCAAAACAAACAAATTACAATGGTAAAAAGGTATATGAATGTATCCCACGAATTCTAACCAAATTATATGGTTGTCAATTTACAGCTTTTATTACGGTGAGTTCTCTGAGATACATGTACTACCAATCCGATATTGAAAAGGAACTGAACCTCCATGACGACGTGAATGGTATGGTTAATTTACGCAAACGTTTCTTTCTTCGCGGTTTCCATTAAAAATCAGAGCAAAATAGTAGCCTGTGGAACGTAGATCTTTTTGTTTCAAAAAAGGAAGATAGTGAGAATTTTTTGTGCGCTGTAAATGCCAGCGTAAGGAATATTTTAGTAATTGAAAATAGGCATTAGTTAGAAACCTACTTAGGCAAAATGGTGGCAGCTATTTATTCAAATATGGTGGGCAGATAATGATTAATAGATAGATTTAAATTACAACTGGCATGTCGAAAAATGCTGGTTACCACATGAAATATTCAGAAGTTTAAGCTGCGGAGGTGATGAAGTAAGATAAACCATTGTCACATTCGCGCGATTTTTCGTAGTAATTTCTTGAACAATCAAGATAAGCATTACAGCTTCAAATAAACTTTGAATTAATCGGCTAGTTAGTTTAGACTTTCTCTGCAAAATAAAGTCAGGAGAAGTTTTTATTGTATTATTTATTGTAAGTTGAGAAACATCATGTGAAAAGTCCATTACGAAGTCCAGTGCGCAACAAAACTGATTAGAGTTCAAAGGTCACGAAAATCAGTTTACTTAAATATCTCGTTAAATATAGGTTTGACATGATTTATTATCAACCCTGAATTTGATAAGCAAAACCTTATATACCAAAATCACGTGACAGTAATAGCTCTTGAGATATAAGGTAAAGAAAATTTCAACGTACTGATGCATTTATTGTCTATTTAAATCAGCATACGTTGGTGATTTTAGCCAAAAAGGCCGTCCTGCTAAATAAATCCAGGTGAAAAATTGTTCAACAGAATTATGGGTTTTTCTTTTATTGCTTTGAAGTGGCTATGAAGTGGAAGTTTTATTCAAAACTAAAAGATAGAGATATGCAAGTGCTAAGTTCAGTTGAGTAAAAATGCTGTGTAACAAAATTATTTTCAGATGTTTCTCTATTTTGCCGTCAATAAGTTGTTAATTCATTCATGTGATTATTTCTAGCTGGATAAAGAAGCAAAGCAGCTCGGTAAATAGCAACAGTTAACAGTATGATTTAAAATATGTCTTGCACATAAATAGCAAATGGCCTCCAATCATGATTTATTAATATGTAGGAAATACAAAAACAATTCAAGACATATTAGGAACGTTCTCACAAGCTCAACAACTACTTACCTTTTCTCTGTTATCATTCGAGCTTAATGACTATCAGCCACAAAATTAATTTTCCTTCCTCTCGTTCAATATCAATTTTCCAACGATGAACAAAGACTATCAGATATGTATATCATGTTTACATCCATATCATATCATTTTATATATCATTAATGCAAATTAATTTTATCATATCAAGTCTCGCATCACAAATTTTACCACCACTTTTAACAATAGCATTCCGCGTCTCAAACCTTTACTTGAAAAAAAATAAATAGCGAACAACACATATACAGTTTAAAGCACTTAGATTGAAGGTTGAAAGGGAAGGAAACGGATGACTCGCGGTTTAGTGTGCTGAGACTATCACTTAAACCAATTCAGTTCGTTAGTCCTCAAAACGAAATCCATAACACTCAATTGAATTATCCTCTTTCTTGAATATTCTCCTTCAACGTAAACTCCTCACCAAAAATTCTATTTAATTCCAGAAGGGATACACTTCTGGAATATCCTTGCTACCTCTCTTCCTTTCACTTAAAAGGCTCTGTTTACAATAAGCTTTGTCATAATCATCCAAGGCCAAAAATTGCCATTTTATGCCTTTTTAGGAGGAAATGATTGTTGAATATTTCACACTAAGAGATCATAATAATTCTTGCGACCACCGTTCAGAATACACCCACCGACGGTCGGTGTAAGAATCATAGGGAGTGATCCAAAGACACAAATGTATGGTCACATTATCCTTCTTATTGCTTGAAAGAGCACCGACGACGTTTTGAGATTCCTACTCACTTGAAAAAAGCACCGGATATATATTTAATTCAGCACATATCAACGATTATGATGGAGATATAAAAAATAGGGTTGCGACGAAGAAAAAGGGGAATACTCGTGATAGTCGGAGCCCTCGGATTTTTTCGTCGGTAAACTTCAAATAGTGCATCACTAAACGAGATTTTTTCAAGAAATTCATTGGATCCCAATTCGAACTACCATAACATTGGGACCTTAAAAGGCCAAACCGCACTTAAACTTTTCACACCATTAAAAACGCAAATCTTTTTTGTTTTCGATCACCAAGACTTCGAGTGTTTGCTACGCAAACCACATTGCTGCCAGTCAAATGATTCCGAACCAATCTCACGACGAATTTGAGGACACTCCCGATGTCTTGCAAGGCAATTCCCAAACTGAGTCTCGGGCTACATTGCGAACGTCAGCAAGGGATGTTGTTGCATACGCAAGGAGCTACACTAGTCCTAGCCCATGGAGCGAGTCTACCCGCGGCGAGATCCAGTATCCAGAGAAATTCCAGATTTAGTGCTGTCGCCATGAAGAAAGAAAGCATTTCACATCACATTCACGACTTCCAGGCAGGGTGTTTCGTTCGAAGCTTTTAAGTGTCCCGGACGATAAGCAAATGTGTCTGAATCTTGGCAAGTCGTACAGAATGTATTTTTTTTTTTGGGCTATTATGGATTATACTGAAATTACTAGAGGTCCTCTTGGCTTATTTTGATATTCCACATATGTTTATGAGTCTTGCTCTCTTTTGAAACGCGAATTCGAAACACGCATTTATAAAGTGCTAAAAGAGTGCAAATAAAATGATATTATTTTGAAAAAATTGAACGAATAAAAGTTTAATTTTGATAATATAATTCATAACAAATGTTGCGCCTATTGTCGACATATTTGTACTAACAAACAACAGGATAGTTCCAAAAGTCTCTAAATGGCTTAATATGGCTTTTTTCTACGAAGGCCAAATGAATTTAACTAGTTCGATATTTTCTGGCTCTTATATTAAAGATTTTATTTTTTTTTCAATTCAATTCAAAGATAAAATTTTTATTATTTAGAAGCTAGATACATTTCAATTTATTAATGCTTATTCATATCATACAGTGTAATTTTTCAAAAATTGATATTCTAAGTGCCACCCAGTCCAAAAAATGAGATATATTTCCATTCTATAACGAAAGTTGCTCTTGAATTTATATGGTTTGAAAATATTCAATAAAATAAGTAAGCTTATTAAAGTTTATTAGTTTATTAGAGTAATATTTACACATAAAAAACCAATTGCGACAATGTTGTTCTAGTAAGGAACATTTTAATAGATGTAAATGACTTATGAGTAAAATATTTTTTTTAAAAGGTCGATCGAGGCTAGTTACTTCTCAATTTCTTGACAGATATCGATATTTCGAGGGAAATCTGTCCTGTTCTTCAGTGTCTTCTGGTGGTATTACTGTTCATATTGGAGTAAAAACTTTTTTCGGGCTTTAGTACAATTGTACTCATGACTGATATACGCTTATTCCAACAGCATTGGGGGGGTTTTTTCGTTTTGCCCAGCGCATTCCAGTTTCTTCTGCGTACTGTGAGCGGTCGTCTTCATGATTGGCGGAAGGTCATTTCCATTGATGGAAATGTGAGCTTTGTAGAGAAAACTTTTTAGCTTACTATCATCAACAAGCTGTAGCAATCGTTGGGGAGCAGATGATGTTTGCACCCGATTTTATACTCCGACACCTTTTTCGAAATTTGCGCCAAGAATTTCTCAAGGACATGAAAAAAAGGTTCATTTGTTTTATAATTCTTAGGAAATTTAAAGTTGTGCTCAAATGCTTTTCAACAAGATTTCCATTGTTGGTTGAGTTGTGTAATTAATGTGTCTGGGATCCCAACCAGCGTCAGTTAGCTTTTTCACAGCTAAAATATTTTTTTTTAATTCTTTCTTTTTGATTCCTGGAACCTAATCGATATCTTATTAAGTTTTCTTGCTAGCGAGCAACCTGCTTTTTTTTTACACTACTTGTTGCACAATAGCAAATTCATAAACTTATAGCTTGATACTTTTCTATAGTTATTTTTTGTTAAATATACCCTTATACAATTCTAAAGTTCAGTTAACTCTTAATTATTATTCTCCAAAAACTAATGTTTTTTTCAAACTCATGCTATCATGATCTTAACTATTGTCAGGGAAAAACAATATTCAGAATCTAATGTTGTTTATTTACTACTCAGAATGTGAATGTACACTGAAAACATAGCCTGCACTTCTATGTAACATAGCGTAACATGTATGGTCATACACACTATATACAAAGTACCCTGAGCTATAAAATATAGTTCTCGGAGCCGAAACATCACAATCTACATAGCACATGCCCTTATGCGAAAAAAATCGCAGCCGTCTACGTTATGGACACAGTATCCTGAGCTATAAAATAAAGCTGAAACGAAGAATTCCTAGACAACGTGGACTAAATTTGAACTAATATAGACTAAATAATAATAACTTTTCAATAAGCTCGTGAGACCTAGTGGCTAGAACGTCGTCTTTTAAAGAAATCAATCACGAGATTGATTCAAGTTAAGAGACAAACAAAGACACAAATTATTTATTTATTTGCCAAACAAGACATGGTACAATATACATAATATAAGAAATAAAATATAACATAAAAATATTTTAAGTTGACATTTATTTGTATTTAGGCGAATTAGGATGAGAAATAAATAGGTTAATTAACTGCTATGTCAGATTATTTTTGAAGATAAATTTGGTGATATACTGTTGAATGTTCTATAACACCTATTGATGGGTCTTATAAACTGTAAGGTGCTGATATTCCTTAAGAAGGGATGTATGCCTAGTTCGTCTTATTTGATTGTTAAATGTAATTTTGATGGAGAGAGCTGCTGTACTAACTGTCCCATTAATGATGTCAAAGGCTAGGTATGCAATAATTAAGGTTATTTTTGATGAAAGAGTCCAATCGTCTTTATTATTTATAGTTGCTTCGCATCTTCTGCGACAACTTTGTCTCAATTTTTGAGCTTGATTTACACTAGGATGTCGCTAAATATATTTCAAGGCTCGTATACCAGGTGTGTAAGTATGAAACCGGAATTTTTGTACAGAAAATACACGTTTATTGTAATGATATGATACAAAGTAACTTATTCAAAGTATTGTCTGTCGCTCTCTATACATTTTTCCCATCTTTCTGGCAATTTGTGGATTCCGAGCTAAAAGAACTGTTGTTCTTTTGAGGCAAGCCAGTCATCGAGCCATTTTCGTACATCTTCGTAAGAAGTAAAGCGCTGCTTAGCAAGTGCGTGTCCCATCGATGCAAACAAGTAGCAATCGGATGGGGCAAGGTCCAGTGAGTAAGGCGCGTGCTGAAGAATCTCCCAACGGAACGACTCTATCGTTTCCTGGACCTGTTTTGCTTTGTGTGCTGGTGCATTGTCATGCAGCAAAATCACCTTGTGTTGTCTTTGTTGGTATTCTGGTCATTTTTCACGCAAAACTCGATCCAAATCGGTCATTTGTTGTCGGTAGCATTGAGTATTGACAGTTTCCCCAGGTTTCAGCAGCTCGTAGTAGATTACGCCCTTCTGATCCCACCAAACACACAGCATTGTCTTTCGTCCGTTGCGGGTTGGTCTTGCCGTCGATGTTGATGATTCACCCGGAGTAACCCATGACTTTTTGCGCTTAGGATTCTCGAAATATATCCACTCTTCATAGCCAGTCACAATTCGATGTAAAAATGACTTTCTTTTGAACCTGGCGAGCAGCATTTCACATGATGTTTTGCGGTTTTCCTGCTGTCTTTCGTTGAGTTCATGTGGAACTCATTTCCCCACCTTTTGTATCTTTCCCATGGCTTTCAACCGAAGGGAGATGGCTTCTCGGGTCACCTTTAACTGATTCGCCAGTTGTTGTTGTGTTTGAGCGTCGTCTTCGTCCAACAAGGCTTGCAGGTCAGTGTCTTCAAACTTTTTCGGTGGTCTTCCACGTTCGTCGTTCCTCACGTCAAAATCGCCACTTTTGAACCGTTTGAACTACTCGAAACACTGTGTTTTACCCAGAGCATGCTCACCAAACGCCTCCACAAGCATTCGATGCGATTCGGCTGCGGTTTTCTTCAGGCGAAAACAGAAAAGTAGTGCTGTCCGCAAATCGTAATTTGTTGGCACAAAACTCGACATGTTTATCTCTAATAAACTAATGCTACTGAAGCAAACTCGTGTTATTGTGAGTTGAAAATCTTTTTCGGATATCAAAACAATAACACGACACAGCTGACGTGATGTGTCGGTAACTGCATCGACATCTAGCGCCACCTATAGGCAAATTCCGGTTTCATACTTACTCACTTGGTAAGTTACCGTGGACTGAATATTTTCCCCCTCTTAGTTTAAGCTTCAGCAGCGACCACACATTTTCAATGGGCTTCGCATAACAAAGAAAAAAACATGAGTCACGTTTTTGTGGAACACACTGCACTCAAGTTTCACACCGCATTAGGCTGAAACACATAGCTGCAAAATGTTCGAAGGGAGAGGCACACTTCTATGTAGAATTTCGCAATTGAATTTGGTGAACCACAATGCAGCGAAAATGTCGCTGTCAATGCAACCAAGGCATCAACCTAATACATTTTTTTTTCTTTTGTATTGCTAAATCCTGTTGTAAGAGGATTAGGTTGGCTTATCACAATATATATCAGCCATCGCTTGTCTATTCCACCAGACCATTCAACCTAATTCAAGCAGAGTTCATTCAACCTAGTGGTGATGCTAAGCTGCGGTAGGGATCACCACTAGCGAAACGAAAAAATGAGAAATTTGGCAAATCCTGACGCTACGAAAATTTCAGCCACCGGCATTGTGGGCATTGCCATACAAAACAGTGCATTTTAATTTTTTGACAGCGGCTTGAATTTTTTGACCGCCCAGTGTGAAAAATCGTTGTATTGTGGCTATGACTATTTGGCGCTGTAATCACTTTCAACATAATTCTTACCATTCAATCCATTTGCTATGAATGCTTTGTTGATGTAAACGTTTCACACACTTCGAAATATTCAACAGTACTTAGCTTTTCTTATAATTTTGGAAAAAAAAGATCAATTAATATTGGTCTTTAAACTTCTATTCGTGTTTAATTTAAAAAAAAGAACTAATTTTTAAGCTTTTAAAAGAAAATTAGCATTATCATGATTTTCACACAATATATTCATTGTTAAACTAACAGGCAATAATCAAAAATATTAAATTTTGGTCTCAAAAAGTGAAATTTGTTGAAGTGAAGATACACTAGCGGTAATGAAAACTGGACCACTGACTCTAATTATCTACTTTTCCCATTTGGGCTCAAACCGGTTTTCTAGAAATCATTTACTTGCTAAAGGGATATTAATACAAGGATAAGTTGTCGATACGAGGTAGCAGCAATTCAGTTTCAGCTTGCATGTGACTGAGGAAAGATCTAAATTTACTATAGGACGAAGGTACAAACAATTAACCCGGGATCAGAAAGTGAAAGTAGTGTGTTATAGTGAAGAAGGATTGCCTGCGGGGTGTATAGCAGGTAAAATTAAGTGCTCGCATACCACGGTTACCCGGTTTTTAGAAGAAAAAAAGACTACGTTTATCTCTACGTTCGGAAACCAGGGACAGGTCCCAATCGGAAGACAAATCGTCACGAGGACCGAATAATAATAAGCTGCAATACGCCAGTGTTTAACCGATCGGTTTAAAAGTGCAGTTCAATTGCGAAGTGACTTAGAAACATCGTAAATAATAATTTTGAGTGTCGAAACAGTTAGACGAAGGCTTCGAGAGGTCGGTTTATTTGCAAGAAAACCTGCAAAGAAGCTTCTTTTGACACAAAAAATGAAGTCTGCGAAATTAGAGTGGGCAAAGCGCTACAGAAATTGGAGCGTAGAGGACTGGAAGAAAGTAATTTGGTCGGACGAAAGCAAATTCAACCTTTTCAGTTCCGACGGAGCTCCATATGTAAGGCGCAAAAAAGGCGAAAGACACAGTGACGAATGCATAGTGAGGACCGTGAAGCATTCTCAAAGCCAAATGGTGTGGGGATGTTTCTCTTATTATTTTCCCGGTCAGCTGGAGTTTATACACGGCACTGTAAATGCTGAACGATATCGGCAAATAATAAATGATAATTTGTTGCCATCAATAGAAGAGCACCTAGGCCATGCATATAGAGTCATTTTCCAAGATGACTCCGCCCCTTGCCATCGTGCAAAATCTGTAAGTGTAATATTAATAGGAAAACTTAAGAGGTTTACTCTAAAACACTAATTAATTTTTTTTTAAAAATTAAAAAATCCTATTGCAGTTTAAAGAAATGATCAACGACATGGGAATAGAGACGCTGGATTGGCCGGGTAATTTTCCAGACTTGAATCCAATCGAAAATCTTTGGTCATTTTAAAAGCTAAGGTTAAGCAGCACAAGCCGAACAATATTCAAGCGTTGAAATATGCACTTGAAAAAACCTGGCTCGAGGAAATAAAGCCTGAATAGCGAGAAGCTTTGGTGGAATCGATGCCAGATAGAATAAAAGCCACAATTGACGCCAAGAGAGAGTCGACGCATTATTAAATAATTAGTTTCATGTTGTTAGTCTTATGTTTATACGTTTTCATATAAAAATTAGTTAGGAGCATGTGTAGTAAATAAACAATTTTCAATTGATATTATTCAAAACTCAATGAATAAATATATGATAAGGATTATTTCCATGTTTTTTAAATAAGGAAGCGACGCTGTATCAAATTTATAATGAAAATATAGTTATTTTAATGTGTTGAATAAATCGTTTTTTCGGCTCGAGAGAATAGTTCGAATTTCTAACAAAGCTATATCAATTTTTGGTGAAATTGATGGTGGTGCAGTTTTCATGACCGCTAGTGTACATGATTTTTGGCTTTTGATATCTATAGCACGTCGCATAAAACTTTTTAAATCCTTTTATGTATTTATTTAAAGCAAGTACCAAGCAGAGCTTAAATATGTCTCACAAACATGCCATTCGCCAACAAAAACAAGAAACATCACGGATGTAGTGCTGCATATCGGACTATGTAATAAGAAATTTGTCAGCATAAAGGCTATGTGTATTGATCTAAAAATGAATCTAGTCGGCAAGTCAAACGAAAATTTATGAGTGCCATCGAATCGCGTCAAACGATTTTCAATAACCATTTCGCTCGAATTAAACACTTCTATTAATGAATCTATTGACTTAGAACTTTTCACGGAAAAGTCGCAAGAGGAGGAAGCGACGTCTGTCATCATAATATTTTCTCCTCTGGGGTGATGTCCAGCGATAAAAGTCTACACAATTTTCTTGTGACGATTCGTTTTGAATAATGTTTTTCTACAACACAAATCGGATGCATAAAAGAATACGTTTCCCGTCTGATTTCGTTGCAGTCATTCGGATGGAAACTGATAAGAATACACCGGGTTCTTTAAAAAGAAGCGAATAGTTTTTGTTTTTGTTGAAATGTTGCTAGATAAATGTTTAAGCCTTATCAAGATAGATGAATATATTTTTAGTTGTTGCTCTGGTATTTTCTAGTAAGCGACAGTTCTAGTATTTTCCAAGTAAGCAACAGTTTTCAGATGTTATAAGAAACTGGATAAAAATGCTATGAGCAATCATTATTATATGTATTTTATAAGATGTACATAAAGAAACGGGATTCTAACTGTATTGGTTCATACACTGAAAAAACATAGCGCCAGACGCCATAGTTTATAGACTTCTGGTGCCATATACCTAGTCGATTTCAGGATTGTGATAAAATATAGCGCCACACGCCATAATACATGGCGAAAAGTACATAGGAGCAGGCGCTATGCTTATAGCCTACCACGCCATGTACTGTAGTCCTCCACGCCATGCACTATAGTCCTCCACGCCATGCAGATTACATGGCATGGACGACTATGGTACATGGCGTGAAGGACTATAGTACATGGCGTCAGGCGCTATGTGTTTTTTCAGTGCAGAGTTAATTTTCTTCAAGAAATTGTATTTATGTAGTTCGATTGTTCAGGTGGTTCGATGTGTCCCGATTGAAAGGTTTTACTGTATAGCTCAAATAGAGTTTTTCAAAAACAATATATAGCCCAAATATAGTTTTTCAAAACAAAATATAGCCCAAATATAGTTTTTCAAAAATCATATGTACCTCAAATTCAGTTTTTCAAATACATTATATAACCCTAAAGCCGCCAACCCGCCAATTCAACTTTTAGATAGCACAATTGGCGGGAATAAGCCAAATCTGGCCACAGTCCTTCTATCGTTGGTACTCACATTTATACGTCCCCTCACACAGTATGGCTACGAGTTATAATTGGAGTTATCTTCTTCAACTGAACCCATATTACATGGCTCATGGTACAATGTAATATAGCGTGTGGGGCCATAATATCTGCGCCATGTAAT
This sequence comes from Nemotelus nigrinus, assembly GCA_947369275.1. NCBI lineage: Eukaryota > Metazoa > Arthropoda > Insecta > Diptera > Stratiomyidae > Nemotelus > Nemotelus nigrinus. Next base: position 217,583,392 of record OX376372.1, read on the forward strand.
TATGGCGCTGAGAGCCGTACTGGATAGCTCAGGGTACTATGTACATAGCGTGTGGGACCATAAATGCTGCGCCATGTTACATAGGACCACGCGCTATGTAGATTCTGACATTATTGCGCTGGAAGCCATATTGCATAGCTCAGAGTACTATGTACATAGCGTATGGGGCCATAAATAATGCGCTATGTTACATAGCTCTGGGTGTGAACAAGACCGACATAAAAGCTACCAAAAGCACGGACCAGCCACACAATATCAACTTGGGGATAAGGTATGGGCTAAAGCCGGGTACACATAGAACCAACGAACGGCCAATGCCAATTCGGTCTAACGTTAGTCATCAAAGGACCTGCCATCTACACAGGAACGGATTAGGCATTGGATGCAGTTGGGACTGAGTGTCATTGTATACCTAGGGATTGACAGCGATTAAATTGGTGTTGTAAAGTAGTATTACGACAATATACAAAATAAAAACCGCCTAGCTCAACACACTACTCGATATTACACACACTACATACTACAACAAAGTCCCAAGGCCGATATATCGCCAACGCTTTGATGTTACCGCCGGCAGATCGAACGGCAACCAAGGCCAACGCTAAGACTGGCTCTTCGTACAGACTAAGCGAATCTGAGCCAACTAATGGCTTGGCAGTTGGCCTTGGTCCTATGTGTACGTGGCTTAACACATACTCGTAGCCAGTGCTTTCTAGGCATTACATCTAAATTAGCACCTGATGGGGATGGCCCTTGCGGTATATTCTCGCAACGTGGTTCAACATCAGATAAAATCGCTAGTCCAGAGGATTCTAATCGATTATTGAGCAAGTATCAAACTTCTGCGCTAGCCAAAATCAATTGCAACATCGAAGAGGCACGTGCGAAACCAGCCCAACGCAGACGAAGACCCAAAAAGTGTCATAGTTAGTGATGCTATTCTTCTCGCTGAGTCGCCGTCGAGAACAGAAGGGAAGTATGTAAAACCACGAAAAACAAACACACACGCATGTATATCCTTTATCTTCTAATTTCATAAATTGATGTCATTGATGAGCAAGTGTATTCACACGAATGGAAATAATATTGAAAATATGTATATATTTCAGAATCAGCATTGTGACGTGAATATACTTGTGTTTACTTTGATATACGAGCTCGAATCAGTTGTTATAATTTCTCTTTCGATCAATAAAGCTTCTATTATTAAAGCAATCCTTTGTTTTAAAGATTTGGCTATAATTTTTGCATTATAGGTATTAACTTGAATTATATTTAGGAATAATTGTACAGCAACTGTGCATTCGATTTTATTAAGCGAAGAGTTTTCGCATAAAAGTCACACCGTCAAATGAGTTGGTCTCAAACTATAAAGGAGATGAAAAATATGCCATATTTAACCACCACTAAATATTTTATTTTCGCATGCTTCGCAAAATCCTGTATACTGAATCTATTTTATTTTATAGCTCTTATAGCTTGTATATTACTGTGCAATTTTTCATAAAGGATTTGTTGCTGAATGTATAACTACATTTAGCAACAAATCTGTAGAATAGCAATAATTTCTATGACCACAAAAATGTATTTTCATTTTCCGGTTCAAAGCCATTTTTATATATTTGTACAATTTGTTGAATCAAATAAGCATTGTTAAATTTTTGGAATTGCAGCATGGTATCTTCATCAATGATTGTGTCTCTTCATCAATGACTCATTAATGATGCTCATATGGAGATAAAAAACTATGAGCTCGTAGTCTCTGTTTGATTAGCGTTATTCGGTAGCATGATATCTATAAAAAGGAATCGAAACCAATGTACTCCCTTTTAGTGCAAAGTACTCCCTTTCGATTAGGAATATACTTTGAAAATTTTCAAAATGACAGCACTGCGAGGCATAAGGCGTCTGTGAATTTGCTGCATTCGCGTTCGTGCCCAGATGTGTACGCGGCGTATGATGTTGATTTAACGATTTTGCTAGGATGTTCATCTGTTCATCAATTTGCAGTGATTAGCAGCGAAAGAAAATCGCAAGCAGATTTTTTTGTGTCTAGACAATACACGAAAAGATCTGCTTGCGACAACTGCAATGCCGTTATCGGCCCATCAAGAGAGCCACTGTACTGTGTAGTTCCCGCGTTACAAAAATGCTGCTAAGTTCGACCAATATCAAGAAATCATAGCAGTAAGGTGGGAAGTGATTAGAAGCCTGGACATCCTATAGGACATAACACAATGGAGGCACAATGTACCCAGGAGGTCGCAGTGCTAGGGTCCCTCTGGACCCACTCCAGGCCATCATCATCATCATCAAGGTGGGAAGTGAAATTAGTTTTAAGTGCCAAATGGATTGCAGACATGCTGGCCGACCGATAATTTAGCACAATCTAAACTATGAGTTAAGATCGATACCACTATCGATATTTTTCTAGCATTTGTATAATTATTTATCAACCAATTTGAATTGACGAAATCATCTGTACGCAACAAATCATTATCAAGTTTTTACATAAGTATACCTACTAATATGTTTTCCTGTAGTTTAGTGGGAATATTGGATGTGCTCTTTTCCATTCAGAAAGATATTTGCTTAATCATTCCGTAGTTGTTTTTTTGCTGATTCACAGCTTCACTACTCCTTTTTAAATACTGAGCCCATTCAGACACAACTGAATATAATTCTTTAATATTCAACATTCATTTTACCATTAACGCTCCAGAGAACTAAAATAACGTCCGGTTTAATGATCAGCCAGTAGACTTCATTAAATGATTCCCGCATTACCCTCGTACACTGCTTCTAGTTTTCCAGAACATTAAACCTGATTTGTGGTCAAGATATTTTTTTTCCTGTGTGACTAGTCAAAGTCGGAAAGAAGCTTCAGGATAGGATATAAATATTAGAAGGTAGCTGCTATTGCTATGTTAATCGAAATAAAGGCAATTGCCTGGCTAAAAGCTTTCTGTAGCTACTAAGGTAACGCACACACGCCAAATTATTTCAGTTTTATAGGTTCGATTATATACATCCAAAATTATATAATTAAAAATAATTAAATTAAATTATATAATTCCTATAAAAATAACAAAAAAAAATTATAAATATTCTGTGACGGAACTATAACAGTTCGAATAATTAATTTTATACACCATTTCTATTGTGTATTGCGTACAGCTTTGCAGATAAAATTCGAAACCGCATTAATATAAAACGATGAGCTTTATGTATGTAGATGCACCTTAAACCTGACCAGATTATCAGGAGCCCAATAAAACCTTCCAAGCCGTTTCTGTAACAGATATTTCAGAAGGGAAAGCAAATCTTGCTTTAGATTGCTTCAGAATTGGAGAACACCACCTGCACAAAGTCATTACTGGGGATGTTTACATTAATACTCGACTCGCCTTTTCTGACGATGAAGCTGGGAATTGCTGTACAATCTGATTTCTTAAAATATTTTAAATGACAAATGGTTGAAAAATTTGTATTTGTCTAACGGAAATACGTTGCATAGTGAAATACAATATATTGCATCAGAACCACTATAAAACTGATTTTCGCAGAAATTATCTCTGAGTGAAATATCGAAATGCGTAATACGATTTTTTTAGTATCATATCAATCATTTCTTACATAAGGCAAATAGATGAGAAAAACTGTTTTCTATCTACAGATATCTTTTGCATTTCGTTTTCATACCAAGATTTCATGGAAAGTTTCAGCGATAGCTCAATGTTTGCGGTTACCATACGAAAAATTTCCAAAATTCGGAAAATTTAAACATCGGCTGCTTATTTTTATTGTAAATGCTTTGCATGTGAAGATATAATGGAAGCATCTGTTGTTGCAATATCTAGTGCTGGTAGCTCTGTGTTTGCACCACAGCAAAAAAATATAAAAAATCGCCTTCACGCTAAGCTAAACCCATCCTATTAATTTCGTTTTGATTGAATGATTCGCTGGAAGTTGTGAAAACAATTTTAGGGCTACTACCCGTTAAATTTGTCCAATTTTCGAAACCTAAATATTTGTTGTTAATCGTCATTGCAGGATCATTCCCATTCGAAATTTAATGACAACATCACTCAGTAAAGAAATGCCAAAAAATTACAAAAAATGATCATAGCTGGCAGCGCTTTCATGATTTTCAACGAAATCGCTAAGAAATTCGACTTACAATAAGGTCCACTGACTACATGAATTTTATTTTGATGCATCGGAAGTCACAAGGAAAATGCTTTATTTTACTGAGCAAATTAACAAGATTTTTCCACCAAATATCTACCAAATTTGGTATGAAATTAGGTCCAGCTATTGTGTGGATTTCGTTAAGATTTGTTGGCTGAACCGTAAGCTATGGGCAAATAAGCAGCTCGTTTTCTCAGTGATTTTTCAAGATATGTATGAGAGAGTGAATTGGAAATTTATTTACAGACCTGTCAATATGCTTTGTAAATTTCATATTGCTCAGACTATCCGGTCGCCAGTTCTCGTGAACAGAGTTTTTGAGTGATTAAAATAGAAGTAATTTGTTGATGGGTTACCGTTCTTGTGCACTGCATATTTTGCAAATGATTAGACATACGTACTAGTCCTTTTGGAATTTTGGTACCCGTGTTTGCCGACTCTTCAGCAGAAGTCATTATTTTATTATCATCACTAAAATTTCTACTTAATATCTAAATAGAATAGTCTAACACCAACTAGCCATTTCGTTTGACCGATTTATATTTTGTCGCATTTTGGGCAGGTAATTTTACAAGCTCCACTTTTTTTTTTGCCCAGAATGCGACTAAATATACATCGGTCAAACGAAACGGCTAGTTGGTGTTAGACTAACGGAACATAAGCGGGAAGCAGGTTCAGCCAGGAAAAGGAATACAACATTAATACGATCAGCAGTAGCGAAACACATCATGGAGGAGGATTATACTATCGCATGGGACAACGTGGAGGTGATTAAAGAGGTACAGCAAGTATGAAAACTGGATGCGTACGAAAGCCTGAACATATGGAAAACCCCAATGGATAGAAGACTAAACACAGACCAAGAAAACTGTGCATCACCATTGTTCAGGTTAATTTAAATATACATTTGATAGTGAGGAGGAAAATTTAATTAATATAGATAATTAAAAGTATTTAAGTAATGTAATTAGTATACGATTAGTTGGTAATTATTATAAGTCAGTACTTAAATAATAAGCACTATATATAACATACCTAAGTCGGATTAAGATAAGACCGATAGACACTGAAAAAGAGGGCAGATTACCCTCGAAATATCGATATTTGTCACAAAATTGAATATATTTAGCTTCAAAAGGAAAAAAATCGGTTTTTTATTCAAATATTTTTTCAAGCTGGAACAAATTGGTACACATTAGATCTATTCGCGTACCTGAATCTATTATAATATATTAAAATAGATTCACAGAAAGTCGTTTTTGTACTCTTGCTGCAAGCCAAATTTTGCAACAAAAAGAAGCCAGTTGTAAAAATCTGTTGCTGCTGCAGTACGCAAACAATTCTGCAGTATATAATTTCTAAAGCTTTTGTGCAAACTTAGCTTATCTGCATGAAATTAATATAATAAACAGTGGCTAAATTAAGCAGTCGAAAAAATACCTACTTATAAAAACGTTTTACTAGTTTTATTTTTATATACTTATGAATAACAAAACTAAATTTTATGGCTACAAAAAATAAAAAAAGTAAAAATATAGCTAAAATAAATGTCAAAAAATAGCTCGGACACTAAGTTTTAGAACAATTGTAGAAGATTTTAGAAATTTTGTAAGCAATCCTTTTTTGAAAAGGTTATTGAATTGTGATCATGGTTTCCTTCTTGTCTATAAATCAGCATAGACAACGTATATCGTCTCTAAAGCTTATCAAAGTAGAGAATATTGATACGGAAAACTCGATCGTTTTGCGGAATAAGCCTCCGTGGTCACATCAGTCAAGTATGCACTCTGTGCTGGTGTCTGATGAGAATCAGTACATACTTTCGAAACCACTTTATCAAATTAAAAACTTTCAATGTACAGTGAAACCTCTGTATGTTGACCACCTACGGTTCGGGTTGGGGTCGGTCAAGATACGCAGGTGGTCAGCTTAAAGAAGGGTGCTTGTTTTTCATTAAACACAATTGACTTTTCATAGAGGATTTGCATAACAATAAAAATAACTTGGAGATTCATGAAAAGAAACAAAATAATGCGCCTAAAGAATGATATTACATTATTTACTATCGCCAAAGAAATCATATAAACGTGTTTGCTTTGCGTCTTAACTCAAACACTGCTTCAACTAAACTTTGCTGATGAGCTCCGGCGTATCTTATGAGAGAGTTAGTCAATTTAATGGCCTGCTTAGTGATTGGTACTGCTATCACCGAACTAACTATTTCATGAACGGCAGTTTCCTCTTCTTCGTCGGTTCGAATGCTCATAACATCTTCTAAAATTTCTTCCATACGATCGCCGTCGAAAGAATGAAATTAATTTGGAGCTAATAAATATGTTAATCTTGAATGATTTAACGCAAGACTGCAATAATTGGTATTAATTATACTTCGTCCGCATCATACAATGATGGCGTTAAGCTGATACCCGCTCGATGAAAACATTTCCTTATTGTATCTTCTGTCACCTGAATGAATCCACCTGATCACATCTAAAATAGTTATATTTCTCACCATTTCGTAGGTTGAGCCGAAGTCAGTGTCTATCATGGAAATTAAGTGAAACAGAAGATTTTTCCGATAAGGTAGGTTCGCACATTGGATAATGCCTTGGTCCAAAGGCTCGAGCTCAGATTTAAAATTTAAAAGTAATCCCACGACAACCCTCGTACGGGTCTAGGGTTTGAAGCTGGTAGAGAGCTTCAAATTTGGGGCAAGAATTTTTGTTGTTCATTCGCAAAAGAGGTGTCAAGTTTATGACTTGTAGCATTATCCAATAAAATTATTATTTTTCTCCCTTGTTTTTGCATTTCTTTATGTATTTTATACAACCATTCCTCAAAAATTGCGGTTGTCATCCGTGATTTTTTATTGGATTTTTAAGGTACGGGCAGATTTTGCATCTTAATGGAATTCAATTTAAAAATTCGTGTGGCTTTAGCTTCTCTCCTGTTGTACTACAGCATAGTAAATGCTCAGTCTTTCCTTGGCCAACCTGCTCCCTTCACACGTTTCGTATTTTATCACAAGGATTTTGCCTGGAAGCTGCCTATAAAACAAACCAGTTTCGTCCACATTAAACTGGTTTTCGACTCTATATTCCTTTGCAATGTCAAGTTATTTAAGTCTTCAATGCGCCGCTGCTTCATAGTAAACATTTGCACTTTCACCGAATAATGTTCTAAACTGGATATTATCTCGCAACCAATGCTTTCACTTGAAGTAATGGGCCGGTCACTGAGATATTTTTTGATCGGCATTTCTTGAAAAATTCTAAAACTTTTTCCTTGACAGGCTCGAGCTGCGTCTCCTTCAATTTCCGTTTTCTTTCTATATTAACATTTTGGTTAAATGCTGCTGAAATCTATTCTTTATTCATGATAATGTTGACTATAGTTTTCGCTATTTTATATTTTTCCGCTAAAAATCGCTGGCTTTTTCCTGCGTCGACTTCATCTCAAATTTCCTTTTTCATAAGCAAATTTAGATCTACACTTGACTTTCGTTTTTTGCCATTTTCCGGCTTGGTGGAAAAAATCCTAAACATAAATACATTTCACTGCAAATAATTTTCTAGCAACCTAGAATGCAAAGTTAAACTTGAAGAAAGTAAATTTTCTCTATGTCACGGTGGCCAAAATATATATATTCATTATTTTCATTCTCATTTCGGTAGCCAGACAGATTTTTCATAGAAAAACCAAAGTGGTCAACTTAGAAAGGTGGAATGTATTGTGACGTTTTACAGACTTACGGTCAATTTACAAGGTAGACAGGTGGTCAGCTTATGTCTTTGTATGGTAAACGAATTGAACTAGAAAAAATTGTTCAAATTAGCCAGGTGGTTGTGGAGGTGGTCAACTTTACAGGTTTCATTGTAAATATTTTTTTTTTTCAATTTTAATATCCCGCAAAAACAATTCCAATCCTTTTTTGTTCGGCATGAATTACAATCTGTCGGGCATGGAATTTACAAGTTTATTGCAGAATAAAATATCAACTTTTGCCTTTTCAGTTTGAAGTGCTGATTCCCTAGTCCTTCTTCGCTCTAATAGTATAAGTTTTTAATTGGTTCTCCTAATGAATCTACAAGTGCTCAAAAGCTTTAGCATCAGAAAATTGCGGGGATATTTCCAGCACATTGGACAAAGATACAGTATCCGTAAACACACATTGAGTGCTTTGTGTTATGGATCGTTATCCTGATAGTTATCTTGGGTCTACATTGAGTGCTTTGTATGATCGTTATCCCGGTAGTTTTGGAAGCTATTTTTTATTCCCAATGTCTCAGCACTTTGTACTCCCATCCTTCGTCAAACTTTGAAAACAATTTACTTTTTGGTTAATTTTTCACTGAATTTCCTGATTTGAAACTTTTAATAATGGTCGCATTCAGTAGCAGCTCACTCATCTCGACTACTCAACACTTCCTTGATGCATTGAAATCGGGTTTCGTAATGACAACAGAGACCAAACTTTCAGAATTCTAAGTAAATAGTATAGAATTAATAAAACATGATTGCTTCTCTCTGAAGAGTACTCTTAGAATGTTTATTATCTCTTGGAACGTGTAAGTAGGTATAGGTCCCACTTTGTTATTGAGCCACTATATGAGAAAATTGTCATTCAAATTGATAATATTGCTTACTATTTTTATTCGAAAATAACTCTTCTATTTGAAGTGGTTACGATAGAACTTGAATGTTAATGATAATTTCTATGTTCACAGTTTTAACCGATGAATGGAAAATATTGTTATTATCATTAACTTCATTTATTTTATTCGTTGCAATCCAAATGATGTGTCATCTCGAATGAGTTCATTTTGAATAGCTTTGGACTTCGCGCAACTAAAATTTTCCACATAAAATTTTAAAGGAAAGTGTTATTGCATGACAGAGTCAATAAACTCAGAGCTGCCTCGACTTTGAAAAAGCTGTAAATCTCATACTATGCCACAGATAAATTGCATGTGTGCTATAGACGCAAACTTAACAGTCATCTAGCCGACCTCAAAGTGAGCCGCTTTGGTTTCGAGTATAAATATTCTTTTATGATAAAAATTTCTGAAGGACTGCTTTTTATGTTATAAATAATGATGGCTTTTCAAAAACATTTTTACAGGAAAATAGATTTTATGTTTGACAAGTGAAGCGAACTGCACATTTATCATTCTATATATGTGTGTATGCAGGGCGTATTTAAAGCCGTTTGATAGAAAAGACTTTCTTCGTTGCATATGGAGTAACGGGAATATTGTTGGTACAACTCGGACATTTTTATCGTCATATGAATGAGTTTGGCGTATTTTGATGATTTATGGTCATAGATCGCAGAGTACTTGCTAGCAGAGGTGACATAGAGCCCATCCTCTGAAGCCAGATAAAAGATTTCTTAAAGAGTAGCATCCCTGTCTGCCTGTGGCCCATTATGTTTTGATTTTCGAAAATGGGTGCGCTGATAAAAAGGGAAACAATAAAAGTTTATTGTTATTTATACACATGGACAAAATTTATACATAGAATATGTTCATAAATAATGTATAAAAAACTGCGAAAAAGTTGAATTGTGATGCGACAATTTTTAATAATAAAATTACATACTTGCTAAGAGAAATTATTGGAATTTTTAAGGGTGAGTAATTAAATAAAACTGACGATTGATGATCGGCGGGTATTTTTTTAAATGACTTTTACCTCATCCCCCATCTGACCCCAGCAAATCATATAATAGTTTCACTATAATAGTTTCAATTTTCATCCGCTTATCCAAAAAAAAGCTTATCCAAATCTTACACACGGGGTTTTCATCTGCAGCACAATTTCTTCTCTCTTCACTTCAAATAACTTTTTAAGCGCACATTCTTCCCGTTCAGAGGCATTTTCGAAATAATATGGCATGCCATTTAATTGCCCACGCATCAGATGGTATGCCATAATTTGACACTCGTTGCCATCGGATATGACAGTGAAAATGGCAAATATAGACCGATGGTAAGAGATGCAATTTTGTACGAACTATTTGCTATTGCGGTATAAAATTCGGCCGAACAAAGCGCTCCCTCACGAGGCGTGCAGTTGCTCTTACTCCGGGATGAGATAAATAGTGAATTTTAACTAAGACCTTTACACTAAAGATTTTGGTTATGAAATGTTTAGCTTTCATATTTTTTAAATTATAGTAGAGTTGTACATCTGAATTAAGAAGTGTGCTGCGTTTAAGCTGCAAAGAAACTGTGTTTGAATGCAAGATATTTTTAAGTTCATCGTCTGTTTCTTGATTTATAGCGATCGGTTTGAACTGAATTTCGTCGAAGTTGATCAAATGATTTGACGGTCTGAAATGTAGCGAATATCGGACTTATGTAGTCCAACTTTCGAACTTGTCGAGATTACGGTTTATCACCTTTTTGGCGATAGGCAAAACTTATGGGCTTATGGTCAGTGTATAGGGCAAACTCTTTTCCTTCCAACATGCGGCGGAAATATTTAATTGCTTCATAAACTGTGTGTGCTGTAGTTTTTTTTTTGAGCATTATTTAATTTCCTCGAGGAAAAAGCCAAAGGCTTACATCCTTCGCTTCCGATTTGGTGCAGAACGGCATCGATTGAAAAAACCATCTAGTTTCCTGGTTATAGCGGTTGAGTGACTGGAATTAACTGTGGCATTACACGAACCTCTTTTGTGCCTGTTTGAGTCGGTCAGCATATTTTTGTTTACTGTAGCCTAACCTAGATTTAGATGTTCTGAAACGACAAGTAAAGAAAATGAAAACTAATCATGTTTTTGATTTGGTTATCACAATGTTTTGGAAATTTTTACATTAGGCAAAGTCATCAAAGAGTTACATAACTCACAGGATGCATTGATATTTAAAAAGAATATATTTTTTAATAAATTTACAAGCACTACGGCTGGCATAAGAAACTTAATGCTCCAAACTATCAGGTCTCCTTGAAAGGATTTTTGGGAAAACTGCAAATAGCTAATAAATTTGATGTTTTTTTGACAAGTTTTGTTTCAAAATTTGTTACAAACTAATGACGGTAACCTTTCACCAAATTTCAAACTTTCACGAGAAATTTGTGCTTGCAAGAGCTCACAATTGATCATCAGATCAAAATGAATCGCACAAAGTGTATTGGTCGTTAATAGTATCAAGTTGGATAGAAGTCTTTTGTATAGGTTGGTTACCTTGTAGCTATGGTAAAAAGTAAAGTAATCCCACGACAACCCTCGTACAGGTCTAGGGGTTGAAGCTGGTAGAGAGCTTCGTTGCAATTTTTTTCAATCAATGTGAATACGAGTATGGAGTGATTAGTTCCACGACTCACTTTACCCCTGATTTGAATCAGGTACCTAATCAGAGCTAGGTGAGCTCAAAACTTGGTATGCGGAGCTTCGTCTGAACCTGGATTAGAGCCAGGAACTCCACATGCAAGAAGCCAATGCTGTACCCAGTAGGCTACTCAAGTATATGGTACCATTTTGAAATAAATCTCAAGAAAATTAGTCATTGTCAAAATTCATTGGATGGGTTCAAATGGAGGCAGTCTGATAAAATTTTGGTGCCGATGACTCGGCAATTTAACCCCTTTTTTCCGAAAAATATTAGTATTAAATTTTCATATGCTAAATATGCAACCAAATGATAAAAAATCTGCTATAAAACTCGTACATTTCCGCTACTTTTTTTCAAAAATGGATCATTCTAGCGGATGCAACGTACTTAGTTTAACTCCTCAGCAGCTAAGAAAATGAAAGATGAATGCTTTATCTGCGGTATTAGATAAAGAGTACAGATTCATTTGAAATTACATGCATTTCATATCTTAAATAAAACGTAAGTCATTGTTTTATGACGTTATGTAATATAAATTAAATAATGAAGTACATTTTACAATATCAATTAAACAATAGCTCTCGCTCACTATTTTTGCATCTTACTTCAGCAATCCAATATTTCTATGATCCTTTTTGGAATTAAAGTGCAAAGCCATCAAATACTTACATTCGACCACTAATTGCCTCGCCGTTCTTTCAAATAAACTCAATCTCCTTCATTCCAGTTAAGTATCAACGTGCAGCACTAATTGGTTTTCTTTCTCTAATCACAAATAATCCTCAAACAGTTGGTGTAAATACGGCGATTAATTATTTCTGAAAATTGCCGAGTGAAGTTCGGTTGCTACTAATTACGGTTAGGGAAAAATTGCACCGAAGATTATTGAAATAACAGGTTTCTAAGAATCTATTCAATAAATTTGTGGCGAAGTAAAATCTAGAAATCGTTCTGATTTATCAATAAAAGATATTTATTATGTACACTTCAGGCTAGAAAGATATATATACATATATATATATATATATATATATATATATATATATATATATATATATATATATATATATATATATATATATATATACATGCCCAAAAAAGTCTACGTACACTTGTTGGTAAAAAAAAATATTTTAAAATAAAGAACGTTTCCAATTGCTAATGACTCAGAATTTTAGTTTATTGCTTTCAGCTAACACTATTGTAACTAAGGATACAACCCATTAGTCGTTCGTTGATGTTTATATTAAAAAAAAAAAGAAGTTTGTGCACAAGCCCATCAAAATGCATCCAAAAAAGTCTGCGTACACCTGAAATAATTCCCCTTGATTAGCTTATCCGATTAATCGCCTTAATAGCTTGTTGCAAACCCTTTCCTATAAATTACCTCTTTTAGCCTATTTTGCATGGAGTGAACTAGCTTTGTAGTTTCTTCGGCTGTTATACTGTTCCACTCCTTCAATATAACATTTTTAAGTGATTCTTTGCTTGTAATTTGATTGTGACGAATTTTCCTCTCAAGTAAATCACACAAATGTTCAATGGGATTTAAATCCGGTGATTGAGGTGGTGTGCGCAATAATTTTGGGACATCATAGACCGACCAAAGCTTATTTATGCGAGCAGTATGTTTGGGGTCATTATCGTGCTGGCAGTAACAAGCATTCCCTAGCCTTAATTTCTCGGCACTTTGCTTGAGATTGTTTTTTAAGATATTCAGATATCCATACTCTCCATCGTTGACTCATTTAAAGTTAATTGTACCAGTCCGCTACCAGTCATACACCCCCAAACCATCACACCACCGCCACCATATTTTACAGTGGGAATCAAATTTGTATTATTCAATGCAGTCGAACGTTTTCTCCACACTAATTTGCGTCCTTTTATCCCAAATATACAAAATTTACTTTCGTCTTGAAAAAGAGCCCTCTCCCAGAATTCTTTTGGCATGGTGAAGTAAGTTTTCGCAAAATTCATTCTCTTTAGACGATTTTGTGCTGATATGAATGGCTTTTTACGTGCTACTCGACCATGGTAACCACGTTTCCTGATAATTGTACGAACTGTTTTCTCGCATATTGTTTTTTTGGTATTTCTCTTCAGTTTCTTGAGCAAGTTGGAAGGCCGTTAGCCGGGGATTTTTTTTTCAGAGAATTAATAATATTTTGACGTTCACGTACAGTAAGTTTAGGTGAACGTCCTGATCGATGCCTAGAAATAAAAACACCGGTTGTATTATAATTAGTATCAACCTTTTGTATTGAGGAATGAGTTCTTCCAACTAAATTCGCAATTTCACGATAACTTTTTCCCTTTTCACGCAGATTTAGTATCAATTTCCGTTCGCTAACACTTATTTCCTTATTTGGAGCTTCCATTGGAAAAGATAGTCTTTAATTCACACAATATTGTTACAAACTTTACCAATCAAACCACTACGTGTATAGACACAAAAATTTTCGCACTGCAACTGTAAATTCTAACTGTAAATCCCCAAGCAGTGTGATGTGTACGCAGACTTTTTTTTGAGGCGGATTAGAGACTTCTAAAGATTAAAATCACCATATCTTCCTTAATTCTAAAATTTTTTTTTATCAAAGCTGCATTTATGCATGTCTAACAGTGTATTGATTCATGGGCTTTAGTCATGATTTAGATACTACTAGTAAGGTGTACGCAGACTTTTTTGCGTATATATATATATATATATATATATATATATATATATATATATATATATATATATATATATATATATATATACTACTGTGATCAAAAAGTAAGGTGAATTTGTCTATAAAATGTAAATTCTTTGTTTATTCTTCCAAATCAATTTCATCCCCTTCAAAGTAATCCCCGTCCGATAAAATGCACTTTCGCCAACGCTTTTTCCAGTCCTCGAAACAGTCGGATTAGTCTTTTTCCGGTATAGCCTTCAAGACCTTCTTCGATTCGGTTTTCATCTCCTCGATCGTGTCAAAACGGCGTCCCCGCATTGACTTTTTGAGTTTGCTGAATAGCCAGAAGTCGCACGGAGCCAAATCAGGCAAATACACTGGTTGCGGAACGATGTGAGTCGAGTTTTTGGCAAAAAAGTCGCGAAGAACCAATGCAGTATGACATGGTGCATTATCGTGATGAAAGGAACCAAGAGCTGTTCACCCATAATTCCGGCCGTTTCAGACGAATAGCTTCACGCAAACGACGCATAACGTTCAAATAATATTCTTTGCTAACAGTTTGGCCCGGCGGAAGGAATTCATAGTGCACCACACCACGAAAATCAAAGAAAACTGTCAACATGACCTTGATTTTCGATTGACTCTACCGTGGTCTTTTCGGTCTTGTTGCACCTTTTGCACGATATTCGCTGGATTGGTCGGTGGTTTCAGGGTCGTATGCGTAAATCCAAGTCTCGTCTCTAGTAATGATGCATTTCAAGTGGTCCTGATAGTTAGACACCAAAGTTTCACGCACATCAACGCGACGCTTTTTTTTCCAAAAAATTGAGCGATTTTGGCACCAATCGAGACTGGACGCGTTTGAGACACAAAACATCCTTCGAAATGGTTTGGACTGAGCCAAATGATCTTCCAATACTATCAGCAAGATCTCTTATTGTCAATCGACGACATTCAAGCACCAAATCTTAGATTTTTTGGACGTGATCCTCGACGGTAGACGTTGATGGTCGTCCAGAGCTCGGTTCGTCTTCAACGCGTTCTCGGCCCGCTTTGAACTCGTTGTACAACTTATAAAGGTTTTTTTGTGCTATAGTTTCATCACCAAAGGCCTTTTGCAACATTTTCAACGTGCCAGCACAAGAATATTCGTTGCGCAAACAAAATTTGATGCAAGTTCTTTGCTCAACAAAATCACCCATTGTAAAAATCGAAAAATTCACTTTTGGTTGTTTACAACAACACATGTTACTCGGAGATAAATAAACCTTTTGACAAACAAACACTTGGCAAATGTAATAGACAGTCCTACCAACCTAGGAAAAAAAATTTACCTGCCTTGCTAATGCCCGGGAGTTTTAACTGACAATTTCACCTTACTTTTTGATCACAGTAGTATATACATACATATAGTGTGTTTTAAAATCACTGTAAAACAAGTGAACCTTTTTAAATAGCTTTCAAGAGATCGGTGCGCATCGTTTGCAAACAAACACAAATTCTACCGCATGGGAACTGCTAGAAACATTGATATTCGAAGAAAAATTGAGCAGTTGTGCAGATTTTGAATGCGTATTCTACCACATGTGCTCTTTATTGCAGCCACGTCTGTTTCGACGAGGGCACGTACCACTTCAAACCGGAAACTGCATCGATACTAATTAGTCAGAAAGATTTTCAGGGCTATTACAAGTATGATTTTCAAAACTGCATACCAGAATCTGTATCTCTTGAAGTGCCAGAATCTGCAGCCCTAGACATCTATCGACTAACCCAGTTGAAATAAAAAAAAAAGCGCAGTACCCCTTCCGTGTCAGAAGGGAATCTTTTTACGGCAGCGAAATTTCCCACAGCTGTTGGGCTCAATAGCCTCAATTGTAACTCGCACGATTCCTATTAAAGCCCATTCCAACTCATGCCAGCCCATTCCACTATAGAACGGCGGCTTGTCAGTTACAGGTTCATCTAATTGCGTTATTTTACAACTTGCATTATTTTCAAAATTGTATCAACGTTAAAGACTTAAAACGTTAAACGTTAAACACTATTTCTCAGTATAGGAAGTTTGTCATATAAAAATTTGATGGCATCATTATTATAACGTTATTATGGAAATGCTCAGTGCTGGCAGCACTTTACCAGCACTGTAATGAAAACTATGACACACACCGCTGCTTAACATCGTCATCCACACACTGGAAATTTTACTTTTATTCGATGACTACATCAACAGTTACGGGGGTGCAAAAAGTTTTGGAGTTGTCATCCGCTAAATAATCAAAATCTAAACTAAAGTAATCCCACGACAACCCTCGTACGGTATAAAAGTTGAAGCTAGTAGAGAGCTTCATCAAAAATTTACAATTAATGTGAATACGAAAGTGGGGTGATTAAATTCACGCTTCACTTCACCCCTGTTTAATTCAGGTACCCATTCGAACCAGGGACCCCACGCTTAAAATGATCAAAATCAGGAAATTTAAACATTTTTTACTTAATTTGATTGCAGATTTTTTTCACTTGAAAATTAAATGGTAGCATCTATCTGTCCAAAAATAAACAAAACTACTTCGTGCTGACAATTTTTATTTAGCACCAATGATTAAAGTATATCCAATTGAAATTCACAGACAGTATTTACCTTTAATAAGCGTAGGGTCAGGACAGATAGAAGTTTAATGAATATGTTGGTAGCGATGCCATCTTGAAAAATCCCTCAGTAAGCCCTATAGCACAGTATATGGACCTTAATGTTAATAATATTTTGTAAACTTTTGGTCAATATATCCAGACAAGGCTTCCAATAAACTTTCAAAATATGATTTTGTAATGAAAGCAAACACAAAATATCACAAAAAAACAATCTTTTTTTTTGCGTTTCTACAGTGTTTCTAGTATTGTTATTAATATGTGGTCAAAATATCAAATTGTTTTGATTATAGTACGAGCAATTGGGCAAACCCTAAATTTCAACTATCGACGATAGATGACCAACATATTAACCAATTTGCATTTTGGCAGCCAAGCTAGCAGCCATGTAAGTATCCATCGTGCTGAGGTTGCAAATGTGACTGTATTTTTATCGTTCGGATTTTACAAAAGCCAAAAAAATGATCAATAATGCTGATATCACGGTAAAATAAATGTTTTATAATCGATATTTTTGCTACATCGATGTATTTCTTACGACATAACATCGATTTTTCGTTTCGGTGTGCCAGCTCTAGTACGATTTACTCATTCAAGTTACTTAAGCATCATCAACAGGTCTATGAAATTTATTTTGGGAATCTTTTAATGTCCCTGGCGATTATTTGCTGGGAAAATTCGGTCACATTTTTGCGCAGCTTACTGAGATGTTGTACATTGTTCCTTTGTACGGCGGGAGAAAG
The DNA here is from genome assembly GCA_947369275.1 of Nemotelus nigrinus. Taxonomy (NCBI): domain Eukaryota; kingdom Metazoa; phylum Arthropoda; class Insecta; order Diptera; family Stratiomyidae; genus Nemotelus; species Nemotelus nigrinus. The sequence goes on from OX376372.1 coordinate 217,600,999, forward strand.
TATTTTTGAAGGCTAAAATAGATTGGGAGTCCGTTGACGTTGTAGGCTTAGGACGATGAAACAACGAACACAGTTGTTCACTATGTAGACCCGTTTCGTAAGCTATAAATTGGACGAGCTCTTCACAGACTAACAATCGGTAACATGCTCGCTCACTGAGTAGTCTAGATAAAGTAAAGAAGGTTATTTCCTGATACACGAAAAAGCTATCAAGCTTATGCAGTTGTTATTTTTGTAACGGGCAACGAGCTGCAGAGAAACACTCGATTTCGGCAAAATGAAATGGAGTTTGTTTGTATTTCTGTAGAAATGAAATGGCAGCCATGGCATACCCTTTTCACCTCTATTTGCTGATTTTTTTTGTTGTTTGTATGTTTCGCTAGTATCAGGATGCTTTGTCATTGGCAAAATGGGTGCCAGCCAGACTTCAGTATTTACGCAATAATTTCTTGCAAAGTTTGTACAAAATATAAAGTGAATTACTAGGGACAACCATGAATCTTCGCAAATATTTTTTCTCAAATTTGTCGCATAGCAATTACATCTTGCTTATTGTTTACATTGTGGAATCGAGAAGAGTTTGCTTTTGCGAGGGCTGCATTACAGTTGCAATAGTCGAGAGAAGGTTTGCAGAGAGGTAGCATTGGGTTTATTGCCCTTAACGTGTACCTCATGAATTTTCAACAGTTTTGTGGCAGGAGCGTTGTACTTTTAGCTTGGGCATAGATAAAGTTTTGCAAACTAGATGCAGAAGGACATGATATGAAATGAAATGAGGTGAATTAAAGTCGAGTCCACAGCGAGCTGAATATACTTTCTCTTTGGACTAATTCCGTTGGAATATGTCTTATGGCTTGCTCTTCAATCACATACTAATAACTTTTCCTTCATTAGTGTGCTTCTAGTAATTCACAGAAGGAGGACGTAAATGTTGATATCAAAAATCATCAATGTATGCAGATGATTTCATCTGTCATTTACGTGAAAAATTTAGTATCAAGTCTTTTTTAATTTCATCAAACGTAATTAGTATGCGCTGATGTGTCACTTTACAAGTAGCATGAATGAAACTCAGAATGTTGCTTTCATTTTGCTCAGTTTTGATCAATTTTAAAATGCCTTTTGACTTGCTAAGAGTTCGAGATCTTGCAAGTAGATGATAGTTGATATCGGTGACAAATATTATGCAATTATGATAACTGACTTCCCCACTAGGAAGAATGATTTTCAATTTTAATTCGCGTTTGTTTCAGATCTTATATGATTTATTTTCATGTAGATCCGACAAAAGCGTTGGAAGTTAACTGAACAGAAACATTTTGAACACCCGTCCGCGTTTTTTTTTATCTTCGCTGAATTTCTTAGACAAAAGTTACTTAAATTTCTTGGGCTGACTCCTTTATCCTTATTTCTCTACAAAAGCTTTGTAAAACTTGGCTTCCAGTAAGATCGTTCTACTGAGTGATTTTTTGCCATGCTTTTTACTGCATCGGAAACTATAGGGCATGCAAATTTTATTTTATTGATCGCTACTTCAAGGTTACACCACAGCTACAAAGTTGCCCGCATTTTGCATCATTCGAAATTTCAATTTGACAGGACACTTAAGGCTTATTATTTTTTTTTACCTTTTTTTTTTATGAACATATGTAGTTCCGTGGGCAGCATGTAGGAATTCTGTATCCTTGGGACTGGGTAGGAATTCGGCACTGTTACGGTAGGCTGTTTATTGATTCGGCTATTTTACCAATAAACTCATTCAATTCGTAAAAAATATTTTGCGATTTAACAAAAATACATATACATATGTCAACACAATTGTATCAAGTTATCTATGATACAAAAAGAATGTTTCAATCAGAGTTGCTGTAAATCCTTGTAATGTTAAGTATATATTCTTGTTATATTCATATTATTAGTGTCTAGCTAAAACTACTTGAATACTCTTCGAGAAGAAACAAGACCCATATTAGGCAGAAATCCACACTTGTTTGCCGTGCAACCAATTTGGCCAGAGTCAGAAGAAAAGGCTTCAAAAACAATTGGCAATACAATGAATTTAAAGTAGTTTTCAACTTCAGCAACAATAATGCATACGAATATTTGCCCTCATTGTTAACTTTCTGATAAAACTTTCAAAATTCTCTGTACAACTTTTTCAATGCAACAGCAAGCAAGTGTTGTTAGCAAATATGCGAACAAGTAAGTGCTTTTTCATACGTTCCAAACGAAGCAGAGCACACTCGACTTGAAGCTCAATAGGAAATTGATGACACGGATTATTGTGCAAGAAGTTAAGCCCGGCAAATGGCACAAGACACTTGTATGTACGTTTGGAAGTTCAAGCAGGAAGTGATAAGAGACAAAGTGTTAGATGTTCGTTGGACTTTAACAAGATGCTGAAATATTTCGTCGGAATTTCCGGTTGCCACGCCGCAGATTAGAGGTGAGGCTGACCACCGTTCAAAGTTGAGTACTGCAAGTCAACCTGTAAGACTTTTTAATTCCTGTCGAGTACACGTATTTTAACGTTAGGGGCTTTGAGTGGACTATTTATTTGAGACAGGCAATTGAAATGTAAATTCAATTCAAGTTCGAACTTCTGGTTCTGAATGCATTAACTACTGTATTTCGTTACAATCGTTATTGATTTTTAAAGCTCTGATATCGTTTGAATGGATTTTAAGTCTTTAAATTTTTTTAAAGAAATTCGATTATACTTTTTTACTCTATTTTGCTTATATAGTGCATGATATACAAAAAGTTAGCTATCACTACACCACAACACTGAATTGTATCATTGTATCGTATTGCATCCTGTAAATCCAAATTACCTGTTCAATTTCAAACACGTAAAATTAAAACGATTTTGATTTGCAAATTCAGCAACAGTGAGCAATTCACAAATCGAACGATTTCAACACGAGTTAATTACACATCACTAAATCCATATGTTGATCCGCTATTCTTTAAGCTTCTGAATAAAGAATTGGACACACTTAGTATGAGGGCACCCATCAGAATAGCGACGAATGAGTTTCATTATGATACCCATAAAATGATGGCAGCGGAATATCATTTTACTTAAAATGACGACAGCGCGCCATATACACTAGAAGAGCGGAACAATTTTTTCAGTGGACTTGTGTAGTTAACGGAAGTATTTCATGTTTCGACGAGTTTTTAAAGTATCAATACTTAAAACTACCTTACCCAAAATATGTACGTCGGTGAGCGCACTGCTTTAGTATCAAGCATGTTTATTTATTAACTTAATTTTGATATTTCATATGTTGCTGCCTTTTTTCTCCACTTATTATATAAACTTTACGCTTCACTTGTATGTTTATGAAGTCAAAATTATAACTGTTCCCTATACTGTTTTTTTTTTCACAAGCAGTTAAGAATAAAAATAGCACAGTGATGCTAAAACAAGTGTGTCGCCCCATCATCTCGATTACTGTTATTTTGGCTGGCCTCAAAATCTGTCAATGAGACAGATTTTGGCATCATAATGAGGTCATTATTACGACAAAGGCTTGAGTAGCCTAGTGGGTAGAGCACTGGCTTCTTGCGTGTGGAGTCCCTGGTCCGAATCCAGGTTCGGACAAGGGTCCAAGCTTTGAGTTCACCTAGCTCTGATTTAGGTACCTGATGTAATCAGGGGTAAAGTGAGTCGTGGAACTAATCACTCCACACTCGTATTCACAATGATTAAAAAATTGTAATGAAGCCCTCTACCAGCTTCAACCCCTAGACCCGTACGATGGTTGTCGTGGGATTACTTTACTTTTAATATTACGACAGCGATCGAATTGATGATATTATATGACTGAAACGACCAGCCAACATTACGACAAACGTCTTATCAAATATGTACTTCTTAGCCCGGCCGCACGATAAGACATCTAATGCCATTTGTTTGCCAAAGCTCAATTGACAATAAAAAAAAATTCTAAACCAATGGCTACGTTATTTTGGCTTGCTAGTTCTTATCGGACTTATTTTATTGTATTTTTACAACAATTTTTTTCATGGTTTATATTTTTAGCTTTACTCAGCCTGTATAGCGGCTGGGATATCCTGTCAAAAGCCACTTTGAATCTAATACGAATATTCTCAAGTTAAACGGGAAATTAAATTTCAAATTTTTTCGGACACCTAATCCAGCTATGTAGGTCAAAATTTAATGAAAATGTCTTTAGTTAGTGAGTTTCCAAACACTTCGTCAGATAGACTTTCGCACCTGAGACTTCTTTACAGCCATATTTACTTATGAAACGATAAGTTTAAGAGTTTACCAACTACAATCTTAAAACGTAACTTTAAGATTTGTTTGCCAATTATTGCTGCATAGCTGCTGAGCATAGAAGAAAGTTTAATGTTCCAGTTACTTCATTAAACAGTGTTCCGTAGCTCATCTGAAAGTTAATTTGATTTTCTTCAGATACGACGGGCATACTATATTTTCGTGCTTTCGGAATGTCTTTGTCAATTTCTCACAGATGTTTATTGAAAAGCACAATATTTCTATTTAATTACATCAAAGTGTAAATTCAATTAATCCCTTTCTCGATGATAATGTAGAAATTTTCTTTAATCAGCTAAAAGAACCACACTTCACCCTTTCAAAATTATCCACTTTTCTTTTCATTTTCCACTTAAAAGAAATCTATCCTGATGTCCGACTTCGCCAAGGAGCAAAGCCTTAAGGTATTGAACCTACCACTCGTTTGGGCACAATCCCGAATTTGAAACCGTTCACTCTCTATAAAGAGAAACACGTTCAATGGAAATAAAACTTTGCCGACTGGAAGTTTCAATTTCTTTTGAATTCAAGCAATTCGATCAGGTTGCTAAGAACTTCAGAGGAACCATGAACGAAAATATTTTTGTAATGAACAAGACTATTGATCGTTGTGGTTGTCCGTCGTAAAGGCGTAGATAAAATAATGGAACATATAAGTACTTAAGCCTGTACCTGCAAGGATGGAAATATTGAAGCCTCGTATGAAAATTGGAAAACTCAAAAATGTATCGTGTTAAACTGCATTCACACGAACATATTTTATCTAAAATCAGTATAAAATGTGATTGTTGTCGACTCAGGAAAGGTTGGTCAAATGCGTATCAAATACTTCACTACTATTTCTTGTAAATATTTACCCTCAAATTACCACTGAGTTATTTTGACAGGTAGTTTAATAAGTTTAATTTGAATCATTTTTCGCAGCTTTCAGTCCCATTTTTGTTTTAAAAGATCAAACTTTCTTTAACACGTAAGACTTACTTTGTTTTTTTGAGAAATATCGAAGATGTGATTTTTTAAAGAAAAAACGATGTCGCAAAATAGGACAAATTGTCCTCGAAATACCGAAATCTGCAAAAAATTTTAAACACAACAGTTTACCAAAAGAAAAATTGAACGAAAATATTTGTAATATTATATAATTTTCAATTCTAAATTTAATCGAACGAATGACACCATTTTGAACATATATTACAAGAAAAGATGGGCCTTAAATTTTAATCGGCTGGCCGCTCATTGAAAGTCATTGAAATGTTCTATAAAAACGAAAGTTATGGAAATAAAACACAATAATAAAACAGAAAGTTAAAGACAATCCCTCTTTAAACCTGTCGAAACCTATCCCAAGACTGTCAATAGAATGAGCACGGGTTGGGCACTCTGAATAAAGGTGTAATAAGTAGCTATGAAGAGGCCTGCCCAGCCAGTAAAAGAAGATGTATCAAGACGTTTCCTTGATGAAGCCGAGAGCTACGGTAGCTCAGGAAAAGTACCAGGAAACTTTTCAATTGAGCTTGTAAGAGTAACACAAAGAGCCTATAAAACTTTGGTGAAAACTTCCAAGAGGGAATCTTGTAAATTATTCCTTGAGGGATTCGAAGGTGATGTCAATGCTTTGCAAGGTCCTAGAAAAGAACCAATAAGCTAAGCTAGGCTCTTTAAAACACTTGCATGGTGACTTTACAGGAAAAGTACCAGGAAACTTTTCAATAGAGCTTGTAAGAGTAACACAGAAAGCCTATAAAATTTTGGTGAAAACTTCCAAGAGGGAATCTTGTAAATTATTCCTTGAGGGACTCGAAGGTGATGTCAGTGCTTTGCAAGGTCCAAAAAAAAAAACCAATAAGCTAAGCTAGGCTCTTTAAAATACTTGCATGGTGACTTAACTAAGTCCAAAAAGGAGTCTCTACAGACTTTGATTGCGACTCAATTTCTGAATGCTTCGGTGATTTAAACGCAAAAGGTATCTGCGCCTTTGACTAAGCTTCCTGCTCTTTGGAACAGTTAATCGGTGGCAATGCAATCATGTCCTTTCTGAATTTCAAATCAACAGGTCTACATGGCATCTATCCGGGTATGTTAATGAAGGGAATTGACCTAAGACTTACGATAAATCCTTTAGTCATGGGTATTTTCCATCTCCCTGGCGGCAGGTTAATATATCTAAACCGGGGAGAGATGACTATTTGAATTCAACAAATTTTGAACCGATCAGCATAACTTCATTTGTGTTGAAATGCCTGGAGAGACTTGCTGAACAAAACATACGCACTAGGACACTTAAGCCTATATCCTTGAATGATGAGCAATATGTATGCCGGCGAGTGTAATCATGGAAATCGGTCCTTTATTCTTTGGTTTCCAGAGTAAAGGAAGCGCTCTCAAATGGTTTTTGTCACACATTTGATTGCGTGTCCTTTGTAGAGCTTTGTGAAGCTACGACTACTCATGGCGTCGACGACGTTCTAGTTAAGTGGATACATGTTTTGTTGACGCAGAGACTGTCGTTCTCGAAAGCTGTATTCGACGGCTTCTTGACAACTGACCCGACAAATGGATGCCCCAAAGGAGTGTCCTATCACCGTTCCTGTAGAACATGCTAGTTGACTCCCTGCTAAATGCGCTGCAACACGAATGGCTGCATGCACACGCTTATGCTGATGACGTGACCTCACTTGCAGTCCGTAAGAATTTGAATGTGCTATGTAGAAATACACAACGCACATTAGCTTTAATTGACAGTTGGTGTTCGAGGTACGGCCTTAAAGTGATACCTGGTAAAACGAAACTTATTTTGTTTACCATAAAAAGAAAGCTGGAAGGACTAGTGATTTCTAATATGAAACGTCCAACTCTTCAACTTTTAGATGAAATCAAATATCTGAGAGAAATTTCGGAAAAAATTTTCTCTGGCACAATCATGTGAAAGTAAAGCTTAATCGTGCTTTAATTGATTTCGACCAGTGCAAGAGAGCTTTTACCCCCACATGGGCTCTTAAACCTCATGTAGTTGATTGGATCTATCTAGCAGTCATAAGGCCGAAGAAGATAGTCACGCTGCAAACGTTATGTGCCTATTTATCTGTGGTGCCATGAATTGAACTATGGGTGTGGCCCTTGATGCGTTTCTCAATTTGCCTCCTTTCGGCATTCAAATTCAGAGTGTAGCAATGAGTTATCCCCATAGACTAACTCAGCTTGGCCTATGGGTAGGAAATGACAATGGAGGGCATTGCTCTATTAGGGGTACGAAGTGTGATATCTCCCCGATTTGCGTGATTCCTTCGGTTGCTCGAGTGCCCGTCCTCCTACTTTGGGAGAAGATATAAAGTAATCTTCTTGAGCAGAAGAGACCGAGGTGATCCAGATGTCTATACGATGTGGATGCTTTGAGATCTTCTTCCCTCGAAGCCAGATATTAGATCTGGAGTTGGTGTCTATCTGCATTCATAGAAAGAAAAGTTGGCTTTTTCTCTCTGAGAATAAGTGTCTGTTTTTCAAGCAGTAATAGTCATTATCTTGAGAGCTGCCTGCTGGGTTATTGAAGAAAAGTGTATGGGAAAAGTATTGCTTTTTGAAAGAACTGACAAGTTGCGCTGCTAGTGCCAAATTGACTCCTGACACCATCGAAAGTTGCCGAAGAGAACAGGACGCAATTGAACTCTATCGCCAGGTTCAGTAAACTGAATATGCTTTGGATACCAGGGCAGTGTGGCGTTGAGAGCAATGAGATTCTTGACTCCACTGTAAAGCAAGGCTCTGAGCATAACTTGGGTGTGCCGACCGCATCTGCTCATGCCATTTTTATAACGTGGTAGTTGATGCTCACAAAGAGAGATGGATTTTTCCTAATGTGGCCAGACAAAGTATTCTTTTCAGCGCCCAATCATGCGACTGCGGGATACTTACTCAACAAGAGCAGGCATACTGATTGAACACAAATGCCTTGGAGAATATATGCACCGAACAGATGTTGCACAAAATGACCTCTGTCCATCTCTCCTAGAAAACGCTGACTCTGCGAAGCATTTCATCTATGAATGCCCACAGTGTTTGCGCGTCTCTTGGCTGTGTTGTAGTGTTGGGTGAAACATTTAAGCAAGACTGACCAAGTTAATCACCGCAAACAAGTGAACAAATAACCCAACTTTTTGCAGTTTAAGCTGCATTCCCTAGTGCAAATACCAAGAATCTGTGTTCAGAAATTTTTTTAGGCCTGATAGCCCTGAACCTCCATCTTCATTCTTCAAGAATGAGGTCGTTAGGTACTTAGCTATATATGAACTTGGAAATGTACCCCATATACATGTTGCTGAGCAGCACTTGATGTTGGACGAAAAGTAGATAAAATAACAGGCTTTTTGACCTACGTAGATTTTATACAAGCTCAATTATCTGTAATTTTCAATCGGTACTTTTGTGCTGGAGCATGATGCATATCCAGGAAAAAATAAATTCCGCTATCGCAGACTGCATGTAGAGAACACAGTTTTTCTTCTGTCCTCTACTTTTCTTCAAACATTAGTGTTTTAGCGGTTTCTATGTGCTTAAGTGATTTTTAATCAAGGCTTCATTTAAATTAAATACCGCAAATTTTCGCATCAACCTTAAATATAAGGGTCACTAGCTTGAACGCTTTGGTTGCAGAAAATACATTTTGAGTATATTTCTGATCATTATGATTTTATATTCATCCAACCAAATTCATTAATATACTGAAAAGAAGTCTGTCCTTTGTAACATAGCGCATTATTTATGCTGCCACATGCTAAACAAAATACATTGAGCAACACAACATGGTTCCTTGCGCCATAATATCAGAAACTATGTACATGCCGTCCAGTTCTATGCAACATTATTTATGGCCCCACACTACAGTTGTCAAAATCTCGCATTTATATAAATCGGAACAAATTTACTATTACTTTGGCTGTTTGCAGGATTATAATGAATGGCGGTGGGGGCTATATATGAACGTCTGCCGCTATATTTTATCACAATCCCGAAATCGGCTTTGTACATAGCGCTAGAAGTATATAAATTATGGCGTCTGGCGCTTTGTTCTTTTTTACTGTAGACTCATGCGAATACGAAACTTTTGAAATTCTTTGCTAAATCAATTTGAGATTGCCTTGATAAAATTGCCGAAGCCTACGGAAAGTAATGGCAGGAAAAACGAATATACTTGCTCTAAATTTAAGCTGCTTATCACTGTGCCTTTAATTGGCAACTGAAACACACTCTGACTAACAATTTAGTATTGCTTATGCTCCTTTTTCCAATAAAGACGTTTCTTGTCTAGAAAACGAACAGGGTACGCCACAAAACTAGCAAGGTCGAAGCGCTGTAAAGATCGAGACTGTAAAAATGCTGTAAAAATGCATGTAAAAAAATATACGCATTATAGGCTCTACTCTCATATTATAGGTATTTAGCTGTCTGTTTCAAGCGTTGATGTTGAGATGACAGCTATGATAGCAGGGTATTCTTATTTCAAACATCTCCGCTTCGGCCATGACAGTTTTCAAGCAGGTAATCCAGGATGGGGATGCATAAGTCAGGATGGGTTGAATGAGGGTCTAATAGCAAATGGATTTAGCTTTGGTGGTCGTGTCCACCTTTTTGGTGAAAATATTTCTAATGCATTGAAATATGGATTTGGCAGCTTTGATTTGACGCCGCACGTAAGGATTTAACTTCGGAAATTCGTGGAAGTCAATATCGAGATACTTCAGAGATGAGGTAGGGATAATCCTAGAGGCTTCGAGCGATACAGCGAGTTTTTTTTTATCTTTTTGCGAATTGTCTGGGATCCCCGATATTAAAAAAGCATATTATTAATATTTGGTTTGATGTCCCATTCGTTAAATTAAGGACTGAGCGGTGCTTTGCTCGATGCGAATAAGACCGCGTCGTCAACATATTGGATGACTTTGACTTGAGGTTGGCTTGCTGGTACAGGAAGATCAACAGTGAATATAGTATAAAGAATTGGTTTAGGGACATCGCCTTGTGGTATTCCTGATGTTATAGGCCCTTTGGTACAATTTGTTCCATTGACGCTGGCAAAGTATTGTCTGTAAGAAAGCTTGCAGAGAGTCTTATTACCTCTTTCGGGTATCCAAACTTGATCAACTTAAACAAATGGCCTTCGTGCCATACGGAATCAAAAGCCTTCTCGATATCTAAAGCACACATCACCATCGGAATGTTTTGCACATTCAAGTCAGACACAATTTGATCATGCAAGTATGAGATGGCGTCCTGCGCTCCGTGCTTAAAGCCAAACTGGTGGTCAGAAATCACCCGCATGAGCCCAAAATTATGATTTTTTTAACATTTCCAGCCATATTCTCTCAAAAATCTCCTCCAAATTAGGAAGCAGGGAAAGTCAACGGAAATTGCCGACCCCATTGCAAGCAAATCTGCTTGACTAGCAGAGATGTGCACAGCAATCTTGTCAACCGTTATCGCCATCTCCTGGCTAATAATTGCGAGAAAGCAGATTGATTTCCTAAAACATGTCGGGGCCTGATCAAAGGTCGGCCTGCCGCTGCACCAGACGCTCACTGCGTAATTTTCCAATCAATTTACTTTTCAATTATCTTGCTGAGACAGTTAAAATCTTTGCCTACTTTTAAGCAGTCAGCGCTCACAAAATGTGTAATTCTTTATTTTAAAGAAATGAGACGTCTTGTGAACCTTGCTCTCAAAAAGTCCATGAAAATCCTTGCTGTGTGGGCTGTGGCCCCATCCAGCTGCAACCAGACGTCTTCCAGTTCAAACACATCCAAATCAGGCAAGAAAAAAACCGTGAATTCTGGTCATGTAACAAATTGATTTGACCGAAACGACTCGGTTGTCTTCTTCAAAAAAATAAGTGCCGATGATGCCATTTCTTGAAAGAGCACACCATACTATAAGCCTGTCGGAGTCCAGAGGACTCTGGTGGAGCTCTCTGGAGTTTTTCACAACCCAATAGCACATGTTTTGTTTATTGATCCATCCACTGAGGTGGAAATGTGCCTCGTCCGAAAAGAAAATGATGGCGTCCCTCGGGACCGCAGCAAGCATGTTTCCTTAAGCAAGTTGTCTGGCTTCCTAATCATGTGGCAGCAATTCCTGGAGGACTATCATTTTACAAAGATGAATATGAGGATGTTTTGTAATTATACGATGGATGTAACGCCTAGAAATGCTAAGAATTCTTGACTGTCGCCGTATTGAACGCCGTGGAGACTGTTCAATGGTTGCCCGAAACCTCTCAATGTTTTCTGGTGTAGTGACATTGTTCTGATGCACTCTTCTGATTGACGACACATTTCCAGTAGTCTCAAATGCATTCACTCACGAAATAATTCGATTTTGATCGGGAATACGGCCACGGGGTGCAATATTGAACCTCAAACGAAAGGCATGCTGTATGCGGTTAATTGAATGGGCCTTTTCAAAATACGCTTTTACACAAAACGTACACTGTTGCACAGACCATTCCATGCTCGCCACTGAAACGACTGAGTGGGGACATACCACAAACCTCCCATCTTTTCCACTCACCACGCCCAATCCCCATCACCTAACTCTGCTCCCACTCTCCATCCAGTACATAGGTACATCATGATTTTTTTGGGAAATAGCTTTGAAGCATTACATCTGCATTGCTTAGAATGTTTGCTTCATGCAATCTACTCAAATGCATTACTGGGATCCCCGTTGGGTATTGTCTCGCTTTTTCAAAAAAAGCGAGAAATTTCCAATAAATTTTCAATGATACACATTTTGCTCGAATTCGATGCGGGAAAACAGGGAATGGAAAAACTGGCTAAGACACATTAAATGATACGAAATAATTGGAGTCAAAGTTTCTGTCGCTTCATGGTGAATATAAAAAGACTCTTTTGCACACCTTGTGTCCAAGGTATTTTAATCGATCAGCCGAAAATTCGAATTTGCACAAATTGCCACGAAAATTTGCCTAGAAAATTCCGAACGACGTGGGGCGTACCAAAAATACTAAAAAAATATGTAGTCTAGCACCGTTAAATTAATTTTGGAGCCAGGCATGGTTCAATGAAATCGTCAATTTAATTACATAAAAGCGACAACGAGTCACGACAGAGAAGCAAAGCAAACGGACTAAAAATTCCGATGATATTTTTATTGGTGCTATTACTGTGCAGTAAGTCCTTTTCCTTTCTGTGCACGTTTTTCGATATAAATTCAATCAGTGGTCAACTGAAATGAGAAATTTATTTCTGTATAGACAAATAGAATTTATCGAAAAATTTCATTCAATTGAAGATATCATTTCAGAGGAAATTATCTGTCAGTTCATCGTTGAATATAAGATCGCCCTCCAGTTAGCATATTCTTCGTAGAAATTGCTGATGAATAATGATGGCTAATGAAGCATTTTCTCATTTTACGCATTCTACCGAGTAGACAATTTTCTGTCGAATATGGGGTGTTCAAGCTAAAAATTTGAGCAAACGACCATTTTGAAGATGAATATACTCCGCCCTGCAGCTGAAAATTTTATTTGATATGAATGCTGACAAATGTAAATCTAATCAAATTTACGTTGATGAAGTTTTTCAGTCATTTTTTTATTTATAGAGTGATGCTTTATTGAAGTAATGAATGAAAGATGTGAATTTTTAGTCGAAAAATATGAAATTCAAAAGCCATGAGTAATGCTGTACTTAAATAAATTACTTTTTATAGGAATCAAAAGGCAAGCATCTTAGTAAGCCAGTTTATAAATTAGCCTCATAGACTATCAGCGTTTTATGTGAGAAGAATGTAAGAGATATCTTAAGGTCATGGCTCAATGTAACTACAATTGCAATGTAAAGTCGGAGAGAATGAGAAAATGTTGTGCAAAATCCAATGGAAACGGTAATGTTAGCTTTGCAAGATGAATACATTTCATTATTTCGAATTAAATGAAATTCAAATGTAAAATAAATAGTCACTTAATTCCTAGTACGTGTGAAACACCAAACATGTCAGCAATAATAAAAAAAAATATTTTCGACCAATTCACATATTATTTTTCTAAATAATTCTTTTTCTATTTGCTTTAATTCTTTCCGGAGCAGTGGTATACTTTTTATACCACATTTTCAATTTTTTCCCTGGGTGATAGGGGCACTGGTATACTTTTAATGCCATGTTGTTCAATGCTATAGGCCCTTATCAGTGCAATGCATTTTGTTTTTTTTTTTTTAATTCGACTTTCTTTCAGGTTTTGTAGAACTGTTATATCGGAGAGACGGTTACTTGTTGCGAGCGTTTATTTGATTCGTTTATTCTAGTGAGGATTGTATTCGCAATAGCGTGCAAAGTGAAAGAATCTGTGTTCAATAGAGTGAAAATTTATTTACTATCATTATTTTCAGTAACAAGTGCAGTACAAGGTTGGTATTAGCATCACAAGGACGCGGTATAAAATGTATACCAGTGCCCATTACAATGGAAATTCATGTGAAGAAATATGTTGCAGAAATCTCACTTCAATTTTTGTTAGAAGATGATGAGCTTTATGTTGATATACCTTCTGATGAAGAATCTCTTGATATCGACAATTACGAAAGTGACTCGGAAGAAGGCGGTTTGCCTCAGTCCACGCATATGGAAGACAGAACGCAGTTATATGTGAGTTATTTTCAGTACAAAATAATAATACAGATAAATTTCAGCCTTTGTCATATTTTTGTGACCAGACTTCCAGAAACAATTTTGATGAGAGCGATGAAATACCCTTGTCGAATCTACGTAAACAATTGCGGTCAGTGCGACCTCAATGTACTCCCTTGACCTGGACCAAAAATGTTTCCGTCGATCCGCCGATTGAATTCCCTGGCATCAACCATGGGCCAACTACCATTATCAAGAACCTAGAGACCGAGGATGCAAAAAGCATTTTCAATGAACTGCACACTGACGAAATTGTTGAACATATAGTATTCCAGACGAATTTGTATGCTCAACAATCGGAAAAGCAATACATTCCAACAGCTTCCGAGGAAATTCGTGTATTCATTGGAATGAATTTCTTGATGGGAATAAAGTATCAAGCTAGTTACCGAGATTATTGGTCCACGCGTCGAAAATTTCACGATCAATTCATTGGGAACTTGATGCCAGTGAAAAGATTCAGTTGGTTACTCAACAATATACATTTGAATGATGTGTCCCTTCTTCCTCGGAGAGGAACCCTGAATTACAAAAAACTATACAAAGTGCAGCCATTTTTGGATATGTTGCTGCAAAGGTTCCAAAAATGCTTCGAACTTGGGGAATATGTCGCTATAGACGAATCGATGATAAAATTCAAGGGTAGAACCACCTTGAAACAATATATGCCCAAAAAGCCACTAAAACGGGGTTACAAGGTGCGGATGCTTTGCGATCAGAGTGCTTATACTTATAATTGCGAATTATATACCGGCAAGAAAGATGAAGCAACTACAAAAAATTTGGGCAAAAAAGTTGTTTTGCAGTTGTCTTCCACTATCGCCAACCGAAATCACAAGTTGTATTTCGACAATTTTTTCAATTCTCACGATTTGCTTGTGGAACTAAAAAAAGAAGCATTTATGCTTGTGGAACAGTGCAAGCAAAGAGGAAGCATTTACCAAATGATTTAGTACCCGACAAACACTTACGCAGAGGTGATTTCGACTGGAAAATGAACAGTACAGGGCTATTATTTGTGAAATGGATGGACAAAAAACCAGTTTACGTCTTATCAAACTTCCATAGTCCTCACGATGTTTCCAAGGCTCAAAGACGAGGATTTGACGGTAGCCTTCAGACAGATAATTGTCCTGGTATCATTTATGACTATAACATACACATGAACAATGTGGATAAATTTGATCAGATGAAAACTGAACTGGACCGTAAAAGTCGAATATGGTGGCCCTGAATTTTATATCACTTCCTTGATGTGACTCTGGTAAACGCCTACATAATTGCGAAGTTCGAAAACTACGAAGGAACTCTAAAGGACTTCAAGTTTGAAATTATATCTTACTTGACCAGCATTTCTCTGCCAACACGAAAGAGAGGACCAAAAACTACATCAACGCCAGTTGAGAAACGCAAAAATAAGCCGTTCCGAGAGGTATTGTTCCGTCAAACTGGCCAGCATTTACCAGAAAGGACATTATCACGTCGATGCGCTTTGTGCAGTGTTTCGAATCATCAGCGTAGAACGAAGTGGAAGTGTTCCTTGTGCAATTTTCCACTCTGTATGAGTGGCAATAAAACATGTTTTCAAAGGTACCACTCTCAGTAAAATGGGCAGTGGTATAAAAAATATACCAAATCATTGCAGAGAATCCTTCAATGAGAAAAAAAATGTTTTTTTTATTTAGCTTGAAGTCATTTATGTGAAAATAAACACAGTTTTTCAATAATCAAGCTGTTTATATTTTGCCCTGGAAAGGGTTAAGAGAAATTCAAACATGAAATAACATTTAAAACAGTTCTTAGCATCATAAAATATCAAAAGTCATAAAATGTTTTTTTTCAATTATTTGTTTCCTAAGCGTTTCCATTTTGTTTTCATTTTTTCCATTTTAACCACCTTTGAATACAAAGAGCTCTCACA
The DNA here is from genome assembly GCA_947369275.1 of Nemotelus nigrinus. Classification (NCBI taxonomy): domain Eukaryota; kingdom Metazoa; phylum Arthropoda; class Insecta; order Diptera; family Stratiomyidae; genus Nemotelus; species Nemotelus nigrinus. The sequence goes on from OX376372.1 coordinate 217,616,928, forward strand.
TACACAGATCTGTCATACTTGTACTTTTGTATGATTTTTGGTGCTCAAACGGAAACAATAGGTTCGCAAGGATGAACAAATTACTTTCAGTTTCAAACGCTTACCTTTTGGCAAAACTTTCAGAACATTTGGCAAAACATAATAACTCGCGCAAAAATACGAAATAAGTAATTTTAATTGATTGTGGAGTCTTTTTAAACTGTGTTGTTTTAACTTAAAAGTGTTTTCGATAACTTTTTATGACTCTCCTAGCATATCACATATTAATAGCTTTGTCATCCGTTATTGTTGTCGTATCGTCATTCAGTATGTCCCTCGTTAAAATACGACATCGAAGCAAACAAGCTAAGTACGATTCTTAATTGTTATTTGACAAATTGGTCAGTTCAAAAAACTCCATATTTCTTAGCTGCAACTTCAATTGAGAAATCGGCATGAGCCCATTATTTGCATTGTTGGCTTATTTTATGAAAGGTTCATTTACAACATAACTTATTTTCCTCAATAGTAAAGTCTAGAACGTTGGCACAAAGAAAATCTCATTTAAACTCTATTTAACTGTTCTATGCCCCTGTATTGTGCATTCATGATTCATTAATGGTTCACCAGAAAAGTTTCCTGACAACCGTTTCGAGGACTCTGATTTGATTATTCCGTCTCTCGAATAAGAGGTTTGTATTTGACTCAGTGGCTTGTATCGGTGTTAGTTGAATTAGTTGCTGAAGCTCACGTAACTAAGTTGCGGTTAAGCTCATGATTTAATTGGATCGTTCGTTTCCTAAACGTTTAGCATTATTGCAATGCCAAACTTTTAATTAAGTTCTTTTTTTCTCTCACAGCCAACACTTGAGATCAGTACAAACACTTTTGGCTGAATAGTTTCAGTTCGGGATCCAATTCCGCTTCGAAACAAGAGCTGGGAATAAATAAAAAAAAAGATTTGTTTTGATGATTGAATGTGTACTGAATAGAAGTCGATAGAAGTTTGGTACTCGTGTTAATAGTTTTAGTTACTGTCGAGCTGGTTTAGCTGTAGCGAATCAATTACAGCATGGAGGACATAAATTGCAAAATTTAATTGAATTGTACTCTTGTTTATGTTTTCAATGGTTCATTGTTCTACTGTGAAATGCCTGGACATTTCTACTTCCGGGCAAATTTACGTTCCGAAAACTCATGCTTATCGTCATTTAATTAGGCTAAGTGGTAACCAATTATTTTGAGAAAAGTAATTGCACTATTTTGAATTAAAGATTTTCAAGAGCAAACAAGTGAAAATCATTTTATTTATTTACTAATAATTTTATTTTATTTATTTATTTAAATCTATTTGAACAGCTAAAAAAGTTGAAACAATAGAAAGAGTCGAAAAAGATTTGAAAAAAATGAAAATAATCAACAAATAATTGAAATTATTAAATATATACATATTTGAAACGTCAACAAATCAAAGCAATTCAAAAGTCAACATCGAAAAAAGTACAAAAACGATAAAATAATCAAGCATTACAAGGAGCTTTAAGAATTAAATTTTTAATTTGAGACTTACATTGAAAGAACGTTAGCGGAAAAGCACCAAGCTGAAGATCATTGTGTTTTCTGGGGATATACACTAGCGGCGACTTTAAATAAATTTCAGACCGCGCGAAGGGAAGAGAAAACATTAACTGAGATCTATCTGATTGACTGACGTTACGTAGGCACAACATCTAGCCAAGATCAGACCGCATAAGGCAATGGATCAGCTTGAAGAGCAAGCACTCGTCGGGAATCTAATGAAAGAGTTTGGAATAAGGAAAGGCGATCACTATAACCACAGTAAGGGATGTTGAATTTAAACAGCAACAAGCGAGTAAACCTACGCTGAACGTATTCGACTGTCTAATTGAGATATTTATGGCGGGTAGACCACACTTGACAACAATACTCTAGAATGCTACGAACAAGTGAAAAAAACGGATTGAAAGAGGTATTGATGCTAGTAAAAGCATGAAACCATACAGACGAGAGGCCTTGGTGGTTATATAGAAAATGTGCTGGTCAAATTTGAGCTTTGGATCAAAAAAGACACCAAGGTCCTTAAAATTATCAACAGTCGTAATAGAAGATCCGTACAGAGTATAGGAATATATGAAGGCTAACATTTTATACGTATAAAACATTTGATGACATTTGGATTTGTTCAAAGTAAATGAATTTTTAGAGCACCAGTCGCACAGAGTACAAATATCATTTTGGAGTTGGAGGGAGCCGTTGGTAGATTCAACTACTATGAAAATTTTGAAGTTGTCATCAAACAAGAGGCAGAGAGAATAAATAAAGGAAGAAAGATCATTAATAAAGACTAGGAATAATAATGGACCGAGAATAGAGCCCTGAAGAGTGCCGGAAAGTGGACAGAAAGAGAAGAAGGTGGCGAAATTTACAGTTATAGCCTAAGAACGACCAGAAACATAGGATGAAAACCAAGCCAAAAGAAGACCAGACACCCCATAACTTCAAAGCTTTGTAAAAAGAATTCTGAGATCAACAGAATCAAAAGCTTTTGAGAAGCCGGTATATACCACAACCAATTGCTTCCGTTCGTCTAAAGCAGAAGCCGTCAAGTAAGTAACCGATATAAGATTAGGGGCGGGAGATCAACCTTTGACGAAACCATGCTGTTCAGGAGCAAGGAAAGGATTGAGGAGAGGAAGCAGCCTGTTGTAAACCACTCTTTCAAGAACATTTCCAAAACAAGGAACTAGAGAAATGGGGCGGTGTCCTCTTTCATCATTCATGGTGCAAAAACTCATGCTATGTCAGGTCATACAGTACGTTTCACACGCGTTTTATCTTGCGGCGGGCCTAAGGCAAACTGCAAGTTGAGATGCTTGTAGCACGAGCAGCGTGACCTGACACAGTGCGAGATTTTGTAGCATCAATGATCAAATATGACAACGCACATGTAGTGCAAGGTATATGAGGTGCGCGGCACAAAAATCATCGCCTGTGACGAAGAAACTATTTTTTATGGTATTATCAGTACGGTTTTTTAGCGGATTTCAGTTTGATCGGATTATGCATTATTGCATAATCCGATCAAACTGAAATGTTCAGAAAATATTGATGGCTATAATTTGTAAATATTTTTGTGTCAAGAGGAAAATATGTCTAGGCCTTTGGCAGCCGTGGGTGTTTTAGTAAGTTATCAGGCAATGAACATTAGGTTTGGTTTTGGATTAGTTACCATTACGATTTGGAAATCTTCAAGTCCAAAAGTAACAAAATTGCAAAACTTGGAAAGAAAATTTGTAAAACTTCCGATTGCAAAAGCTTCATACAGATTCATCAAATCGTTCTGAAATTCGCAGAGCACATTGATGAGTACAAATAATATGCATGTGAGATTTTTGATAAAGATCCGGGTAGCCCTGTAACTGCGGTAAGTACGTAGTGAGAAAACCTTCATATCAACGACCCCCCTGAACATTTGTGAGTAAAAAAGTTAAGTAATCCTACCACAACCCTCGTACGGGTCTAGGGGTTTAAGGGGTTAGTCCACTGTTAAACTGCTCAAAATGATTTTTTTTTAAACAGCTACCAAAAAAAACTATTCAATATCGATTTGAAATTTTATGTACATCTTTATTGAGGTTAAAAGTTAAAATTTTCTTCGGAAATAATTATAAGAAAACAAAATGGCAACCGCCCCAAATAGATCGCCACAGCACCGCCGAAAAAAAGAAAGGAATTGCACCTCCTAAATTCCTGGACAAAATAAGCATCAGTGAACAAATTACCAAAAATATTTCATTAGTTTTGAGTATAAAGGACTGCACGGGCCTAAATTTAGAGCCCTAAAGCGATTTTAAAAAAATTGGTATACTTTTGAATATTGGTTATCCAGTTTTTCGCGTTTTTTCAATCAAAAAATGTTTCGCAAATCGTCAAAAAGAAATATTTGTTCTAAATTTAGGCCCGTGCATACCTTTATACTCAAAACTAATGAAATATTTTTGGTAATTTGTTCACTGATGCTTATTTTGTTCAGGAATTTACGAGGCGCAAATAGCTTTTTTTTCGGCGGCGCTGCGGCGATCTATTGGGGTGGTTGCTATTTTGTTTTCTAATAATTATTTCCAATGAAAATGTTAGCTTTTAGCTTCAATAAAGATGTACATAAAATTTCAAATCGAAATCTTGAATAGTTTTTTTTTCGTAGCTGTTTAAAAAAATTCATTTTGAGCAGTTTAACAGTGGACTAACCGCTTAAACTGGTAGAAAACTTAATTACAATTTTTTTCAATCAATGTAAATACGAGTGTGGAGTGATTAGTTCCACAGCTCACTTTACCCCTGATTTAAATCAGGTACCTAAGTGAACTAAAAGCTTGGTGCGCGGACCCTCGTCTGAACCTGGATTCGAACCAAGAACCTCACACGCAAGAAGCCAGTGCTCTATCCACTAGGCTACTCAAGCAAGAGCAATTTTAATTTTTGGAAAGAGGTGCAAATTTTTGATAAATCTCATGGTTTGTCTGCAGAGTCAAATTACAATTTTTGAAATCCTCCTCAGCAATTCTTCTTTTAGCACCCGAATTTCGTGCTTGCGAAAACTGACAAACCAATTCATCACAGTTTCCATTCACCTTAAGCAGGATGTAGTCTAATAGAAGTGATTTTGAAACCTGTGACAGTGGTGACGTCTTAAAAAACTGCTTTTTATCCTCTAAATTCCAATCTATTCATCAAATTGATTGAAAAAATTAGCTAAAACGACCGGCTATGGTCATTTTTGTGTCTTGAATCTTAAAAATTCACTCAGTAAAATAACGCTGTTTGGCTTATGAATTCCAATCCAGCTTCCGGATTTGCACGAAATTCTTACAGCATCAGGATCGGATCTCTATGTTAGTTTTTGCACTTTTTTTCATTTTTTTACTCAGCAATTTTACCTTGAAATTTTCAAAAGATATTGATCTTGTGGCCACAATAAGCCACAAATGGTAAGATTTCGAAAATTTGAAAAGTTTCGCGGTTGTAATGTTATTTTTTTATACCCTATAACTTCTTCTGCAGACATGTTTTAAAGCCTTTAAAGGTTTTTTCAATTGCTGTCATTACAATCAATGTTTTAATTAAGAAAAAGTTGTTTGCCATTAGTAGCTAAATGAGTTAATGCTGGGGTCCCTGATTATTGAAATGATTTAACATACTAAGCTCTAATCAAAGCATAGCAAACAAAAATTCAGCTCATCCAAATATGGTTCCATCTACAAAAAGGTTCCTCTGCTCAGCAGTGAATTTGTAGATGTTTATTATATATGTCTTTTTTATAACTTCTTGTTCTGCGTTTTTGTGATACTCTTCAAAAGTTACCTAAATAAATTTCTATTCAAATTTCAACATCCAATATGCATTGAAACCTATTTCATGGCTATTGTCTGGTTAGAGCTTGTTAGTGCAAATTTACAATTGTATTGTTTTCAGAACTAGGTCCAATTTTCCCAATGCAATAAAATAAATCATTATTTAACCAAGCCCCAAAGGAAATATTCTAGCTTCAATTCAGACATTTCTTCGACGTAAAACTTGCACCAATAACTCTAACTTACGTTAAATCTTGCACAGCAACTTTCCTTGTTAGAATTCACATGTTTCCTTTACATTGTCTTTAGACACAATTTATGACACATTGATGTGGTAAAACTTAAGCTATAAATAATTTCAAAGTAAAAAGCTGCTGGGACAAACCACTTGATTCAGTTCAACCCAGGCGAAAATGTGAAATAATATGAGGAGATTTATTTTTGCCAATAAAGACTTCACCGCTAAAATCCAACGATCCCCTATTCACCTTAAAATTTGAGATTCTCAAACTTTTATGCCAGACTTTGTATGAAAAATGAGCTTAGGCTTCTTTTTCCTATGGAATTTTGTTTGATTACTTCTGGGCCTGTTGCTGGTTTAGTTTTTCTTTAAAATATTTTCTTAGGACATTTTACCTTCAAAACAAGCAAATCTTGTTCGGATTTCCGAAAGCAATTCATCAAAATCAATCTTGCCAAACACACGCGTTCATCTCATCCAACATCTTTCAATTTTGTATCCCAAGACGCAGTGACCAGGACAAATCGCTAGGGAGAAAATAGATTTTTTTTTTCATAGAGAAAGTTTCATCACTTCCATCTAACAGCTATGTGAGCCTGTTCTGATCGGCTGGTATTTGACGCCTCCGTAAAATCAATTCTTACAGGTGTCAAGCATAGATATAGGCATAATGTATTTATTTGAATACATATGTACGTGAGAAATTTTCACAGTACCTCTATAAAAAAACTTATCCTATTCCTCAGACAATGCTGTTTGTAGCAAACTCATAAGAACGTTTGCTATTAAATAATTTTCTTTTTCCATATTTACGCTTGACGAATTTCGGTCAACAACCGCTATTCATCATGGAGCAAATTTCAGTGTACAATAAGAATGGTCAATGTCATTTCATCTGTTACATGCATGAGCCAGCTTATAGTAGCTATGCTGGTTCAGAAATATATAGCGTCTGAAATTGAGGACCTTAATTTATGATAACGTATTAGGATGAACTTTTATTATTATATACTATTCTATTAATTTTGTTTATTAATTGCATTTGAATTAATTAGTATAATTTGAATAAAGTTTGAAAATAACATATAATGGAAATTATTTCTAATTGGTCCGATATTTTAAAAAGATATTTTTATTGAATTTTTGGAAAAAAATCAATAGATCCTTCAAGAGCCTACACAGACGACACAAGTTAATGATCATTAGCGCAATGATCATTGAACGCTAATGATCATTTGTTTGGAGAGTGACACACAGCTATTTGAATGATGTTGTTTGACAGTTGTAGGTTGTTTGAATTTAAATGGAATTTTTTTGACAGTTATTGTTTATCGAAACACATCAAAAAATCGAAATTGAGTACAAGTTTTAGTGTGAACGAGCCTTTGTGTAAAATTATGCAATTAAAATTTAATCGCGGTAAGGAAGAAAATAAAAAGTATCAGGTGTTAAAGAAGCAAATACGAAGGAATGCACAAAACATGAAATATTTGCATGCCATGTTGAGTGCGTTTGAAGTGAAGAGCGAAATGTGGAAATTGGTAAGTAAAAACTGAGTTGGAAATGCAGTATGAATCGCAGTATCAGTGAAAATTTTTCCAGTATATTTCTCAAATCTAACGATAATATATTGTATGCTTCGATTTATACTACATGTATTATAAACGAAATTCCCCGAAAATTGAATGTTTCATTTCAGGGCAGATGGTCGAAGTTCTGGGAAGAAGAGGTCCTCAATTATACAATCATGCTGCGTATTGCATAATTTCCTTATCGAAGAACGAGATGACGTGTTTGACGAGTGGCTGCAGAACATAAAATTATTTCAGTTCGAAGGATACAACCTGCACAGTTCACAAACCGAAACCACTCTGCACAAAAAACTCAAATAAGAGATACGTTGGCCAGAAACTCAGGTAGCTATTATTATTTTAATAATTTATAAAAACTGTATTCGAAATTAACACAAATTTATTCACATCGAAACAAAAACAAAATAAATAAACTATTGCAACTTCCACAGTTACATAAACTATAAATAAATATGCAACTAAAAAAAAGAATTTTACAACTTAATTTTTAATATTTGCATTTACAAACCTCTCCTGCAGCTAGGGTTGCCAACTCTCCCGGAATTCCGGGATTCTCCCGGAAAAATACAGTTCATTTAAAATAAACTCCCGGCTCCCGAAATGCTGTTAATTTAGTAATAAAAATTGCCTTCACGGAATTATTATATTTTATGGTCGCTTTTATATGCTTATAAATAATACAATATTAATGATTAAAATTCGTAAATTGCACTAGATTTGTACAATTGATTAAATAAAAGATCTGAGTGCTTCTCTATATGAGCCAATAAATGAGGATAAATTGTACGACGATTACTGTTTGCTGCGAGAAGTGCAGGACCTTGTCGCAAGTAAAACAAAGAGGGAAGACTTGCGATGGGTTAATTTTTTTGAAAAATGTAAAGAAGAATCGGGCAAAGAAATAAAAAAACTTGTTACATTCGCTCTATCGATCCCTATCTGCAAATGTTGCCGCTGATCGTGTTTTCAGCGTAGTAAACGAACTGTGGACAGTAGATATATAATACCAGTTCTGGCGCACTTAAGAGGAGCAAAAGGGGTGCAAATAAGAGGAGCAAGAAGGACATGGTGCCTTCGATTATCGGCCCGCGCATGACGTAAGTGATGATCTTTGAACTAATAAACAGCTCAACTGGGCTTTTAGCTTATTTAACAGGGCTGGTTATCAGTTCAACTACCCTATTTATCAGCCCAACAAGGTTCTTTATTAGCTCAACAGGGTTGTTTATATTTCAGCTAGGCTGTTTATCAGCTCAACTGGGCTATTTATCAGTTCGAGATCATCGCTTACGTCATGCGTGTGATGCGCGTGCCGACAATGCAGGCACTCTTCTTTTGTTCCTCTTAAGTGCGTCAGAACTGGTATTATATATCCACTGTGGTGAAAAAATCGTAATCGGCTTAATGAAACACATGTAAAATCATAAATTCAGGTATGCACAAATTTTAATTACACATGTAAAGAATTTTATAGCTTTATCCTTGCAAATCAAAAGACATTACAGGCAACTCGTTGTGTAAAGAAATATCATTTTAAATAAATAAAATTGTTTTTCATTTATTTTTTTATTTTCCTCCCGGATTTCCGATCCACTGAGTTGGCAACCCTACCTGCAGCTCTAAGCTCCTATCTAAATATTTTTTGGTCATTTCAAATCAAAGCTTGTCCCTTTTTTAGGGATTTTCAAGCAATTTCTTGCAAACCTTTGAATCTTCTTCAATCAACCTCTTGGTTTTCTTCATCTCTTCTAAAATTAGGTACTTTAATGAAACTTTCCTTTTTTAGATCGCGATGTTGATAGTGTAGCAGGTGAAGATACCGATGTCGGCGGGCTCTTGACTTCTGAGTCACACTACAACGAGCCTGCGGAGCATTCATTTATGAATAAAGTGGAATCTCCTGAATTTGAATAATGTATATGCTCCAATTCTGAATCCTGAATCAAAATTAAATATAGTAAATATTTCTTCCTCCGTTCAGGCCTTCCTTTTTATTCCTTTTTAGTGAATTTCTGACTTTTTCCGCTCATTTTACCCAGTGCACAAAGCGTACTTTCGAAATAATGTATTTTTCTATGTTTTTGACGGTTAGAAACTACATTATTTTCCATGGAATTTCCCTAATTTCCCCAATAAATTTTATAATCGTATTTCTAAATGGTGCGACAATCGATAAGAGCAAATGAGCATTAACTTCCAAATGATCATTTGTAGAACCTCATTGATGATGTTTTAAATGATTATTAACCATGACACACGCAATAAATAATGATCATTGGGCTCGAAATGATCATTAACTTGTGTCGTCTGGCTAGGTTTATACGGAAGGATTAGGCTTGGCGGTTTCGAAACGTCACAGTTCTTCCGCATCGTGTTTAATACGGTGATTTGGAATGAATCTAGTGCTGGTTTGGATGTATTTATGTTTGCTCGACACAGGAATATATGGTTTTTGATGAATGTGTGGGAGTATATGAGCTTTCCGGTTAAGCCATTTTTATACAAATTTTATTCAAAACTAGTAAAAAAATTCATGTATTAGTAGTGCATCTGTTATTAATTTATGAGCCACGTTAACATGCCCATGAAATATGTCCATGAAGTGAGGATTATAGCACCCTAGAAATGTCATTAAGGACACAACATATAAGCTTATCGGTTGCTACAAAGAATATGCTAGTTTTCGCCATCTATTCGTCCCAGAAAGCATTTGGATTAATTGCTCCGACAAGGAGAAAAAGTATATACAAAGAAATTTTCTACCGAAGGAACAAGAAAACTGTCCTTGAGAAACTACTCAGACATTGCTTCTGGTACCTAAACGGTTATTGTGACGATTGTGAGAATATGTTAGTGACCAAACATAATTAGTTACACATTACTGCTATTGACTAATACAAATGCATGAAAGGGTTTTTGGCGCTGGCTGCCGTTTAAGTGATATTTTATAAAGTATATCAAGACATATCTCTATAATTATAAAAAAGCTAGCAAACGAAATAAGTTTCGAACGTGTTTTACACATGAATTTGATAATATTTTGAAAATGTTTAATCTTATGTTTAATGTTGCATTTTTGAATTGCGATAACTTTTGACAGAGCTATCAAATCATTATGAAACCTACTGTTTGATCTGAATCTGAAATGAAAGGAAATTAATAAAAGGCATAAACAAATATTCAATTAACTTACCTGGATGACAGTCGACGGTTCGATTGTCAGTTTTGACGTCGCGCAACCAGGCATAAAATCAGCTGACTTATAATGTTAAGGATGTGTTTTAAATTGTAAAATACTGGAAAACAATTTTTCAACAATATAGATGTAACGTTATTGGAAATGTTAACAATGTTAAATTTACCGAAATTTTCACTTAGAAATTTTTCGAGCCCATTGTCATGGTACAGTTGATTTTGAATTGAACTTTGAATCGGTCGAATAGTGTTGAGCAGTTTTTATCATAGAATTTTCCTTTTGAACTTGAATTAGTTGCATTTGATTAAATTGAATTAGTTGCATTTGATTAAATTGAATACTTGAATATTAAAGATAAATTGAATATTAAATTGAAACCTAAATAAAGTATTTTGAGTCGATTACAAAAGTGAGTTTTTGAATTGTAGTCATATTGAACATAAAATTTGGTCCGTCGAGCCGGATAATCGTTTCGGTGTTAAAATTGGTGAACAAAGAAATTGAAATTTCGAATTTTGAAAAAAGTGATTGAACTTTTGAAATTATTGAACTTGTGAAATACGTTTAAAGTGAACATTTTCCGGGATTAGTGGCGTGCAAATCATATGGTGTGGTATGTAGATTACATTGCATTACAACATTTGATCCTATATTATATTGCATGTTGATTTCCAATATATTTCCTTGTCGTATTTGTCCATCAAATTTGAATTTATTAGTGCTGGTCAAATTGCTACTTTAAACTCGAAAGTAGTATATTTAGAAAATTGAACAGAAAATCAGTTCATTAGAAAACGTATAACGTTAATTTGAGCTTGTGAGAACAAGTTAGACGTGAACGGAAAATCAGTTCATTAGAAAGTGAAATTTTAATTTGAATTTGTGAGATCAAGTTAGGCGTGAAAGTAGATAACGTGTATGTACGTGAATTGAAAATAGAATTGATTAGAAGTAGTCGAAATTGAATTTGATTTGAATAGTTGAAAGATCATGGCGACGATTACTAAGTTGATCTTGCAGCAAGGTCTGAACTATGATCAGTTGGTGCGAATGCACTCTAATTACAAAAAAGATCCGAAGACACGTAAAACCGTCACTTATTTTACAAAGTTAATAGAGAGACTCGAAGCTATTCAAAAGGCGTTTGAGAAAACTCATGAATCTATTCTCGACTCATTGACCGGCAGCGAGTCTGAGCTAAGTAATCCATATTTTAATGACGGAAAATATAGTTTGTTCGAAGAACTATATGTAACATTATATTCGGAACTTAAAGAGTCTTTGATTGAGGTACAAAGGGTCTCGAATACAGATTCTTCCGAAATTACCAATCGGCCAAAGAATTCGGAAGAAAATGAAATTAAACTTCCAAGAATATCGTTGCCAAAATTTTCGGGAGATTACGAATCGTGGATTTCATTTCGAGATCTCTTTAAGAGTTTAATCCACGAAAAAGCTTCATTAAGTAATGTTGAAAAACTTCATTACTTAAAGTGTAGTCTTTCGGGTGAAGCAGAAAGTCTGTTAAAACAATTCCAGATAACAGATACGAATTATCAAGTGGCATGGAAGGTGTTGGTTGAACGTTACGATAATAAAGCAACGTTAATGAACACACAATTGAAACGACTATTTAGTTTAGGGGTCGCAAATGAGTCAGCGGCATCAATTAAATTGTTACTAGATAGAACGGTCCAGGCAGTGCAAGTGTTGGAGAACATGAATATTAAAGACATGTGGCAAGCAGTAGTTGTATACATGACAACACAACGTTTACCTTCGGAGACGAGACAATTATGGGAGCAGCAGCAAGCAGCTACTGGAGAGTTGCCGACTTTCATTGAGTTGAAAGCCTTTTTGCAAAATCGATTTCGCGCTTTGGAGGCCTCTGGAGTAACTCATATTAGAGGAAGTTCACAAAGGAGGATTACAGCGTCTCACACCGGTAACATACAATCCTATCACAGTGACGTACAACAGTCGTGCACCATCTGCAAGGAAAAACATGGTATTCAGCATTGTATCCAGTTTTCGAGAGCCAATCACGGTACAAGGTTGCAATTAGTAAAACGCAATGGCCTTTGTATCAATTGTTTAAAAAAGGGCCATATGATGAGCAGTTGTCCAAGTACGTCACGATGCTTTAAGTGCAAGGGCATGCATCATACACTGTTGCATAGAGAAAATGTTGACACAGCATTACCAACGGGTCCTGAATTGAGGCAGCAACCGGGTCCATCGAATGCTGGTCTTAATATTAATTCACTAAACGTTACCGCCAGCAAAGAAGTCTTATTGGCTACGGCATTAGTTACCATCGAGTCACCTACTGGTCACATCCCACTTCGAGCATTACTTGACCAGGGCTCACAAGCGTCATTTATCTCAGAATCTGCAGTGCAACTATTGAAATTAAAAAGAGAATCTTCGAAAGTTAATGTCACAGGAATCGGTTCGAACACTGCTACAAAAATTAAAGGGGTTGTTCGAGTAAATTTAATAATACCACAACAGGATACGATCGAATTAGATGCTTTGATTTTAGAAAAGATAACAAATCTTTTGCCACCACGAAACATTACACCAGCAGTGTGGAAGGATTTAGGAAATTTAACATTAGCAGATCCAGGCTTCGACAAACCTGGTAAAATCGATCTACTACTCGGTGCTGATGTCTATGCAAAGGTGATACTTGGCGATATGCAGAAACTTAATATTGGTCCAATACTTCAAAACTCTAGGCTAGGCTGGATTATCTCTGGTGGCGTTCACCAAACAAATTCAAAAAAAGGCTATCAAAGTTTCAAAGTTGAAGTTACAGATGATATGAATATTAGTGATCAGCTCAAAAGGTTTTGGGAGCTTGAGGAACTTCAACCCAAAAGGGTTTTAACCAAGGAAGAGGAATTTTGTGAAAACCACTTTGTGAAAAACGTTACGAGGAATAATGATGGAAGGTATACGGTGCGACTACCATTTAAAGATGAAGATAGTAAAATTAATCTCGGAGAATCGAAAAACGCAGCGATAGTCAGCTTCAAAGCGTTAGAAAAACGTTTCGAAAAACAACCCGACCTGAAACTGGAGTATCAAAAATGCATTCAAGAATACATCGACTCTAATCATATGCAATTAGTAAAAGCACCTACGACTAATAATGTACCCATTGAAGATAATAGAATGAATTATTATTATTTGCCTCACCATGCAGTCTTCAAAGAAAGTAGTACGACGAAATTGCGAGTCGTATTCGATGCATCTCGGAAAACGAACAAAGGATTATCACTAAATGATATATTGTTGACTGGACCATCCATTCAAAATCAAATTATTTCGGTTGTCATGAGGTGGAGGCTCTTCCAGTATGCTTTCATGGCCGATATAGCGAGAATGTATCGCCAAATTAAGGTGCACCGCGACGACGTCGATTATCAACGAATAGTATGGAGATCGAACCCCAATGACGCACTTGATCACTATCGCCTAACTACGGTAACATTTGGCACAACGTGCGCACCTTTTCTCGCTATACGGACTCTGCACAAATTAGCAGAAGATGAGATGAATAATTATCCTACGGCATTTGATGCTATCAAGAATGATTTTTATGTCGACGATTTGCTCTCAGGGGGTCAAGACTTACAAGAAACTATCGACAAACGTGATGCAATCTTTGCTGTCTTAAAATCTGGTGGTTTTATTCTGAGAAAATGGATTGCGAATGACCAACGGATCTTGCAAGGAATTGCTAAAGAAGATATTGAAATGAAAAACTGTTTTGAAATGAATTTAGACCAAGGATTCAAATCCTTAGGAATTGTGTGGTATCCTATGAATGATTATTTTAGTTTTCGTCTGCAATTGAAAGGTTTAAATTTACCTTACTCAAAGAGACAACTGCTTTCAGAAATCGCTCAACTATTCGACCCAATGGGATGGCTTGCTCCAATTATTATCAAAGCTAAAGTCCTTCTCCAAACTTTATGGCTTCAGGGGCTCACCTGGGATGAACCTGCTCCTGATGAAATTATACAACAATGGTTAAGATTCAAAAATAATTTAAAGATGATAAGTGAAATTAAAATACCGCGATATATTAGAAACTCGTCATTATCTCAATTTGAGATCCATGGATTTAGTGACGCGTCAAAGGAAGCTTATGCGGCTGCTGTGTACCTAGTCAGCAGAAATATTGAACAAACTCACGTTTATCTCGTGATGGCGAAGACGAAAGTTGCTCCGATTCGAACAGTGTCAATACCACGTTTGGAACTATGTGGCGCTGTGCTACTTTCCAAATTAGTACATCAAATAAAAGAAACTTTAAATTTCCAACATGTTCAAACATGGTTATGGACCGACTCGGAAATTGTCCTCTCCTGGATCAAGGGACATCCGACGCGATGGTCAGTTTTTGTAGCCAACCGTGTCACTGAAATTTACAATACTAGCGGGAATACACCTTGGCGTCACGTGCCCTCGAAAGAAAATCCTGCTGATTTAGCAACTCGTGGTTTGGATGACAACGACACAATCAACAATAAGTCTTTGTGGTGGACAGGCCCATCTTGGTTGCAGAAAAACCCTGAACATTGGCCTAAAATGAAAACTGTAGAAATTACTAATTTGGAAAAACGGAAACATTTGAATGTTCACCTTTGCCTGGATTTATCTTCGGATACAAATGATATATTAAATAGATTTTCCTCATTTAGTCGATTGATTCGAGTTACCGCGTACTGCTATCGATTCTTCAAGTTAGCCAGAAAGAAGACAACTGATAAAGGATACTTAACGACGGAAGAATTACAACAATCTCGAAAATTTTGGATTATAAACGTCCAACAAAGGGCTTTTAAAGAAGATATTAACAAATTACGAAAGGGCGAACAATTATCGAAAAGAAGTCAGTTAATCAATCTTGTTCCATTTCTTGACGGGGACGGGATTCTACGAATCGGAGGGCGTCTGGAAAACGCAGATTTAACCTTCTCACAAAGACATCCGATCATCATTCCGAAAGCAGGGAAATTTACTGAACTGCTAGTACGACATATACACAACATCACGTTACATGGAGAAACGCAATTGATGCTCGCCACACTGAGACGAAACTATTGGGTTTTGGATGCAAGAAATGTTATTCGACATTCTAATCATAAATGTTTAATTTGCTTTCGAACTAAAGCTAAAATATCATCACAATTAATGGGAAATTTACCGAAGCCGAGAGTCACAGTTTCACGTCCTTTCACCCATACTGGAGTGGATTACTGCGGGCCAGTTACAATCAAAGATAGGAATGGACGCGGAAGTAAAACCCATAAGGGATACATTGCTATTTTTATCTGCTTGGCGGTGAAGGCAATTCACATCGAGCTCGTCAATGATCTCACAACGACCACATTCCTCGCTGCGCTCAAACGTTTTATTGGAAGACGAGGTCTATGTCAGCACATTTACAGCGATTGTGGCACGAATTTTGTAGGAGCTGAATCAGAATTGAGGAAAATAGCGACAAGAAATCGAGAAGCTGTAGGGTCCCGGAGTGGCCTTGAAATTACATGGCATTTCAACCCACCAGCATCACCACATTTTGGAGGTTTATGGGAGGCTGGTGTGAAGTCGATC
Source organism: Nemotelus nigrinus (assembly GCA_947369275.1). Classification (NCBI taxonomy): domain Eukaryota; kingdom Metazoa; phylum Arthropoda; class Insecta; order Diptera; family Stratiomyidae; genus Nemotelus; species Nemotelus nigrinus. The sequence goes on from OX376372.1 coordinate 217,632,939, forward strand.
AAACTACATTTACGCCGTATACTACGACATGCCACTCTAACTTACGAAGAATTTTCAACAACTCTAGTCCAAATCGAAGCCTGCCTGAACTCGCGACCTTTGTGCCCTCTCACAGATGACCCTATGGACACCAAAGTATTGACTCCAGCTCATTTTCTGATCGGAGATGCTCTAATTATGCCAGTAGAAGACGATCTGTCTGAAATAAACTTATCACGGCTAGACAGATGGCAGTTTTGCCAAAGATTAATGCAAACATTTTGGAAACGCTGGACAAATGAATATCTCGCAAGATTGCAACAAAGGCCTAAATGGCTCAAACAAGAAATCCAGCCTAAAATAGGAGATTTATGTCTGCTGAAAGAAGAGAACATACATCCTAGTAAATGGCCTCTCGCAAGGATCACTAACGTTCATACGGGAAAGGATATGATAACACGAGTGGTCACGTTATTTTCAAAAGGTAACTACTACAAACGTGCAATAACAAAAATTGTTCTACTTCCTACGCAATAACCGAACCTATAATATACACATATTTTAATAAAAGAAATGAAGCTGCAAACAAAACCATAGACAGAAATAGAAATGAATCGAATACAAAAATGAACTACGATGCCAGACAATACAGCACTTTACCCTTTCTTTCCTATCACTATCCAATCCTATCCAAAGTACATACCACACAAAATAAAAAAAAAAAAAACAATGCTAACGGTTTCTCAGTAAACCCTTGTTCGAGTTGGCGAGTCGGGGCGCCAAGTTCAAATAACCCCTCGGTTGGCGAGTGTTATGTGCCTGTACGGAGGAAATGCCACAGGTTACATTAACATCTTTACCCTGTCAATTCGAAGGCAGCATCTGGTGTTTGGGAGTCCATTTCGATAAGCCAACCATACATGGCAATGGAGCAACGACAATAGACCTGATAATCAGTAACTCAATATTGACGAAAGCATACTCAACTTTATTTTTACAGATATTAATACTGATCCGGTTGGACCAGCGGGGGGAGTATGTTTGATCTGAATCTGAAATGAAAGGAAATTAATAAAAGGCATAAACAAATATTCAATTAACTTACCTGGATGACAGTCGACGGTTCGATTGTCAGTTTTGACGTCGCGCAACCAGGCATAAAATCAGCTGACTTATAATGTTAAGGATGTGTTTTAAATTGTAAAATACTGGAAAACAATTTTTCAACAATATAGATGTAACGTTATTGGAAATGTTAACAATGTTAAATTTACCGAAATTTTCACTTAGAAATTTTTCGAGCCCATTGTCATGGTACAGTTGATTTTGAATTGAACTTTGAATCGGTCGAATAGTGTTGAGCAGTTTTTATCATAGAATTTTCCTTTTGAACTTGAATTAGTTGCATTTGATTAAATTGAATTAGTTGCATTTGATTAAATTGAATACTTGAATATTAAAGATAAATTGAATATTAAATTGAAACCTAAATAAAGTATTTTGAGTCGATTACAAAAGTGAGTTTTTGAATTGTAGTCATATTGAACACCTACAGAACATAATAATGTTACTAAGCTATAGACTTATGTACTTTTTTTTATGAGCGTGCTGATATTTATGTGGCTACGGCGGTGAAAATCTTCAATTCATTGAACCTTCTGAAAATTTTTCGCTTTTTAGAAAAAAATGCAACTCATGTCCTACGTGACACCAATATTCAAAAATGGCGATAGAACATAAATTCAAAATTATAGAGGCATTGCCATTTCATCCACTATTCTCAAACTCTTTTAAAAAAACTTTTGTGTTAAACTATACCTTCTGGTGGATGCTCAACTTTACGAACAGCAGCATGGTTTTAGGAAAGGTCGTTCTACCACTACTAACCTAATGGTGCTGGTTGCCCATGTTCTTTGCAAAATGGAGAAAGGGGATCAAATTGACGCAGTCTATAGTAACTGCAGGAACGCGTTTGACCATGTTGACCACTCCATTTTGATTTCAAAGCTACAGCAATTAGGAATTGCCAGATCTCTACTAAGATGGCTTAGCTCTTACCTCTACAGCCGCTCACAACATGTGAAATTCCAAGACATTATCTCTAAAAAAATTCATGTCAATTCAGGTGTACCTCAAGGTATCCATCTTGATGCTTTGATTTTAAAGCATTTTCATATCAGACTTATCACAGGTTTTGTCGGATGTACTTTATCTACTCTATGCGGACAATAAAATCACCATCAGATCCCAACTTTTTTCAATTAAAACTAAACTCCCTCGAACATTGGTGGCTGCGTACTTACCTACCTCTCAACATCGCAAAATGTCATGTGATTAGCTTCTCTCGAAAAAATACTTTTAAGCAATACGGCACTTATTAAGGTCGAAAATATTTTAGACCTCGGTGTGGTGCTGGATGAAAAGCTCCGCTTTAATTTTCATTAAGACAAAATGATTTCCCATCCAAGTAAACGACGTGGCTTCATTAAAGCCAATGGCAAACATGGCAGTTCCAGCGAGGCGTTTCCCGAGAGGGAAACCGAGTCGGTTTAGTCATGCGTTTATTTAGCATTGTGACGACACACACCGAGGTTTGGACGCCTCTCGGTTTTGTAGTGCAAAACTAAACCGACTCGGTTTTCCTCTCGCGAAACTCCTCGCTCGAACCACCGTGTTTGTCATTGGCCTAAGCGACGCACCAGGGAGTTCCAGAGCTTTTGGGTTACAAAATCACTATATCGCCCTCTTCTTGAGTATGCTTTCATTATCTGGAACCCGGTTTTCGAAATTCACAGCCTGAGATTTGAATCTAGCAATTCTTGCTATTTTCTCTTGGAGGTCTTCACTATCCTTGTGATATAAGGAATTTACCGTCATATGAATCTCGCCTAAACTTGTCACCTCTTGCATCCAGAAGAATAATGTTATCTGCCTGCTTTAGTTTCGATGTCATTAGAGACGCTGTTAATGTCAACTATATACAGGAAAGATTTGTGCTTAATCAGTCCGTGAGAGTCACTAGATCCCGACGAATGCTAGTTGAATATAAGCATAGAACCCATATGCTGATAATGAGCCAATAAATAGATACTACAATATATACAACACTATGAGCCAATACTTTTCCCCCACGATATCCAAAGAATCTTTTAAAAACAGAGTTACCAAGGCTCTCGTGTCCTACCCTTTCTAGTCTACCGACCTAGTATCCTCTTATGACTTAGGACTAATTAATTTTATAATTGATTAATTAATTACTTAATTTCGTTTTGCGTGTTTAATATTGTATTAATATTGTATTTCGCTATTATGTATTTATTTATTGAATGTTAATTTATTTATTTGTATTTTATTCATTGGTATTTTATGCCTTTTTTAAATCTGTTTTTAAATTTGTTAATTTTTTATTTTTTATTTTTATGTTTATTTCATTTATATGAAATATTATTCCTTGTTTGGTGAAAATAAAATAAATTGTATGCTTTGCCTACACAGCTAAAGTAAAACTTTTGAAATTCCATATCGCACAACAACGGTAACCCTTTCCCAATTTACCAATATTTTTAGCATCAGAAAACTCACGAAAGCTCACGACCCGATAATCAGATACAACTGAAATTTACCGAATGTAATGATTTTGAGTATGACCAGGTCTGATAGAAACGATTTTGAAATGTGGATGACTCTTTGCCACTGGTGCCATCTTGAAAAATCACTAAGAAATAAAACCGCTTTTTGTCCTTTAAATTCTGGTACAGTCACCAGATTCTAACAAAATTCATACAGTAGCTGAATCTTATTTGAAGTCAAATTTGATTGAAATATGGTTGAAAAATGAAGCTGTTGCTGCGAGTTATGAAAATTTTTGTGTTTTGAATTTTGAAAATTCGCTGAGCAAATTCTTTTCAAAATATTTCTTTACTAAGCGATGTTATCATTAAATTTTCTAATTGTTAATGATTTGTCAAAGCTTGAGTACACTAACTTCTTGTGTGTGGGATTACTGGTTCGAATACAAATTCGGACGATTGTCTGCGTACCAGGGCTTCACCTAGCTCTGAATAGGTACCTAAATTAATCAGGGGTAAAGTGTTTCGTGGAGCTAATCACTCCAAACTCGTATTCACGTTGATTGTAAATTTATGATGAAGCTCCTTACCAGCTTCAACCCGTAGACCCGCACAAGGGTTGCTGCCAGATTACTTTACTTTACTTTTAATGATCTTGTAGTTGCAATAAACAACAAATATTAGAATTTCAAAAATATGAAGCCCTAAATTTCTATGTATCTCTATAATCTTCAATGCAGTCATCAGTTCGAAACGAAATTCGCAGTGTAGGTTGGCTTCAGCAATGTGAGATATTTCAGTTTTCGGTGCTAATAAAAGAGCTATCAGCACGAATCAGTTTTATTATTCTCGTATCAATAAATGAAAACACTAAGTATTTCTGTGGTGAACATCTACAATGAAAATCAGTAATTTTCCGGATCGTGGAAATTTTTCATTTTCTATTCATATGATAAAAACTATGCAATCCAAGCTCACGACTATTCTTACACTCTATGCTAAAAGTTGAAAGCTAACTTACATTGTGATGGTTAATTCTTTTCATTTCTTGTAGTATCGTTCAGCTATCTTTCGTTATTCTCATCACGATATAGCTTAAGTACCATAAGCATCGCGAAAATTGTCCCACAAGCATCGCGGATGGAGCGTGGGTTGAATTTTTTATTGACTCCACACTACTCGGAATAAAATAAACTTGCACTGATACTGTTTTTGCTTACTCATTTAATCTATAAAGCATGCATTTTGGTCACCGTGTTATATTTGACAGCTATTCAACAACATTTGCACTAATCCTAGCAGCTCAATCGTTCGGCTTTTTCCAATTTAAATTTTAACGATATTGCATTATTGTTTTTTTTTTTACTTTAATCGATGCATGACCAAAAGCTTTTCTAATTACAAAATACAAAATAATGGTTTCACTTGATGGGGAACTCCCAATTAAGATAGGGAAAAAAAATTACTTTCAATATAATTTTATGAAGCATTAATTACATTGAAAATCATCCTTTTGACACTGATATAAAGAATGAAAAATTGCCCGCGTTACTGGAAGTGGAAATAATACGATTTTTGATTGAAATTCCGAACAGTGATCAGAGAATTTTTCAATATACTCGTACACTGCAGTTGAAGAAACTTTGATTCATCATGCAGTAATAATTTTAAAGTCCATGGGGGGTTTTTTTGTGGGACAATGAAAATTGATCGAAAATGTATCTGCTCATTTAATTTTAGTATTTGTCTGGAAAATTTAATAAAAGTACTAACAAATACGGGTATTTAATATGATTCACATTAAACAAGATGGCAATTAGCTTTTCTGGGCAATATTTGATTATTTTCAATGTACCGTAAACTTAACGTTTTTGTGTTAAATTATTGTTTGATACTGACTTTGAGTCACGGTGATTTCGTCGATGCAGTCAAGTTATTTGAGTTATTTGAGAAAAAGCATATATTATTTGAGAAATTGATATTAAAAAGTCTCTACTTGATTCATGTATTATATTTAATGTGACAGCAAATTTAAAATATTTTTCAAAATCCAAAAGCCATTTAGCCAAATGAAGCGAAATTTGCCACCCATATCAAAACAAGAAAAATATTTTCAAACAACAGCCTGTTCTCTAAAGTTGAAATGGTTTCTCATTTTATAAGCAACTATATTTCAGCAATAATTCTTCTCTTGGTTTGATATCGTAAGAATTTCAATGCAGTATCATTTGCCTTTCACTAAACCAAGCACATTTTAGCAGTATTATCTCTGGGTTAGCTAAAATGATTTTCTCAGAATAGGAATGCATATCCTTTAAACCTCAAATATACATTTATCACACGTATTCACAGCATTGTAAAATGAAATAGAGAATATTCAGAATTTCGCAAACAACATTCCTTCCTCTTCAATTTTCGTTCCATTATCTTTTTATTAGTAGCAACCGTGACATCTTAAGACTAGGGAATGAAATAACTTTTCCGGAGAAAAATATGTTGCTACGTATATTTGTGTTGTTTTTCGTTAATAAGTTTTTTTACTTGCATCATGCGGTTGAATTGGAAAATTTACTGGGTACTATGTCGCACTTGGTTTTTTAGCTACCCTGTTGAATTAAAGTCACTACAAGAAATTGGCTCTCCTCATTAACAATAAATATTTTTTTATTGACCAAGAGGCTCTGATGATGACTTGCCAACGACTCAATGAAATATTTGTCGAGTAATAGATTAAAGAATTTGAAATCACCGTAACTAGTTTATATTTGCATAGATTTATAAATGAAGTAGAATTGAATATTGATTGGCTTAAACAATAGGATAAATTTTATGAGCGCTAACTATAGCTAATACACGTAAATTCAGTGGGGGAAGAAGAGTGGTGGAAGCTGATGGGCGTTCGAAAAAAGAAAAGGAACGACGGAACGAAAAGAACGTAATATATAAACGAAGATGGAGGAGGTAGGTTTTTTGTCAACTGGAAAAACAATGCCTGAAGATACATTCCTTAGACATTTCGTATAATATATGGAGTTATTACAGATCCACTCCCCAATACGGTTCTTTTTTAACATGAGAGATCCAAGGCTGGTAAGGTATGTAGCCTTCATGTAAAATCAAGAAGCTGTTCTTGCATTTCCTGCCAGGTACATAGTGTTTTTTTTTTACTTGTGGTCGAGATTACCTCTGCATGATCTGTAATGGAAGCTAATGATTGCTCCTGTTGACCTATTGGGTCTATTCTACAAATTTTTCTTACCTAATTTGACGAATTGATATGCTCTAAAATTTTCATTTTACCGCTTTATTCGGCTCACATTACCCGTCATCGTACAGTTGAAAATTGCAATTTTTCATGCGATAGCTATCGGCATTCCTCCTATGCTGTAAGTACCTGTTGAGCCAAATTAGACAAGCGTGAAATCAGACAATTGATTGTCAGACAATTGCAAGTGGTCACATCAGTCAGATGTGGTCGCATTTGATGTCTGATGAGAAACTGGGCATAGCTTTTCAACTACTTAGTAAAAAAAATCAGTTTTTAATAGTATCACAACCAATACACTTCTATATGATAATGCTTTGAAGCAGATGGTATTCTATGCAGGAGGTGAAAAAACTGATCACAATTTAGCAAATACTTCTACTAAATATTCAATTTCAATGTTGGTATTTTGCCAGGTAGCCGAGCGGATATTAAGTCCTTTGCTGGTCTAGCATTCCTCCTTGGGTAGGTTAGCGTAGAGCCCGTGTTTATTACCAACAGGCTCAACTTCGATACCATCTCTACTATACGCTGTCCTCGAGTATTTTTGTTGGGCATGCTCCACTCCAAAGCACCAGCATTGAAGTCGCCCCTGAATAGTTCACAGGCACTGATTGTTGATTGAAATTCGAAAAAATTAAAACTAAAATAAATAAATGATTAATTTTATGGGATTGTTTGAATTAATTCACTGACATGAACATTGTCGTCTCCCATAGAGTGATCTAGTTCTAACGTTGATGCTCGTCAAACCAGTTGGTTCTCGATGGTGTGTTTCTTACATTGATGGTTCTAGAAGATCGCTTCCGCGTATGATAAGCATTAAGAGCAATGCCCAGTAGTAGACAAGTACTTGCACTTGTGGTAACGGTTGTGGTCTTGGTAAAGTTTTGGAGTTAGAATGTACTCAGCTGTTGATATAGTACATTCTGGTTCAATTTAGCATGATGTTAGTTCTCGCGCCATGACACACGCTCTGTACCGGTGTACATTTGGGGGTAACAAATATCCAGGAATTAAAACTTGTTAATTGCTTCCCAACGGCTTTACGAGCAGCCGTTGGGAATCAATTAATCAATGACCGCTTTCGAAGTTATAGGAGTATAAACAAATTTAGGGCTACCAGCCGCAAAATTTTTCAAATAATAAAAAACTTCATATTTGTTGTTTACTGTCACTACAACATCATTTCCATTTGAAAATTTTACGATAAAATCGCTTAATAAAGACACTCTATCGTGACTTTTCAACCAGATTCGGTTTGAATAATGCCTATAATAAGTTCCATTAATTGTATGAAATTCGTATTGATTTCATGACTGCACTGGAAGTTATAGGGCAAAAAATTTTATTTTCCTGAGTGAATTTTCAAAACCAAGGACACAAAAATTATCATAGCTGGCAGCACCAATCGAATTTTTCAACTAAGTTTCCACCAAACACGGCTTAGAGTAAGGTTCAGCTACTCTGTCAATTTCATGAAAATTTGGTAACTGAATCAGAGTTCATAGGGCCAAAAGCAGTTTTATGTTGTTGTAATTTTTCAAGCTGGCCCCACTGGCACAGAGTTGCCCACAATTCAAAATCGCTTCTATCAGATCTGGTCCTATTTAAGTTCAATGTATTCTATAAAGTTCAACTGCATCTAATCATTGGTTCGTGAGTTCCCGTGAACAGAAGTTTTTGATGCTAAAAACATAGGTAAATTGGGAAAGGGTTACCGTTCTTGTCCGACATGAAATTTCCAAAGTTGCGTAGGTAAAGCATAAGATTTGTGTATTAATTAGTTTTAATTGTCAGAAACGGAAATTTTTTTAGCAGATTCGATGGTTTGAATGTTTTCACTTTCAGTGCCTGCTGTAGCTACAGGGATGCCAGCACGTTCATAAAAAACTATGCAAGTGTGCAACTTAACAACATTAATATGTTCTGTAAGTTCTGTAATAATTTGATAATCAAATAAAAAGTTATCGCAATTCAAAAATTTTCAAATTTTTGGCACGCTGGGTACAGATGAAAAACAAGGACGCAAAATTTGAAGCGAATTAACAACAGACAGATTATGATACAACTACGTTGCAGCAGGCTTTTTGAGCATGAATTTTCAACGAGTTACTTTTATGGAAAGAGAGAGAGAGAGAGAGAGAGAGAGAGAGAGAGAGAGAGAGAGAGAGAGAGAGAGAGAGAAGCAATGCGTTCAGACGCTTCAATTCTGTATCTGTTTTGGTAAATAACAATTTCAGCACTCTTGGCTAACAAATTTATGTTGGCATATTAGTATATTTGTGTTGAGATGTTAAAACATTTTATTGAAATAAGTTCGCAGACGTTCTTAAAATTAAAAGTTAACATCTGCAATATATAATGTGAAACTGCAAATATAATATTGTAACTTCCTAACATAAAATATAAACCTGTTAAAATTATGTATTAGTGACAATGCTGTTACTATGACAATATTAAGATGTTAATATATGTATATTTATTTCGGTCATTTCTCAGCGTGCATTGAATGGTGACGTCATCCGCAAAGATAGCTGTAGTTACTTTGTTGCTTATTGCTGGATCAGATATGAAAATTATATAGGTAAGGGTCTGAAAATACTCCCTTGGGGTAAATACTGGTGCGCACGTGGTTGACGTAGAATAGCTTTTGCAAAAAAAACGAATAAAGTGCTAGTATATTTCTGAACTCAAAGGTAATATTGAAGCGATTGTAATTTCATTCGAACATTGTCTGGTTAACATGCTCTAAATTATCTTTTCAGTATGTTGTTTTGACAACTCAACTGAAAGTGATGCTCTTGAAAAATGTGATCTGAAATCAATCCTCATCAATATGACAGTTTTATTCAAAGCATAGAAGAATCGTTAAAGATAACTATGAAACAATCGTAGGTAGGCAACAAATAAGCCTTTTAGCCGTTTGAAATATTTGTTCTCCGTATCTTTTTGCTGGTTTCGTTTCCCGACAGTTTGCACCTCACACGTACATATACCGTCACACTATTATCCTTTCAAATTAATGAAATATTTCGTGTGGTTTTGGAATGTATATATCACAAAACGGTATTAAACAAGACATTTACTTATTTATTCACTGACCTATCACACTGCTATTCATTTTCTTTGTACAATCTACAAGTCGAAATTGAGTTTGATGTACGAGTACATACCTACATTGCAATCAAAAGCTATCAATAAAACGTGCAGCTTTCATCTGGATTAATGTAATATCACTTTTATAACAAGACAAACTGAGTTCGAATAAATGTGCTTTGAAATAAGTATTAATGCGTCCGAAATTCGACCTTTCAAAAAGATCGGTCACCCAGGTATGTACCTACATGCACGTTCGCATATAGATGCTCATAAATATAGCAACCTTATATCCCAATAAAAAACAAGCTTTTCTAATCCGACTGATGCCGCAATGTTATTTGTACCTAAAGTATTTCATCGTCTTATTGCAATGACGTCCAATAATCCGCATTCTGTAGTATGGTGAATTGTATTTTGCTCGGCTGTCCAATATTGTGATCAAATCTACCTTTCGTCAATTTGAAAGTATTAAGAAAATAGTTGGAGTTTTGCACTGGTCCCAGTTTAATAAAGCAGGTCACATAAAATCACAAATACCAAAGTAAACTCACAAACGTCGGCCGGATTAGCTACAGGACGTGCTCTACTCATTCCTACTTTTATGCTCATTTCCTTCTGATAAGCCACAATGACCGCAGTAATATAGCGAAAATCAAATATCTATAAAATTCGGCTCTACCCGGCAAAATAAATATTCGACGGGATTTCATATCACAAAATGAAATGCGAATGTGAAGTATGTTTGTAGGCTATGTAGGCCGGAACCCCAACTAAACTGGTCGGGAAGATTTCATAATTCTTAGCAAGTACCCAGACTCGAAACGTCACGGGTGAACGAGAGCCATAGCAGCTGAACATCAAAATTGCCAATTTCCTTCCCAACGTAGTATACTTTTTCTGGCAGCCCGAAACGCGTTGGTGGCACTTGTGATATCAATAAGTTATTTTTGTGAACTTTGATTTATTTATAAACAGTAAAATATATATAAATGTTTCATTATTGTGGATATATTTATGCACATTACCGTGTGCGACTACGAAAATAAGAACAATGCTCTACAAAACATTATTTTTGCACCACCTGTAAATTGTCAATTTTCTAATTGAAGCAAAAATTACCTGACGGTGCTTTAATAAAATCATAAGTTAATCAATGAAGTTCAGGTTTGAAACAACTCGTCTCTGAGCTGTGAGCCGAATTATTTATGTAGTTAATTTTATTATTAATGCTTAGGTTATTAAAATGGTAGTTTCATTATGATGATACAAAAATATTGTAATAAATTGAACATATATATATATATATATATATATATATATATATATATATATATATATATATATATATATATATATATATATATATATATATATATATATATATATATATAGAAGAAATTTACGATGCTCATTAATTTTATTTTAAAGAATGCAACCTAACCATAGGAACCGTACTATAATCGTAATATTTAATCAAATCACATAAGTGTTTTTTATTAGTCTACATCGATTCCAGCTTCAACAAATGTTCAATCTTAGAACGTCCGTAAAAAGTATGAAAACGCTAATATGAAAAGGAACAAAGCAAAGAGCAAAGAAACCACTTGAAACACGAATGTTTGAAGAAAAGTACAAGAATCGTGCAGGTTTTGAGAACATATTCCACTACACATGCTTATTATTACAGCAAACCTATTTCGCAGGTCACGCACCACTTTGATCTGAAAAATGCATTGAACTCATAAGATGGAAAGGTTCTCAGGACTACAACTCGCATAAATTTCGAAATTCAGTAAAGTGAAACACCTTTTACTTATATTAATTTTCGAATGTCTACCTTGTAAAATTATGAAAATGGCATTTTCAAATCTAACCATTTGTTGTTTTTTGTCACGACAACATCATTGCCGATTGACCATTAAATGATAAAATTCCATTGTAAAGATACAACAAACAATTAAAACAAATTGCCCACCAGGTAGGTCTATCATGATTTTTCAACCAAACTCCTACCAAATTTGGCCTACAATAAGTTCTATCTACTTGAATTTCGTGTTGATTTCATTTCCGCATTGGAAGTAATAATGCAAAAGGCTTTATTATTCTGTGCAAATATTCAAGACTCAGGACACAGAAATTACTATAGCTGGCAGCTCCAATCTAATTTTTCAACAAAATTCCTACCACAATTGGCTAGTCAAGTCTAGTTATCGCATGAATTTCGTTAAAATCTTGTGCCTGGTTAGGAATTTACAGAGCAAAAAGCTGGATTTTTTTCTTAGTAATTTTTCAAAATGGCATCGCTGCCACAAGGTTGTCCACATTTTAAATCGCTTTTATCAAATTTGGATTTACTTAAGGTTAATAAAATTTGTGTGAATTTCAATTGAATCTGATTACCGGGTCGTCAGTTCTCAAGGACTAAAATTTTGGGTGCTAAAACAGATAATTTGATGAAGGGTTACCGTTGTAAAGAAAAATTTCAAAAATTTTGTTTTAACTCTTTAGTAACAACATGCAGTTTATCAAATTTTGCATTTTTTCCCCAAGAAAATAAGTTTTCAGTAAAGCCGTTGATTTGAAGGTTTTCTGTTTACATACTTGCAGTAGCTACAGGTGAGTCTGCACATTAATCAAAAATCACACAACTGTATTTTCTGTGCACATCAATTTGTGTGTAAAATTATCAAAACTCGAGACTTTGCGAATTTTCTTTGTCTGCTTTAAGGCACCTATCGCTCATGCAGAGCCTAAAATTTAAACATTATATATTTAAACATTATAAATTTAAACATTATCATCACTTACTAAGCAAAAAACATAGCTTACGTTTCTTTTTCATATCAATTTTTTCAACAAATTTATTAATTTATTTTTCATATAAATTCTCGAAAACCTCCGTTGTTGTCAAACAGCTAAAAATATTTTTATGTAAAATAACTACAACATACAAACACTAAAATCGTCCGAAAATTTTTGTTTGATTGGATTATGAAATAATTCCCCCGTTGAAAATTGAAATTTGGAAATTTATAAATTTATAAAGGCTGTTTTTTGGGGTTTGAATATACATAGTTTAGAATAAAATATAAACTTTCAGTTGGATCACCTCATATTTTTGATCCCAAGACTAAATTCTTTACATCCACTTTTTAAAGGCGATCTTGTACAATTGACCGCCGCAGCCACCTCTCAAGAAGCCAATTCTAGAGGTCCAACTTTCTACCACATTTTGAAGCAACTGAGGCCGTATATCGTTAGTGACGCAAGTTATGTTGGCTTCAAAAATGGCGATTGTTGATGATTTGTAAGCGTAGACTAACAAATTCACCTATCTCCACTGGAATTAATCCAACGGCGTCAAATCCCACGATCGCGGTAGCCAATTGATGAATTCATTTCTCGAGATAATGCCATTTTTAAATTCCGTCTTCAATAAGTCAATGGTGGTGGCAGCTATGTGGCACGTAGTACAGTCTTGTTAAAACAACATCTGCCTCATATTCATGCAACGCAATTTCTGGGGTAAAAGTAGTTTATCATCGCTCTGTACCGGTCACCATTTACAGCGCTCTCCGTTCATGTTTGAAGAAGTATGGCCGTAAGATTGTGGATATTACATTGTCTCTATGACTAAATGGATATTTTCAACGGAAATGAAAATTTTGCTTATTGACGTAGCCACCGAGCCACAAATGAGCCTCATCGCTGAACAAAATTATTCTGCACGACACAGGGTCAGCTTTCAGTTGATTTTGAGAACATTTTCCAAATGTACAACGCATCCAATAGCCATACGGCTTTAATTATTGCACCAATTGGATCCTGTTAGCTTTAAGACCAAGATTCTTGCTCAAAATTTTTCACAAAAAGAAACGAACAAATCCCAACTTCTTGCATACGCCTGCAAATTGACAAATCTAGGTTATCAGCAATACTGGCTTACATGCATAGGCGCGCCATAGAGGGGGCCAGAGGGGGCCGGGACCCCCCCAGACCCTACGTTGGCCCCTCCCAGAAAAATAAATATTTCCAACAGCAGACACTTAAGTTTTCGCCTCTTAGTTTTTTGTGGTTAGAGCAAGAGTTGTGGAGTGCAGTAGTGTAAGCCTATACCAAAGCATAAACACTTCTTATAACATAGAGACTGTGTTATATGCGGTATTAATTACCATGTTATGGGACTTATTTCGAGATATGGACGGCAATATTTAATTTCGACAAGTTATACTGGTCTGATGAATCGTTGTGAAGCTATCACAATGCGAAATTTTCCATAGAATTTCCATTGTCACCAAAAATACACCAAAATTTCAACTCGACCAAACTTCGCGATCCGGATAAATTATCCGGATGGAAAAATTCATGCACAATGTGAAAACTCTAATAGTGCTTGGAAGATATTAAGTGATATGGTGCTTGAACAATCTTGGAATATTGTCAAGATGAACCGAAATTATTTGGAAAATGTGATCGACCCTACGACGTTTCTCAGTCTTCCAAGGACTTGCTTTCAGAGGACATGATAAAAGTGGTGCCAGTGATAACCGTGAATTTTTTTTCGGAATTTTGTGAATTATTCACTAAGCATGATTCAACTTTTGAAAATAATTTTAAAAACAAGTTGCGAACAACTGTAGTGGCAAAACACAACATGAATTAATAAAAATAATTGCTGAAATCGTTCGCGAGGACAATACAGCTGAAATAAAAGAGTGCGGACTGATGTCCATTATGGTAGACGAAGCAAGGGTCCACAAAAAGGAAGAACTCTCCGTAGTTGTCAGATTTACTAAAGAGCTAGCAATCGAAGAAAGGTTCTTAAGCTTTGTAAACTGTTCGGGAGCTAGAAATGCCTCGTATTTAGCAAATATAATTTTCAGCCTGTTAGACACCTACGGACTTAGCGAGTTGCCTGTTGTTGGACAGTCTTATGATGGTGCTAGTGTCATGTCAGGACAAAAAAGTGGTGTACAAATCTAAATTAAGATGAAACACCCTGCAGTCACATTTGTAGCTTATAAAATTATCCTTGTTGTGGTGGACACATTTTTCACAATCGAAACGTGTACATCCTTTTTCTATGCCATCGAATTCCTTTACCTACACTTTTCGAAGCCATCACAACACGAATTGTTGAAGCAGCTTGAAGAGGCAGTTGGTCTAAATTCAAAGCGTGGAATGAGAAGTTTAAGCTCGACTCGTTAGTCAATGAGATTTCACAATTGCAAATATGTGATCGATAGCTATGGGACTAGATGCTTTAGAAAATCAAATGAATGAGGGAAAATACAACGACTCAGTTTATTCATTGGGGATCTGTCATTCAATCAGTAATCCTAAGTTTGTAGTAAATTTCTTCATCATTCACTATGTTCTTTCTATAACGAACATGTTAAGCACATATTTCCAAACTAAAAATGCATCTCTTAGGGATGGGATAGATCTTGTGAATGGAACAGTTAAAACACTACTAAGTTAGCGAGAAGATTTGTATGTAGTTTGGGAAAAAATTAAGTTATTCGCAGAGAAGAACTGTCTGGAGCTCATATTTCCCAGAGGATCGCGAAAACGGAATACAGCAAAACGCACTAGTTTCAAAGATTTTGCTGTTTCAGGTAGCCTTGGACACGCAGTTAGGGCTACGAAGATATCCTTGCAAACCAAATGGATCGAAAAGGGTAAGTTACATCACTCTTCCATCTTGCCAAGTTATTTATGCTTTTTCTAGGTTTTCTAGGTAATAAAAGTTTGAAGCAAGAGGTCAATTTCTTCCATCTAAGCTTAATATTTTCCAATTTCTTCAAAGATATTTTGAAACTTAGCTATCCTCTTCTTCAAGTATAACTTGAAATATATTTAGCTTCTAAACGAAAAAATAGTCTTATATAGTATCGAATTATTTCCATTCTATTCCCGTATAATTCGTACAAGCGTTCATTTCTTAGCGGTCATAGATAATTCGTGTGTAGTTCATACCTACTGTTCACATTATATGCATGTGGTAGTAGCTCATACGTATTCACAGACATGAAGTTTATTTGATAATGCATTGTGTATAAGCAAATAACAAAGAATATATTAACAAATATATAATGTTTTAGTAAATTATATAAGTTGCATGAACAGTTCGTGTACGTTACGGAAGACAAAATTATCGCATGTCTTGAACCTTTTGGTCCCGGGCCCCTGCCCGATTTTAGGTCACGGCACGCCTATGCTTACAAGGCCGCGATATTCATTTCAAATCGCACTTCTTTCAGTCTTGTCGTTGACTCACGGTCCAGCAGCGTGAAAAATTAATTGAAAAATGGCATTTGCTGATGGACGATTGTGAGGTCTATCTTTGAACATTGATTTCGAAAAAAAAATCCACAATTTTTAGATGCTGTTACGGTTTAAATCTGCCAATGCTTACTTGTCAAACCCTACTGAGTGAAAATTACAAAAGCATCGACAGCTCTACATATGTATATATATATATATATATATATATATATATATATATATATATATATATATATATATATATATATATATATATATATATATATATATGTATATATATGCATAGCGATATAAGAATTCCGGGGAAAAATTAGTCAAATACGAATTCTCTCCGATAATCATAAAAAAATTCATGCAATATATGCTAATAAAATGAGAGAGCTTGATTTTGCTGAGCAAATTTTCAGAAGTCAAGACACAATAATTACCATAACTGGCGGCACCAACCTAATTTCTGAATTAAATTTCTACCAAATTTGTCTTAAAGGTTTGAATTTTGTCAAAACATGCTTACTATATCAAATTTAATTGGGCTAAAAGCAGTTTCTTGTCTTAGTAATTTTTCAAAATGGCACCGCGGCCACAGTGTTGGCCATATTTCTAAATTGCTTCTTTTAGACCTGGTCAAACTGAAAATCAATTCATTCTATGAATTTCAATACTATCTGCTTGTCAGGTGCTATTTCGTAAACAAAGGCTTCGGTGGTTTAAAATATATGGCTTTGGTGTTAGCAAAGGCTTCCCAGCACGAGGTGTTTTTGATATTTTTGTATCAATCCTAATCTCAGATGTTCTATGTAAAATGGAAAAAAGGGTACCAAAGTGACGCATTCTACACTGATTTCAGTCAGGCGTCTGACAGAGTTGACCATTCTACCTGAATTCTAAAGCTTCAGAAATTCGGTCTTGCTGGGTCTTTACTCAGCTGGCTGACTTTCTACCATCGCGATCGAATACAATGTGTAAAATTTAAAGGAATTTTGCCGAAAAACGTAACTGCTACTTCTGGTGTACCACAAGGTTGCCATCTTGGCCCACTTCTTTTTAATATATTTACTTTCGACCTATCTGACGGCCTAGCAGACATACCTCATTTACTCTATGCAGACGATCTCAAACTTTATCAGACCATTGAATCGAAACCGGATGCTCTCTTTCCCCAATCCAAGCTTGATTCACTTGATCATTAGTGCGTACGCTAGCTCGAGTTGATAACATTGCTGACCACGATGTTATCTTAAATGAAAAACTCCGCTTCACCTTAAACTATGATAAAATACTTTCTCGTGCAAACAAACAACTAGGCTTCATCAAAAGACGTGCCAAAGAATTTCGTAACTTGTGGGTCACAATATCCTTATACACTTTACTTGTACGTCCTATTCTTGAATACACTTGCATTAGCTGGAATCCCGCTTTTGAAGCCCACAGTGAAAAACTCGAATCAATACAAAAGCAATTCTTAGTTTTCTCCTTCAGAGAACTGTACAACCCTGATGATTTTAATAGCCTACCCCCTTATGAGTTTCGACTGAGTCATTTAAACTTATTGACACTAGCGTTCAGAAGAAAGGTTATATCGACCTGCTTCACAATCGACGTCATTAGAATTCCTGATTAGTAAAATTTTGATAAATATCCCTGTAAGGAGCACCAGGTCCAATCATTTCCTAAAAGAATATCCACATTCAACCACATATGCAGTAAATGAACCAATAAATAGTTGCTGTAGAATATTGAATAGCCCGAAGCTTTAGCTCAGCATATCAGACGTTCGACATTAATCATACTGTAGATATTTTCAAGTGTCGGCTTATCCGACCGTTTAACTGTTCTTAATAAATTCATAAATGTATTTTTTGTAGTAACCATTTTGTTGGTGAAACTATGATTGAATAAATAAAAAAATTAATAAATAAATGAAAGCATAAGCAATTTATATTCCCCTACAATATCCTTCAAGTCCTCTCTTTTGCATGCCATCCGCACCCCCTAGCCGAAAGCTATAAACTATATATCAATGCTCATAAAGGTTATTGGCTTGTGATCATGGTTCCCTTCTTGTCTATAATTCAGCATAGACAACGTATATCGTCTCTAAGGCTTACCAAAGCGGAGAATAATTGATACGGGAAACTCGATCGTTTTGCGGAACAAGCCTCCGAAAGCAGAATCAAATTGAATTGTTTTTGCGGGATGATTAAAAATTGAAAAATATTGTTATTTACCTTGAAAATTTTTTATTTGACAAAGTGGTTTTGGAAGCATGCACTGATTCTCACCAACTGCAAGTGGTCACACCAGTCAAGTATGCACTGTGTGCTGGTGTCTGATGAGAATCAGTGCATGCTTTCGAAACCACTTTGTCAAATAAAAAATTTTCAAGGTAAATACAAAATTTTTCAATTTTAATCATCCCGCAAAAACAATTCAATTTATATATCAATGTTTTATTTATTGATTGTTATTTATTAGTTTATTTGTTACTTATTCAATTTGCTTTTTACTTATTTAACTTGTTTTTTTTACTTTTTACTTTACTTTACTTTTCTATTTTTTATTTAATATTTTATGTGTGATTTTACACCTTGTTTGGTAGTATATATAAGATGATCAAAATATATAAGTATAATATATAAGATGATCAAAAAATGCTTACAATAAGTATTCATATCACGAAAATGTAGAATGAAAATAAGTAACCAATGTTTAGATTTTCCAAATTTTAGGACTCCAAACTTTCATGTAGTCCTCAGATGAAAACGAGGCTCATAATAGGGCTGGTTGATTTCGGCGTCAAGCAGTTGTGGTAGACTTCTAGCTACAGTACTGGTAAGGTGTTGCGAGCACTGTGCATTTGCTTCATATTTGTTACGCTGCTTTGGAAGTTTTGTAAGATAATGAATATAAAAAGAAACAGGCTCATTTTCCTTAATGAAAATGTATTGAAAATTTGATTAATCTCTTATTGCTACAATAAGGTATTTTCTGAATCTGACGGCAAATTATTCAAAATGTCCTCTTTACCTACTCTAAGCTTAATTAGTTTCATCTTAATAATTTTCGAATTCGATTTTACAATGAAAGGCTTCATTTTCATGCTAAAAGAAGGCTTAGTTTACATGGCAATAATTTTCTTTGAGGCACGTAGCAATGGGAGAAAAAATCGTATCAAAACGAAAGAGTAGCGTATCACCGAATAAAATATTATAAAATAGCAAAATCGTACTAAATTGATATGCCAATATCAAAGTGGTAGCTCTAGTCGTGACTAAGCGGATTCGTGAAATTGATAATTCCTATTCAATTCTCGTGATCAATGTTAGAATATCATTTTTTATATCGCAAATATAGCCAGTTTCTATAGTAAGCGTACTATGTTCAAACTTTCAAATGACAAAACCGAATAAAAATTTGCAAACGATCCTCAGCTGGAAAGCTTCTGTAGAGTCTTTCGCAAGGAACGACTCCTATTTGTCGTGACTTAGCTTAAATCATAATCAACTCATTGCTCCGCATAATCAAAAACATGCAAATCAAAAATTCTTTTCATGTATAGTCACCTTGCTCACACATAAATACGTGTCGAAAGTTTCGAGGAAATAAATGTCATTAGCATAATACACTTCATGCTGCCACTGGGAAATGGCAGATAAGAAAATCTTATTTCTATTATCCACAGCCTGAGAGAGGTGCAAAAACGTCTACACTGTTACGTAAGTTATGATATAAATCACCCAGTGAGGATATAAAAGTGGGAGAAAAAGTACGTCTTCACATAAACACATAATAAAAAGAAACATCTTGGAGATAATAGATGAGCGGAAGTATTCGAGCATCACCCTCCGGTCTGGATGATGAACATCCTTTTATATTACAAGAGGCAATCTCTTGTGTGCGACAATATGGTTTTCTTTTCTTTCGTCTGCCGTTTCCACGTTTCGTTAATTAGCCCTGGGGCAGTTCCTTTGATACAGTATGCCGATAGCTAGTGGGAAAATAAGCTTTCCCAAGCTGGCACAAAATGTGTTGCTGGGCAAACATATTGGAACCAGAAATACTGTTTTTACTAGCAAGTATAACACCCAACTTGTGAAGGTTTTTTGTGGTGCTTGCTGTAACAAAAGAGAATGTTATGATTTTTTATGCCAACTTTTCGATCGGAAAAGAATATTCAAAGAAGCCACTTCGATGAAGTGTCTGATTGATGAAAAGTTAGTTCGAAAACAATAAAACAATGTATATTTCGGAGAAGAGGGTCCGTTCATTTATTAAGAGCCAATCAAATTATTTCTAAATTGATTAAGAATGTGAAACATTTCAACGTTGGATGCAGATATGTATAATTTTTTCAAATCATTACTACTAACATTAAGGTAAATTTCATAATAATATAGAAAAAAGTGTATATGATTTAATAATGTTATAATAACAATCTTTACTTCATGAGCATATACTTGCAGCTAGACAACATAAACTAAAATCCAGTGAACTTGCAAACTTCGAGCATGCTTCACACCGAGCGATAAAATATTCAAAAGAAAATAATCAAAACAGAAATTTTATACAATATTACGATATTTAGATAGATAGATAGATAGATAGATAGATAGACCTTTATTTAATATTTTTCTTTTGCTATTACAAGAATGGAACTTCAAGTGACCCAGACTACTAGAGTCTTTGCATACTTTAATTATAAGTTAAAGCTTTGCTAATAAAGAATTAATCTAATACTTAGTTTAATTTTGCAAAGAAAATTTACATAAAAACTTTGCTTATAAATCTAAAGAAATAATATCATACATACTAATCCTAAAGTTAACCTAACCGTAAAAAAAATTTAAATTAGTAATGATAAAAATAAAAATAAATAAATTATGAATCAATGCAGTATGTCACGATTAATAAATGCAAGAAGAGGGTTATTTATATTACGAAGCTTAGCATAGAATGCAATCGTGTGTTTTTCTGAGTTTCTGTACCTTTGGTAACTGTGCAGTGCAATGCAGAGTGTATGTCGAGAAGTGCCATGACTTGTTTAAGGACATTTTCAAACATTTATTTTGGGCGATTCGCACTTTTTTGATGTAACTCTTGGCACACGTACTCCATACGGGCGCTCCATAGGATATAATGGGCTATATTGCAAGTTGGTAAATGAGCAGTTTGTTGGGTTTTGAAAGATGCGATTTTCGATTTATGAGGGGATAGAGGGTTTTACCGGACATTGATATCTTGTCGCAAACGCAGCTCACATGTCCACTGAAGGATAAGCTTTTATCAAACATCATGCCGAGGTATTTGATTCCATTCAATGCTTTGTCCTAAAAAGTTAATAGGGCTGCAAGGAAGATTGATGTTTTTTTTTTTTGGTGAAAAAAATTGCTGTGGCTTTTGCTGAGTTTATTTTAATTTTCCACCTAAAGCAGTATTGATAAATCTTTTCAAGCGTATTCTGCAAAGTGTGGGTGATCTTGTGGGGGCGGTGGTCACTTGTATATAAACAAGTGTCATCTGCATACATAGCCACTTCACATTGTGAGTCAACAGGGATGTCTTCAGTGTATATGTTGAACAATGTGGGGAATATTACGATACATGAAATAATAGAATTTCGAAAGAGCTACAGAAAAAAAACCTAGAAGAAATACGATGGGCTTTCAGTTAAGTTAACAAAAGTGGCAAATGCCCGCCAGTAGAAAGAAAACATGATTTGATAATTTATGGTGAATATCAATAAAGTAAATTGAAAATAGTCTAACGGACCGCGAAAATTAAGTAGTAAGAACAGTAAGACGCAAAACAGCAAACTTATGGATTTAACAGCCTTTCAAAGAGACAAGATCTATTGTTTTTTTTTTGAAAACAGTGTTTCTAATATATATCTTACTAATCTTAAATAAACATGGAGTAAAGATGATGAACAATTTGCTGGGAATGGGAACTGCCATAAAATTTCTGGTTTTTTACCCTAAAACTTATAGCCCGCACTCTTGAAAAAAATCATTAAAACCTTAAAAATCACATACATCATAAATGGCAGACTATGATCGGATCTCGTGCACATGAAACTCAAAAGAGCTTTGAGATTTGCGAAGCTTTATCGGTAGACTCACCAAAAAAAGCTCGAAATTTGATGTGACAAACAATTTTGGTTATTTGTGAAAATTAATATTTTTGAGGAAGTAAGCATATCAAGGCACAAAAGTCTACAGTCACCTGAAAAATGCTCAAAATCATGCTACATTAGATTGATTTAGATTGATCCATAACATTTAGATTGATTTCCCACACACTTTCCCACACACATCATCACCGAAAATTATAAAATAATGAATTCACTAGAAAACAAATGAAAACAAATTCTCAAATATATGTTAGAGAAATATGTATATTCAACTGCTTGCAACCTTTTTAACCATCGGTAGTACGAGACTTTCTCTTGCATTCGAAATAATTTCATTCCAAAGGTCCCACCAGTCATGAGCCTGGTTACGCAGCGATGCGTATGCACCGAGTCAAACCACGCAAAGCATATGTTGCACCCAAACACAACGTTCCGAGCTGCCAGAATTGTGGAATGCACATTGGGCAACTTTTTGCTCAATTATTGCTATGAGCTTTCCGTAGTTAAAGTGGTGATGAGATACGACTTGACATATTATATCCCTATTTTTGGTTACAAAAATATCAAAAATACGTAGTGCTGACAGCTCAAAACTAGCACCAAAGCCAAAGGTACACCAGATCTGCTTCACGTATTAGTCAATCCATCCTGTGAATTTCGTTTCGTTCCTTACGATTGCATTGGAAGTCATAAGGATAAAAATATATTTAGGGTTCGCACCCAAAAAATAAATCAAATTTCCGAAATTTTAATATTTATCGTTTGTTGTCACTAAAAGACCATTAAATACATAAATAGTAAATTCAAAGATTAAAGCTCTATTCTTCACTAGTTTTTCTAATATGAAGAATGTAAGCGAAAATTTCTTTCGAAGGCTGGCTTTCGAATCAATTTTTCTCGGCATTTTATGTACATTCTGGGGAAACTAATATTTCCCTTTATGACAGTTCGCTATGAGGCGTCCAGGAGCTCAAACGATTTGCCACTGCTTTGGATGACATCGTAAATGTGGTTAGTTTTCCTTCGTACACCTACATACATACATGGTCGAGTACTGTATTGCGAAAAAATTTGCATAAATTTGAATACAAAAACCATTTGCAATGTTAGACTGAAACGCTATGAAATATGAGCGAAGATATATTTGCATACGTGTACTTGGCACATTTTTTTCTCTCTAGGTCTACATGAGTTTGTTTACGGCAAAAGATATTATGCAAAACCAAAATACGAGTTTCGGCTTTGAAATTAAATTTTGATGCCTATTCGCAGCATCCAAATGCTTTTCAAGTGAACTTAAGTTTGAAGCTTTCAAAGTAAACAAAAAGACTAGATTGTCATTATTTGAATAAATAAAACATTTTAGTCTCAATGTGTTTTTAATAGTGGACGGTAACTTTATACACAATTTGAATGGATCTTGAGCCGATTTACAAAAATATTTACCACAAAAAATTGGAAGTTATTTACGTTTCGGATTACCATCTTTGTAATTTCAATTTCTAACTAATCTAATTAAATCTCTTTACTTTCCACAATAATACAATATTAAGATGAGATACATTATTATTGCTAGTGAGAGGACAGACGAAAGGGTAGACCAGCCGTTTGCGCAATGGACCACAACATATTGGAGAAGTTCTCTTAAAACTGTGATACCTTCAAAAATACCCGTAATTTTAAAATACTGTTTTTCATTGTATTCCGTATCGATTGTAACTAGGGCATCCAATCCCGAGGTTTCGGGATCTCGGGATCCCGACACATTTTGAGCATTTTCGGGATCCCGAATTTTTGATCGGGACTCCCGAGATTTCGGGATTGATAAAATGCAACCCATTTTGAGAATTAGAAAAGTTTGGTCATTACAACATGAGCGAACAACCTAGAACTTAATGCTAAAAGAATTATCGTTTTATGAAAACGGAGGCGCTAAGGGCTCATTATTACAACTGGAGTATGATTAAATGCATAATATCCCACCGAAAAGTCTAGAAACCGAAATATCTTGTTCAGCAGCTGGATATATGTCCAGCAAGTTCAAATTTTGAAACTCTTGATGAAATATGTTTGCTAAGAGCATACTTTGTATACATACATGCTAAGAGCAGTTTGAACCAATCGATATTATTACTTATCATTTGTTTCATTGAAAAACAATATTATTTTGTAATTGATATGTAAACAACTAAAAAGAATAATGTATTTTTATAATATTATCGTAGCATCCATTATGCTGATTACATTTCAATTCGTTTTTAACTATTTTTATAATTAACTATCATGACCAATTAGGGAAAAATTATTGGACAAGAAGAAAAGAAGAAATTAGATCATAAGAATAAATTAGATGCAATTAAGATTAACGTTTTACTTGCTAGCACCCATGTACTTATGTATGACTTATGTATGATAAATTTAGCATTATAATGAACTTACCTTCTGGTTTTACCAATAGAAATTTGAAATAAAGTTTCAATTTTTTAGTTTTACTGGTTGGAACTGCTTTAATATCAAAGCGTTCAAGGAGTACCCGAAATTTTTTGAATACTGATGAATAAATAATTGGAACTCTTATGGTTGTTTCTTGTTTTTCCTGCGTAAAAAGCGTCGTTAAAAGATCACGCTGTATTCTATACTTTTTCTTTTTGACAAGATTTCCAATTATCTTCTCGTTAAATCCGTTTTTTCTCGCCGTATCTTTAATATATTTAACTTCTGAGTTAAAACTATCCTGGTCCATGGGCACTGATAATAGCCGGTGAATCATCGAATTAAAGGGGGCCATTTTTTGGGAATGCCAATGATCAGACGTGGATGGTGTCGTCCTCTAGGTGTGTGTGGGCTTTCGGTAGATATTGAAACTAAGAAGACCTTCTTTCCTTATGACCATTAAATCCAAGAAGGGTAGTTTCTCATTATTTTCGATTTCCATTGAAAATTGGATGTCCTTATGTGCTTGGTTCAACTTCTCCAACGTTTCTCCCAAAGCATCTTTTTTAACTATAGCTAGAATATCGTCTACATATCTCAGCCAAACCCGAGGAAGCGAACCTTCTTCATAAAGTTTCTTCTCTAGTCTATCCATAAATATCTCACTCATAAGTGGGGATAAAGGATTTCCCATTACAACACCTTTCATCGCTTTGAAGTATTTCCCCCTGAAAGTAAAATAACTTTCATTCATGCAAACCGTAGCGAGTTTCAAAAAGTCTTGAGCCCTCTTCCTCCCCTTCGGTGAGCTATTCCTCTCTAATAGCCAGTCCTCAAAGAACGTGAGTGCTTGTTTTACTGGCACGCTTGGGAACAGAGCCTTGACATCAAATGATACAACTAGCTCATCTTCCCCTATTGTTGTCACTCTTCCAAGCCGCCCTATTACCTCGTCTCGATTCTTAACTGTTCTATCGCTAATCTTCCCTAAGGCCCTACACTCGTCTACAATCCCCTTTGCGATTCTCCTTATTGGAGCGCTTGTAGCGGTGACAATTTCCCTTAGTTCACATCCTTCCTTATGTATCTTTGGAAGGCACCTAATTCTTGGCAATGACGGGTTTGAGACCCGCGGCTTGTTCACCTCTCCAATCGTCCCTTTGCACTCTTTCAAGACTCTTTCAACTCGTTTGATAGAGTCTGGTAAGGGATCTTTCCTAAGCTCATGGTAATCCCCGTTGTTGAGTTTTTCCATAACTAATCGGTCATATTCGTCTTTGTCCATTACGACCGCGGCATTTCTTTTATCAGCTTTGGTATAAAAGACCGGTTTAGCAGCCAACTCTTTGAGCACTCTTTGTGCCTTCCCATTGTTCCTCCTCTTACGATTTTCCCTCCTGATGATTTTAGCCACATTGCCTCTAATCTGTGCTTTCTCCTCTTCGGGCAAGGTTTTAACCGCTGCTTCGATGTCTACTACCAAGTCTTCTGTTGGGAATGTTTTGCCCTTGACAGCAAAATTCAGACCTTGGTTAAGTAGCTTCATTTGTTCTCCTGTAAATTGAGCCGTGGACTTATTCACCACATAGATGGGGATATTCTCTACGGCATTCTTTTTCTTTTCAATGGTATCCTTTCCTCTCGTCAGCTCCTTCAGTTTCTTTGTGAGAATTTTCCTCTTTCTATCTTTCTCACATTCAAAGGCCCTGTTTGCTTTCCCTACAATATCTAAAATATCTCCTTTTCTACCTAAAGATTCACTTGCCATTTTTAGATGCAAGGAACAAACTTTGAGAGTGAGATCCCCTAATCTCTTATAAAGCCTATTTACGGAATCTCTATATATCTGTTTAAATTCGCTTAATATAGTTCTTTTGTAAAATCCCGAAATCTGGGAACTATCTCGGGATCTCGAAAACTCTAATCCCGAAGTTTCGGGACCTAAATTTCAATCTCGGGATTAATGCCCTTATTGTAACTTAATTTTGAATGCATTACGCCACGCGCATATTTGAGCACAAATTCGAACGGAGCAAGGCGATCCTGCGTATGGGCATGCAAATGTGAACGTCTAACTGAGGCGCGCCAAACTGTTCGATGATTGATGACGAATACAAATTGACTGATGACGAATACGAGTGACATAAAGTACCAGCCCGAGTGTTGAGTTGCTCCATCCCAACGGGAAGAGCAATAATTCATGAAGCAAACATTCTGAGCAATGCAGCTGTAAGCTACTTGAAATCGGTTTTCCAAAAGTCCATGATTTATCTATGAACATCATTTGCAAAAATAAGGGGAAAAGAACTTGCGAGCATACATCGGCTATTGGTGATGAGTGCTATATAAAATATTAGCGAAGATCTAGTGATTTTAGAAATTTCCCTTATGTGATATGTTTGTTGATGTTTATTTTCGGTTTAAAAATTAATGTTCAAGGCGATATGCTAAGGTTTATAAATGCTAATAATAAAATCATGGTAAAAGTATAAGTGACAAAATGGGTACAATTTGCGTTTTGTTTTGTATTGAGCATTTCTTCAAACAATTTTTTCCAGATCTAACTTCTAGCAAAAATAAACCTTCAAGTTCGATGAAATAATGATTTGTAATAAATTGGATATGGGATGCTCATCATTCACATTACTTTTTCATTAGAATCATTATTTCATGTTTCGCCTTGCTTATTCAGAGAAATGAGAACATTATCTAAAGTATACCAATCAATACAACGTGGAAACTAAAATATGGTCTTCTTTTCTACTACTTAGGAGTCTATTTCACTCTCAGGAATAAACATTTGCTGTTTTCGGTAAATACGAAAAGTTCCAAAAGTCAAACATGCATACCACCGAAACGTAATAATGCGAAAGCTTTGCCCGAATGGATAAAAATAAGAAGTCCAACAAAAATAAACATCTTACCGACTCAAGCAACGTCCTGACCAAAAGGAAGCAGAGATAAAATGTAGCAGAGTTTGTAATAGTGACGTACAAGCCAAAAGGAAAGTTGACCTTAATAAATTATTCTTTTGGAGGAAGTATAGAGAAAGTGCCAAACATCCTTTTGTGGCTAACAGAAAAGTTATCTGTCGTAAATGGACCTCATTCATCCTTGGTCGTGCCTGCTTGCCTATGTATGAATTGTCACACTTCGGTCTCGATTATACGCAAGAGAATTCTTTGAGATCGCAATTCCTAACTGAATTATAAAGTGAAAATGGCTTTCAATTTGTTCAGCCTCTGTACGAGATGACGAAATTTTTGCAACACCTAATGGTAGGGGAAGGTAGACTAAAGAAATTTTTATGATATCATTATAGTATGGGAAAAAAATTGAGGTTTTGCTAGTGGAAATAAGTATGTATGCTGAAGTTTGTCTAATACGCTGTATTATACAGAGAAGATATCACAGAACTTCTATAACTTTCGGCTGCGTATTTAATTTTTAAAAGTTGTCCACAGTAATAGTAAGGATCATGTTAAAACTTGACTCACTAGCGCAACACATTTGACAGAGGAAAATATTCGTTGGTCCAGGTTCAGGTTTGTACAATCCTTTGCAAATTTTGAATAAGAGATTATGAGTATTTTGTTATTGCTTTAGTAGTTTCAAACTTATTGCACTTTCACTTTCTGGATTATAACGGATTCCGTTTGGGAGGTAGGGAATTTGATTTGAATTGGATTTTAAATATTTGACTTTTATGTGTACAAAAGTTTTGATTCAAAAAACTAAAAATTCAAAAACAGAAAAGTTACACAAAAATTCTATCATCCTCTATCACTTCAAATGTGAACAAATAATACACTATGCTCGAATTCGCATTCTTATCGCTAAGGAACATGTTTTGAGAATGATTCGTCCTTTCAGTGGCTTAGAGACTTCTTATTTGATCCTTGAAATTACGGTGAGTTTTGATGTCGGTCCCAAACATTGAAACGAAATTGTTTTGGCGATTGTGAAGAATGAGAATCGGATTAGTTTTCACCAAAAGAATGTTAAAGGCGATTGTGACTTTGTTGTTTTTTTCACAACACCATATTGACTCCATAGCTATTCAATTTCATGAAGGTCTAAATACAAACGAAAACTTCATACAAATTAATCTAGAGTCTACATTGTCCATGAGCTCTGCCATATACGATGGCGACGAATGTCAGTTTATGGCATGATATCTGGTGCCTGGGCAACGGGATGTCATGCCATATCATTTTGAAAATGTCGCTCAGCAGTGAACATGTGCGCGCTATATGGTGTTTGAAAGCACTGCAAAGGTTAGAGGAAGTGCAATATGAGGAAAGGCGTAAATTGAGGAAGAGGCGAACATATAATTCCATAAGCAATCTTTTTTTTGTATTCATTTAGTATTCGTAGCACTATTTCCCTCGACGTCGCCATTTTGAAAATGAGCAACTGTCAGAATATGGCCATACTCATGGCCATGCAAATGTCTTGCCATATGGCTTGACATTTATGGTATGCCATCAAATATGGTATGCCATGTATCGTTTACATTTTCCATTTCCATGGCAAGTCGAATGTTACGCCGTCTCCCATGGCCAATGTGGACGCGGCGTAAGGGAAGATAGGATTTTGTTTATTGTTTGGCTGACCAATTGTTTCCAAACGGTTGATGTGCTGCTTTTCACGCCAACAACTAAATGATTGACTTTATTTTCGGATGCATTGTCAAATTTTGTTTTAACTCAGCAATAGATGAGATGAAATTCAAATATTTTAATGACGTGTTAAAATAAGAGTCCTCGAAATAAAACCCTCTTTCTTCAAGACAGAAGATGTGACTCAAGGGCATCAGAAGTTGTTTAGTTCAAAATCAGAGCGTATATACACTCAAAAAAATTTTGGTTTAATTTTACCCTTATAATAGTAGGAAACTGGTTTCCTAGTATTAAAGATGTAAATTTACAAAAGGGCGTACAAAAAATATTTTACGTCTTAAATGTGTAATTTTTTTTTAAGAGCAAATCGTGTAATTTTACCCTAAAAAACGTAAATTTAGGACAGAATCGCATGAAATTTATGTATCAAAGGCTACTTTTTACGGGTCTTTTGGGGTAATAAGCGCAATTCATTCGTGAATGTCCATAAAAATGTTTTTAAAAAACCATAATAAAAGGTGGGTTTTTTGCATTCTTGGGCAGAGTAAGTTAAGGTAAATTTAGGTAACTTACCCTGCCCAAGAGTGCAAAAAACGCACCTAAAAAATGTTTTATCAAATAAATGACATCAAAAGGTATCTATTGCGAACAATTTTAGGAAGTTTGTACTACTGAAGCAGGAATTTGAGCTAACCTCTAGATAAGTCTCATTTTCAATAAAATTGAAAAAATTTATCATTCAAAAGTCAACCCCTCAAGACAGGTAACTGCCATAACATAAAATATTGCCCCAAAATTAAATATCACTAACAAAAGCCTGTAAATAGGTAACTTTAAATGTTAAAGAAGGCGAGAGTCCTTATCAAGTGAGCAAAATATAGATATTTTTCTTGTCAAATACAAAAACTTTTTGCAATTCCTTTAAGTATATGATTTATTTTAATTTTATGTATACACTATATACACATTGTTTACATTAACTTATAGCACTTATTGCTACACTTCTATTAAACTTATAGCTACACTTCTAATTAACTTATAGCTACACTTCTACACTTATTACACGAAAAGACTGACACTTAACTGTTGCTATTCAAAGCAAAGATCACGAAATATCAGACTCGTTCAGTCTAACCAAATCACCGTCTTTCGTCACAATGTTACATCAATAATAAGTCAAATTCGACCAAATGATACAATTTTACAGCTTTGGTGTAAATGAGAGTAGCGAAGTAGTAAATTTACACTCTTTTTGCTAAGGTTTACAAAACACTATTTATTATTCAGCTTATATGACGTAAAAGCAAAAAATACACATCCAATGTGTACAAAAAATTATGATTTGTTATTTTAAACAGAAAAATGAATATATTTACTTTTATCAAAGCATTAATTTTAGACCCACTTTTTAGAATGTACTACTTATTAAGTTGTGTGGAAAGTGCATGATTTTTCGATGGTGGAGAAGGGATTTCAGATCAGCTGGTGCCTAAATAGAATCCGAACACAATCAGTGCATTTAATCATATGCAAAAATGATAAAAGCATATTCTCAAACTCTCAAATGTGAGGTCAGACCAGGTATGTATGCATTTGATCTCATAAAGAAACAGCACTGCGAACATTCGCTGGTAACAAGCAATATATATATATATATATATATATATATATATATATATATATATATATATATATATATATATATATATATATATATATATATATATATATATATATATATATATATATACATACATACGAAGTTTGTCCCAAAAGTATCAAGCCTACCTTCATATCCCCGCACTGGTGTTATTCTTTATCTTCCGGTGAGTGACATCGTTCAAAGTAGTTCCCAGTTGATTAAACAACATGCCTCCAGCGGTGTTTCCGCTTCTTGAAGCAGTCTTGCATGTCAGTTTTCGGAATTGCCTTCAGTGACTTCGTCGCATTAGTTTCAACCGTCTCTTTGTCATCAAACCGATGTCCTTTGAAAACATTTTTAATGTGGAAAAGTGCCAAAAGTCGCAAGGAGCTATGTCGGGACTATACGTAGGCTGATGAAGCTGTAAAGCATGCTGCAGTGTCAAATATTGCTATACAAGGTTCAATAAATACGCCTTTGCGTTGTCGTGGTGAAGTAGCCAATCACCGCTTGACCGAAAATATGGCCGTTTTTTACTGCATCACGCAATCTTTTCAATATTTCAATGTAGTATTTTTTAGTAATCGTTTGACCTCTAGGAACATATTCGTGGTGCCCAACACCTTCACAATCAAAGAAAATAGTCAACATCGTCTTAACATTGCTCCGACTTTGACGTGATATTTTTGGCCTTGGCGATTCAGAATGCTTCCACTGTGAAGACTGTCGCTTTGTTTCTGGATCATAGCCGCAAACCCATGATTCATCACCCGTAATAATAGTCTTGAGCTCATTTTGGTCACTAGAAACCATATCCAAGTTGTCCTGAGTGATTTCACGGCAAAGATTCT
This sequence comes from Nemotelus nigrinus, assembly GCA_947369275.1. Lineage (NCBI taxonomy): Eukaryota > Metazoa > Arthropoda > Insecta > Diptera > Stratiomyidae > Nemotelus > Nemotelus nigrinus. Next base: position 217,664,820 of record OX376372.1, read on the forward strand.
CTTGTTCTACCGTTAGCAATTTTGCGACGATTTTCGCACATATGCGAGTCATTCCAAAATTTTTGGTTAAAGTTCTCCAAACAGTAGTTTTTGGTATTTCAAGATAAATCTCTAGTTTGCGTATAGTCAAGCGACGATATCTTTCAATCGCAAATCGCGCACACTTGACGTTTTCTGATTTTATTGCGGGTGAAGGTCGGCCAGAGCGAGAATTACTGCTAACTAGTGATGGGCGTTTCTGTTGTTTTCAGAAAACGAAAACCAACTGTTTTTTTTCCAAAAACAACTGTTTTTTGAAACTTTTTGAAAACTTTTTTCACTAGACCAGCAGCAGATTGATACTGGGTGTCACCATTAGTGATGGGCGTTTCTGTTGTTTTCAAAAAACGAAAACTATTTGGAAAAAAACAGTTTGAAAAAAACAGTTGGAAAAAAACAGTTTTTTTCAAACTGTTTTTTTTCAAATAGCTTTCGTTTTCTGAAAACAACAGAAACGCCCATCACTACTAACTGACGTGCAGCCAGTGTTGTGATATTCTGGGAATTTTCCCTTTTTATGGGAATTTTCGCCCTCTAAAACTTGAAAAAGGGAAAAAGTGCTGCTCGTAAAACAAAATCGTGAGAGAAATGGTTTAAATGAAATGAAACACTTTCGTAAAATTTCCACCAAATATATTTGAGAAAGAATTTAAACAATTCAGGCAAAATTGACATTTTTTCATGTTTTCTTACATTTCAGCTGAAACCTAGAATAAAATGAGTTAGAATCGCTTCTCAAGACATCAGATTAGCGATTTTCAACCAAAAAATTTAAGTCAAAACGGCCAAAAGCAAAATATTGTTACGAAATAATGTAGAATAATCGTGTGAAGGCATTTTTTTAGCTTTGTAGAACATAGTTTAAGCTATTTCAATACATTTAATGCATCGTTTCAGTCAAAGCAACTACTGATTCACAAATTGTAAGCTGAGTGCAGCAGAATTTTAAGAAGAATTTGCTTGAATTTGGTGAAACCCGGTTTCATACTGGAAAATATCGAATTGAATGCAGAGCATTTAATTCCAGATATGAATACCTATTTGGGATCAAAATGTGAAGAATACATAGCGTCTTTTGAAGAAGCTGTAAAATTAGACATAAAAAAAATAAGAAAAGAGTTTTACGCTACGACATGTCAAGAGCTTAAAGAGCGATTACCATTTAATGATGTTATCTTTAAAGAAATTGAGTTTCTAAGCCCCCAAATAGATCTTGATGGTTCAAAACGAACGAATTTGCTGCAGTTCAAAAATTTGGCAAAAAAACTGGCTTTGAAGAATCTATTGTAAACATCGAATGGAGAGATCTAGCAGTAACTTTTCAAGTGATGAAAGGCAGAGATTATTGCGGCTAACAGTAGAGGAGCTTTCGAAAGAAATAGAGAAAGCAAAAAATTTTGAGGATGAATGCATGTTTCCTCATTGAACTAAGATTTTAAAGTATGCTCTAGATTTGCCACATTCAAATGCTGAGTCGGAAACAATATTCTCCATTGTAACCGACGTCAAAACTTTAAAGCGAAACAGAATAAGCGAAGATTCACTGAACGCAGTTTGTTGCATTCGCTCAAATTTCCAGTCTAGAACTGTTACCTGCATTGATTTCGAACCTTCTGACAAACATTTCAATTTGCACAATGCACAAAATCTATTTGATTAGTTTAAAAATGAACGCATTTTATATTGCGTTATAGAAATGAATTTTTCACGAAATGAATGTATGGTTTTTTCCTTGCTGTAATAAATCAATTATACATGTGTATAAAATACATAAAACTGCTGTTTGTTTTTCATTGGCATTTGCTCGATATTGGTAAATAAATATAAAACCGTGGGAATTCGCGACCTGCTCTGTGGGAAAAACGAGCTTTCGCGAGGGAATTGCCGCCACGGAAGACTCACTACACTGCGTGCAGCCATCTTTAAACCGCTTGTACCGCTCTTTTATTCTTTTTTTGCTCATACACTCCTCTGCAATTGCCTTATTTATTATATCAATTACTTCCTAGCTAGTTTTTCCAAGATTAAAGCAAAACTTGATGCAAATTCGTTGAACTACTTTTTCTGTCATTTTTAGCAATAAGCAAATCCGACAAACACGAAAAAGTTTAAAAAAAACTAAGGCGTCTCAAGAAAAACTTCGCCGTCGAGGAAGTTCCTTAAGAGTTGTAGTTTATATTGATACTCGGTAGAGGACGCTGGAAAAAATACAAGCAAATGGTCGCCGCCGTCTCCACTTCCTAAAACTTTGCATAGATTGTAGCATGACAGCTTTGCTGCTTTTGCAGTGGTAAGGAAGCTGTAGCCAAAAGCAACGCACGCAAAATTTATTAACGCTTATAATCATTTCTGAAAAATCTATAATACTTATAATATTCAATTCGGTGTTAATGATTATATATATTCGGGAAAAATTTACTTGCTAATATATATTCACGAAATCCGGTCGGAGGTGAAATAGATGATTGTCGGAACAAAAGGATCTTACAAGATTTCCGGACAATGGTTCATTAATTTCACTAAATTTCACATTACCCCAAATGCGATGTAAAATCGCTTTTAACCCTTCTTGAAACAATTGTGAAAAAGATTATCTTTCGGCTTCATCAAAATTGCAAAATTAAAAGACAAAGCTGATGATGTCGTAATTCGTAACAGGGCACATCCGTTGCCATCCGCCTCTGCCATTCTATTTCTTCGAGATTGCGTTGTCGGTGACCGTAATCACACGGGGAGATTTGTAAGTTATTAATTCAGGAAGGCCTATTGTCAGATTTCGGCCCAGGAAGCAATTCGCAGGCAGCAAGTGAAATTTAATTGGGCGAATATCCGTCATCATATTTCCGCTGCTCTTTGTGTTGTTGTTCAACGGTTAGAGTAAAAAATATATTTTCATGGTTGTAAATGTATTGGACTTGTCTAAGCTGAAGATTAGAAATGGTTTAAATGAATAATTAGAGGTGCCTGTCTTATAATTTGTAAATTATGTTGACAATTTAAAAGATTGCTTTTTAGAAGTAAATTTTATCGTGTTCCATTCATTCATAGCAAATATTGCCTTCGAATAAAACAAGGAAGTGGTGGTCAGTTGATGTCTTCATCCAGGATCAATCTTACATCACTCCGAAAACGTCGCATAGGTTTCATTGAGATTATACTAAGGTATTTATTATCAGAACATCTGTGAAATGCTCTTACTTTGACATACTTTTTGAATTAGATTGAAAACTATTTATAACCTTTTCACACCGTATTCTAACTTAAAGCTCAATTAACGAAAACAACTTGAAATCTAACCTTTATACTATTTTAGCCTGCTGGCTGTGTTGGAAATAAAGTGTTGGAAATGAAAACTGATGATGTTTTATGCTATGATAACGAATTGGAAATTTTGAAAACTGTGTCGACGCAAAGTGCTTTAAAAAAGGCAAGCATTTATTTTCAAAAAACCCTGTAGTTACGGCAGGCACGTGAGAAAATCCTTCAAAACATCGACTCTTCATTAACTCATCATCAAATCACCTCTATTTGGAGCACTCGAAAAAACTGTCATTAATATAAAATTCACAGGATGTATTAGTCTTTTGATAGAAGTGATTTCGAAATGCGGGCAATCTTGTGGCAATGGCGCCATCTTTAAAAATCATCATGAAAAAACTGGTTTTTGCTCTGTAATTTCCTATTTGATCCTCAGAGTTTAACCAAATTCGCATATTAGCTGGATCTTATTCTAAGGCATGTTTCCAGAATTCTATCTGATTGGCCTGTACCATTCCCCGTCTTCGCAGTATTTTGTTATTTTCTTCCATGAAGTCTGGGGTGGACATTGCAGTCAGTGGCTCACGAATTAGAAAATTACCAGGTAGTAAAAGATCATTAGAGTTATTTGATAAGGGAGTCAATGGTGCAGAGTTTAACATTGTTTTAATCTCTGTTATGGTGGTATGGAACTCCTCATATGTGAGTGAAGCACCAGCAATTTCTGTTTTTATATGATATTTAGCTGATTGAGGGCCGCTTCCTACAATCCTTCAAAGAAGCGTGATCTAGGAGGAATAAAACATCATTCTCTTCGTTCGTCTGAGCAATATTCTCCATTTCTTGCTGGATTTTTTTTTTTTTTTAAACAGAGTATGGGCTTTGCCTATTTTTCGCTTCAAAGAAGCAGGTAGCATTATCGCAAAATATCTTAACAGGACGGCCTCTTCGAGCAACATACAAAAAATTACTCAAAATTCAATTGAAAAATTGTCTAGAACACTAACTTAAGTGTGCTTCAAAACTATGCAGAACGTTAGCCGAAGTTTGCTTAAACACTGATCTTGCTGCTGTAATTCTGCATGGAATTTCAGTATGGAATAGAAAAAAGCTGAGGTAGCTTCCGCTTCAACGGACGTTGACTACATCGCCCCAGAGGTTTTACTAGATTGAAGGAGTTAGGAATGAGTGGAATGATGGAGTGACCCTCAAAAGTGGGCGTATCCATGTTCACGCTGATGGCTCAAAGCTAAACAATAAAGTCGCGAGTCGTGTATACTCGGATGAAATGTAACTGAAGATGTCCCTCCGTGTACTAGATCATTATAATATCTCTCCCGGTTAAGTTGCGGCTACTTTCTAGACAACCAATTAGCTTCCGTGTAATCAAGGCAGTGTTCATGATTGCCGCTAAATACCATGCATTTTTCAGGAAGATGTGGAGACATTCGGCAACACTTTGATTTTCACGACAACTGTGAGACTGATCAACTGGTGAGGCTTGATACCTTGCCATTTCATGTTTCATAATAATACCGATATCATCGGTCAAATCAGCTATCAGGTGAAAGTATCTCGAGAACGCTAGGAAGTTCTGAGCTAATGAATCATCATTTGCTATAAAAAAAACAGTCCTAGGTCTCTATGGACGCGCGTCGCACCAGGCAGCTATTAGGCTTAATCCGTAGTGAAATGGTATGTAATACGCTTTTTGCTTTCTTAAGTTCATCTCAAAGTAGTTGCCTTTGCGTGGCGAATTTAACCACCCGTTCGGCAAATTGCTGCAATGTACTTTGAGTCCGATGACGATGAAAGCATAATGCTCGAGAAAAAAAGACGAAGTAAAATTTATCCTTCTGGACACAAGAAGTCGTCGCTTTTGCGTGGCGAATTTAACCACCCCTTTAGCAATCGCTATGACTCACTTGTGCAAATAATAAAAATTATTTTATTCGTTATACAAAGTCTGTTTGATCCCCGACCGATTTGGCATACCAAGTCAGACTGTTTTTATTGTGTCATTTTAGTAAATGAATGATTTAGCAAATTAGTAAATGAAAACTATATGTACTAAAATGTATGGATTTGGTTCTGGTGTAATTTTAATATAATATAATAATTTTGGTGTTATTTTTATTATTAAGTTAAGTTAAGTCTAATTTTAGTGCTCACCGCTTTCGTGGAATGTTGCCAAAATCGCCAAGTGAATATTTTTAATATGTTTTGACATTTTTGTGTTTTTACATTTTTGTATCCACAACAGTAGTGTTCTGCGTAGTGCTGTGGATGCTCCTGCGGGCAACTGCCTCATAGGACTCAGCAGTTTTCGTCAGAGCCATGAGTCAGAGCTGTCGCTCGGAGGAGATAGAAAAATCCGCCCTCCCTCTCATATACCAGTGACCAGTTTCGGTCAGGAGGAGGGTGACGGCATTTGGTATACCCTTCTTTTTGTATTTGACTGACCTATCAGAGGTTGACCTGAAGAAATTGTGTGATTAATCAAAGGGAGTGACTAGGCGAGGCCTAACCATTATGTTATCACAACGGGCACCTTTTGAGTCAATGTGCCACTGTCGACCTACCTACCTCAAATCCATCTACCTAAAGTGAAGTTAAGTAGAGTAAAAAATAACTTAAACATAGCCGTTCTAACTATAAAACAAAAAAATAAAATGTCGGTGTACTTGCCTGGATTAAAATTTCTCCAACGCTCGTTTTAAGGAAAGGACGAAGTTAGTGAAATAAATATTTCCCTTAAATTTTACATTATGATTTTGTGTGGGTAATTGTACGCCATAGCTTGATTGGTTTTAAGGACAATAAGCAAGTGGTACTACTAAATAAATATGTCCTACTATCACTTTAAAAGGGAGTATATAGTTACAAAAAACACTTTATGAGATTTCTAGAAGCAAAATTTAACCGGAAAAGGGATGACAATTTTAGATGAATCAAAGAACAATGGGTTATAAATCGAAAATCTATGACAAAGGCTCCAATATAAAGCGCACGCCCCAATTCAAATATAACGTGCAAAATTTGATAAAAAAAGATAGGTCTGGAGGCATTTTTCCTCTGCATGCATCACACAACTTAAATTTGGCTGTTTGTTTTTTTTTAGATACAATAAAAACATTTTTTGACCTTATCCAACGCCTTTATGTATATTTGCAGTTTTATGAGTAGATGGTGCATTCTCAGGACGAATGTTAAAAACTTGAATCCTTAAGTTATACAAGAATTGAAAGTCAGCATAACGCCATTAATCTCCTGATGCAAAATCTATGTGATATATACGAAGCTTTAGTAGCTGTAGCTGAAAGTAAAGATTTAACTATTAAACGTATTGTAGAGCCTTTAGGTAGAAAATTTTGCTAAAATTTAAGTTAATTGTTAGTTTGATAGTACAGTATGTATAGTAATTTAGATAAAATCAATATTCCGACCAGATCCTTTTAAAGCCACTCCTTATATCTAAGCATCACTAAGAATATTTCAAAGACAATTCATCAAACAGTTTGTTTGATGAACTCATTCAACAGCAGGATGATATCGGGGATGCATTTTTTTCTAGTCACCTTCTCAAGCCTGCCCAAAATACCAGCTTGGAGGACCATTCTGGTGCTTCATGTAACATATTCGCAAACCCTGTGTTGCGGTTGGCAAATTTCTCATATACATAGATACCAAACACATTAGGGTTGGGCCAGACTTTCGCTTTGCTTTAGTCTAACATTTGTGTTTTATCAGTCAGATAGCTGTTGATTTTGAGTTATGGTGCTGTCGATAACCTCGTTATTTTGGTCAGTGGGAATAGTTTTGCAAGCTATAGCAATATTTTATACAGTATGTTTCGTTCACTATTGCCATATACTTGTTCAAAATCCACAAAAAATTGGTAGACATATGTAGATGCTAAACTTCCAACATTTCTCAAGCACATGTCGGACTATGAAAAATTGATCAGTTTCCAATCGTCCAGACCTAAAAATACTTTGAGAAAGTCAAAATATTTATTTGAATATATGCGTAAAATATTGTTGAAGTTTAAATACATTTTATCCAGTTGTTCTTTGTCAAAAAAGGGTATTCTTTAAACTTTTTTCCCACTAAGCAAAAATCAGTTTATGTTGTACGTGACTTCAGTTTGTTTTAATGAATTTCGCTATAAGTAGATGGAAACCCTTTTACCTTTTGTTCTCCTGAGTATATCTTACATGTAAAATTCAGAAAGCCTAAGCCATGGTCATATTGACGTAATGGTTAAACGACTAGGCTATGTAGAATTGTTGAATTTTTTTTTTGCAAAGTGGTTTCGAAAGTATGCACTGATTCTCATCAGACACCAGCTCACAGTGCGTACTTGAATGATGTGACCACTTGCAGTTGGAAATCATTAATTTTATTTACGTTATTTGTGACAAATTTTATCATCTGCGACTTATATCCATCGACATAACTTTTTCATAAAGGTTATTGATTTGTGCCTATGTTTTCCTAACCATCGGTAAACTGAACTTTAAATCGAAGCATTCTGTAATGAATCCTTCACTCTCCAAAAATCAGTTTTTTTTGCTTTTATCAGCGTAAAGTAGTGAATTTTTCCACTAAATACATGGAAACATGATTTCTTCAAAATGATCAATATTTTGCGTATCCATTTACCATTCGATAATTTGGGATTATTTTCCGTTCATCAAGTTCTCAGCGATGGCCGATACTTTTTGCCCCTTCCGACATTCAATTTAGGGTAGGAAACGAATAAATGATATCATCTCAATTAGATTGTCAATTTCCACTTAAGGAGCAGAGAAGCTTCTCAAATAGCAAATTTTCGAGCATCATTTCGCTCAATTCCCGGCGAGCACGGAGCTGTTTGGGAAAATTTATCGATTCCAATAAAATCATTTGCATTTACATATTTCAGTTTCCAATGCGCATTATCGTTTCCTTAAATCTCGATATTTAAGATGATCGGATTCTAGTGGAAACCCCTCATCAAATTGATTTCTTCTCGAATGACCAATGGGGACCATTAATATTCTTATATATCCCTTATCTGCCTTATGCTAGGTTAAATTAAATTGAACCCTTCTAAATCCACCTGAAATGAAATCTCGAAGGTCTAATTCAATTTCCCGAATCGTTCAAAAACGTAATATATGACATATTTTAAGATTTTTGAAATATTACGACAGTATTTTATATCAAAATTACTTTGGTGAGCATTATTGAGTTTAAATCCGAATGTTTGCTCATCAGAATCGTAAACGGTTGACCATGGGGGAGGTCCGTGCGACCCATTGAGACGTGTTAGTGAAAGCAAAACCGTAAAAGCTCAGATAAGCATACTTTCGCCAGTGAAGTTGGACTTTTCAAAAGTATCATGTTGTTGGGTTAATAATACGAAATCCAGGAAATGGTTTTGAATGTGTAAAATATGTGAAAATCGGAAACAGGGTAGATTTTTTAAGCAAAGTTAGTTTTTGACTGGTAGACTTTCATTTATCGAGAGTGAGAGTTTACCTCCACATGATGAAGCCAATTCTGTTATTCAATTACTAAAAATCACATCTATGCATTTACTGAAATTCAGTTCAAATGATGATACCAATTATAAAAACTTTTAAAGCTGAGCACATAACTGCATGATTTTAGTTTTAATTATTTCATAGAAGAATTATATCCTGTTCTTGTTAAAAGATTTCGCTTTTGCTCGAAGTGGGATGGTAGCAAATTCATAGAATTTATTTATAGCGAAAAAAGAGATTCAACTGGAAACATATATTTTTTCTTCGCGTCGGAGTGTCGAAATCCGCGTGAAGGAATATGACGAGAAGGAATTTGACTTCCCAGTAATTACAACTAAGGTTGATAAAAATACAAGACATACTGTTTTCTCATAATTTTGAAAATTTTAACCGCGAAAATTGCATATCATAATGTTAGTAGCATAAGGCTAATAATCTCGGCTGAACCTATTCTTCGTACCTTATAGAAACTTTAAATAAAATTCAAGAGAAACTAGGAGATGTTGATGTTATATAGTTCACGCAACAGGAAACCCTATCAAAATAACGTTAAAAGAACAGACGAGCTGAAAGTATGTTAATATATAGTCGCAGCTTAGACAAGAATCAAGGTATAATATTCAGCAGATATACCCTGAAAATATATGTATCATTAAGAATGCGCACTAACCAGTAAAACGTTTTAATCGCAACTAACGAATAATTGACTATTATTGTTGTGCAATATTTGACTGATCATAATACTTATAAGTCTCAACAATCTGGCCCACTAAAAAAGGTATATGTGACTCGAGATAAAGAAAGAATGCCGCAAGATTAACAACATCTGTTTCTCGATTTCAAAAATCAATCGAACCTGTCGACACAATCCAGAAAACCAACCAAATTGTTAACATTGAAGTGATACGGAATGTGAATACAGTTGGTTGTCATTAAAATCATATTGACGATGTATATTATGAATATATGATATAAACACTTCAAATTTAGAAAATTTAAAGATACCAGATAATTTTTTCGATCATCCTATCTTCTTTGCCGCGTTCCACGGCGTTTCCGTTTCCGTCGCCAAAAATTTGCTTAGATGTCAGTTGCCTAAACAGATGAATTATCCATGAGGCTCATCCAGCGCAAGCCAGATTGCTTTGCCAAGGATTAAAATAACAATTTACATCAAATATAAGTATTTGGTGTTCTCACTGAGCTCAACGATGCTGTAGACGGGAGGGATTTGATTGCGATTCCTCTCCTGGAAATGGAATAAAGGGTGTAATTTTCGAGCACCAATAATAGGTTTCTGAACTAGTTCAACAACAAGTCTCCCTCACCTGATTAGACAACTGGTACGAAAGGACCCGGTCACAAAGAAAAATCTACTTGGCCAACTTATGAAAATACACCAGCGGCATTCAAATATAAACGAGCTTTCAACTTTTGAGGACTTAGAAAGCGTGCCGAAATGTAAGGGGGCATCAGAAGAAGTAGAAGAAGAACCCGTCTAGATGACTCAAGGCCAACCCGGCCGCCCCACCGGTTTGTTTAGTTGCCCTCACAATGAGCAAAAGAGAGGTTCATCTTTCAGTTGCGCTACGTATTATAATAACGTTTTTAATGAACGAAGACGTTAAACTAGCCGAAATTCGAGGCCTAGTGCATTTACAGTTCGGGAAGAATACACTCTCATATGCACGAGCAAAAGCCTTGTGTGCCACGGGTAAAAGCCTCGTGCCTTCTCAAATTTCAAAAGGTCATAGATTTTGACAAAAAGATTGGAACATAACAATGTTGGTTAAAACGATACGCGACTCGATATACACATGGACGTGAGGGCAGCCCTGTAGCTACGGCAGGTACGTGAAATAAATCCTTTAAATAATCGCCCCTCCTGAACAATTTTTAATTTGTTATTGATACACCACACTTTGTTCACTCAACCAAATTAGAATTTTCTAAATTCTGTGTTGCACAAAAACGGCAATCCATTATCAAACTACTTGTACATAAAGTTCTATTCACAAAAACTCACGATCGGATAATCAAATCAATGTGAAATTCGCGGGATGTATTAGCTTTTGGTTAAAGCAGGGCTGGCAGACATTACTTTGAAATGCAAGAAACACTGTCGATAAGTGGTGGCTGGTCAGGATGGTCCGGCCCACAAAATTTCTGTCCAGTGCAAGCAGAGCAAAATCGTTAATTTCATAAAATATTCTTTGTTTAAATAATTATTTTATTTAAACAATAATATTTATATGTGTATGTACTTTATCTTTAATATTTTTCAAACATTTGCCGGTTATTGTACATTGCGTTTGCTTATCTACTCTATTGTAATATTGAATTCTCACCAATTCTCTTTGATACAATACAATCATGCAAGCCGATGAAATCAGACCAAAGCTACCTTGCGAAATCAAATTGCCTGGCGGCCGGTGGTCGGCCTTGTCATTCATGGGTACACACACTGCATGCCCTATTCTGGATCAGCAAGCCGTACTCAGAACATATTCGCTGTCACCACGAAAGATGCATGATTCTTTGTTATGTGTATCAGCGTCAGCAACTAATAAATTCGAGCGGGCCGAATTGAACTATGCAATATGACAATTTTCTTTCATATCATTGTTTGGTTTCCATTTTTTCCACTCCAAAACAACGAAACATACGAGAAGCTTTCAAATATAAACGAAAAATAAATTTATTTTACATTTAAGAAGAAAACACACTTTATAGCTATTTTTCTACATAGTTATCCTCCTTAGTAATTTATTTTTCCGGCCGAACAGGTAGTTGGCTTAACATAATACTTCCACAAAAACTGTTCAACCTGTTGATTGTTCGCAAAACTGTTTCCTCCAAGTGCTTCTTTGAGAGGCCCCAACATATGGAAATCGCAAGGTGGAAAGTCAGAGCTATAGGGGGATGATCAAGTGAAGTCCAATTCATTTCATTAATTTTTGGGCTGTTAGGGCTGCAGTGTGAGATATTGCATTGTCGTGCAAAAGCAATCCGTTTTGAATGGGTTGGCAGCGCTTTTTTGACCGTTATGCAGCTCGAACCTGGTCAAAAAGTTCACAGTAGCAAGCAGAGTTTATTGTGCAACGCTCGTGAAGGATATCAACGAGTAAAACTCCTTGAGAGTCCCAAAAACCGTTGACATCACCTTACCGGCTGAAAGCGAGTTTTGGTTTTTGATAGTCCTGGCTCTCTATCTTTTCTCTTCTCCAAAGACGCCCAGAAGTTCCAATTCTTTGTCATAAACAAGCAAATAGCATTCTCAGTTTTCATATATCGTACAATTATTAGCTATGATGCAGTTTCAATATATAAATTTATATATATATATATATATATATATATATATATATATATATATATATATATATATATATATATATATATATATATATATATATATATATATATATATATATATATGTATACATGTATATATATTTAAATATAAATATACATATATTATATACATATGAAAAAAATTTTAGGGTTACCACCCTCAAAACTTTTCAATTTTTTAAAGCGTTGATATTTGTTGTTAATTTTCATTGCAGAATCATTCCCATTTGCAAATCTAATAATATAATCGCTCAGTAAAGAAATTCCAACAAATTACAAAAATGGTCATAGCTGGAAGCCGTTTCATGATTTTTGTACGAAATTCCTACGACATTTGGTTCACATTAAGGTCCATTTAATGCATGAACTTCGTTTTGATTTCATGACTGGACCGTAAGTTATAGGGAAAAAAGCTTTATTTTGCTGAGAAAATTTGCAAGATTTAGGAGACAAAAATCACCATAGCTGGCAACTCTATTCTAATTTTTCAGCCAAATTTTCACTCAATTTTATCTAAATGAAGATCCAAAGATTGTGTGAATTTTGTGCAAATGTGATGGCTGAATCGGAAGTTATAGGCCAAAAAGCTGTTTTTTTTTCTGAGTGATTTTTCAAGATGGTACCACTGCCACAGGGTTGCCCGCATTTCAAAATCACTTCTATGAAACCTGGTCCTAGTTAATACCAACATGTTCCGTAAATTTTATTTTGATCGGATAATCCGGTCGTCAGTTCTCGTGAACATAACTTTCGAGTGCTGAAAACAGAGGTAATTTGGTGATGGGTTGCCGTTCTTGTGTAACTCGGAATTTTAAAAAATTTTACTTGATAGAATGCACAAAGGTTAAAATTTATCAATGATTTGAATTTTTTGTCAAAAATCAAAAATTTTTCAGGAGGGTCAATGATTTGAAGGATTTTTTTTCAGGAGCCTGCCGTAGCTAGAGGATTACCCATACTTCCTTGAAAATCCACACGTGTTAAATTTTAGTCAACATCAATGTGCTCTGCGAATTTCACAATGATGCAATGTTTTTGTCAGAAGTAATGACAAATCAAAATTTGAAAAAAAAACCCTTGCCTACTTTTAGGCACACTTTACCCACACACGGCTCAAAATTTCCAATTGTTTATCATAAAAAAGCTCAAAACATAATAAGTTTTCATTCTCGATACTTTTTTTTTTAACAAAAATTTACGCTGCTTGGAAATATAGGAGTACCTCAAATTTCACTAATACGCTCACCCCCGCCAAAAGGTTTAAGATATCTGAATTTTAGCAAATCATGGACCTACCTACTATATACATCTACGTCCTTCGAAAATTTCAGCTTAATCGGATGGGCCACTTCAGAGATTATCTCCCTTGATCATATTGCTGATATATATATATATATATATATATATATATATATATATATATATATATATATATATATATATATATATATATATATATATATATATATATATATATATATATATATATATATATATAAAGAAATATGAATTTTCGGCGAAACGAGTTTTTCTTCGAAAATTAGTAATACTGTAAAATATTCAATAGCGTACTACGGTTTCTTAAGTGTTCTTCAAGTACACCTTATCAAGGTTTTCTCATCCTGCCTGCCGCAACATACTAACATTTTATTTTTTTTAAATACATATTAGCTTCACTGTATATTTGCCTTATTATTATTTTATATTATTGACTTATTGGTTCAAATGTAACTTGAGTGTATGGAATTTTATTCAAATAAAAAAATTATAGAAGTTCCAAATAACAGGTGATTGCTAGGATGAAACTTTTACTTGCACATTTTCATTTGATGGAAACTGCTTAGAAAGTACCTGGATTTGAAGGAGAAAAATTCAATAGCGTGAGAGTTTCCTTAAATCCATTCAAAGAAAAGTTGTAGTAAATTCTCAAAATGTTCAGTAATTCAATCTAACTTGTAGTAGTTTGCAAAGTACAAAATAGTTGCTCGAATGGTATGATAGGTCGATTTTTTTACTTCGAGCAATTCAGCTGCCGAAAGCAGCATCATAAGTACATTTTTCAGTTTCTCCTAAAGAATCATTCATGAGATGTTTGTACGTTGAATAATGTATCCCTTGAACGTTTTTCAAAGCTAAAAACTCTTCCTCGCACATTTACTATCCCTAGTTTTTTTACAGCCTTGATTCGTATTTTGTTGCAATGCAGCTCAAATAAAATCCAAATTCTGGAGCTGACGATTTTTTCTATAAAGCAGGATGTAAATGAAATGCTGTTTCATTGCTTAACCTCCGGCCTTTGAGAGAAAATATTCTTTGTAAGACATAAAAGAGTCAAAAGATCCGCGGTAAATCAAGACCCCACATGGTGGGGTCGTTTGTAGCGCGTTTTAATAATGAAGAGGTAAGCAAAACCAGTGTCATATCAAAGTAATCTAAGCAGGAGATTGAAATTGAAATATGTAGCTCAAAAAAAGTGAAAAATTCAAAGTCGTTAAGGATATTTTTTTACTTGGTGCAAGTAGTCCGGAATCTTTTGATGTACTTTGTATTTTTGTCTAATGAGGTATATTTTTACAGTGAAGTGAATTAAGCATCATCCGAATGTACAAAAAATTAAAAATATAATATCATGCCTAATCTGTATATGTTTATTTATTTATTTATTTATTTGTTCACCAAGCAAAATGTACATGTAAAGAAGAATAAAATAAAATTATAGTACATGCATAAATTTACGAAACAAAAAAAAAAGCTATATATGAATACAAGACTCATAAATAACGCATAATTAAATTAGTTACAAATAAATAGCAAATAAAGTAATAAATAAATGACAAATAACTAAATGAATAAGACTATATTTTTAAAAAAATACTGATGACCTAAGTATTTATGATGAAGTGAATGTAGTGTTTATAGAGTATGTTTAACTTTTAGCAGAATTTACGTTGATTTCGAATTGCTGAACAATCGAGGAACGGGGTGTTTTGACATATCAAGCCGATACATTTTTTTATCAAGCTTCGAAATTCCCTTATTGACTTTGGCCCATTGTGTAATGTATAGAAGGATGATCAAAACTCTTTTACACGTAATAGTGCAAGTAAATAGAATGTCGTTATTTCAACTGAATCAAACCGTAACCTATTTTTACTTCCAAATGAAAGACGTCATTGTTTTTACTTAAAATTCTGGCATTGAAATGTTTCTCGCATTGCATCTAACTTCATGATAACGAAGTAAAATCCTTCCAAGCTTCTCGAAACCAATTTGGAAGAAACATTGTACAAAGAAGATAAAACTAGACTCGGATAGTAATAAAGTAAATATACCTTTCAGGGATCGGATGACTTTGACGACAAAAGCAGGTTTCGGATAAGCATTTAGAGCTTGTTAAGATAATAGAAAAGTTTCGAATCAGATTAAACGACGAATCGCTGGGTGAGCAGCATTTTGAAATTCTTTTCCCCAACGACTGAGTTTAAATCGAATTAAAAAGATTTTAAAGAGGGTCAATTTTCAGGTACAATTTTGTAGCTTACGGATCCATGAGCATCATTTTTTTTTTTTTTAATTAACTAAAAGCCAGTTATATGTTAAGGAAGCCGATTATGCAAGCCACCAGGTACACATAAGTTCTGTTCGCGTACTTGAATCTATTATAATATACTAAAATAGATTCGCAGCAAGTCGTTTGTACTCTTAAAAAAGAAGCCAGCTGCAAAAATCTGTTACTGTTGCAGTGTTCGTCATCATGAAAACTGTTAAACGTAATAAAATATATAGGTCTGCTATATATTTTATTACGTTTAACAGTTTTCATGATGACGAAAATTTGCGAAGACAGATTAAAATTAATTTAAAAGCTTACACTCGTAATACGTAGTAGCATATATTATTTTTGGATTGTTGGATTTGTCCGGAGCATGGAAATTATATGATAAGGACTGCAAAGTGAAGGAAATACACAATGAAGCTTACTTTTTCCATAGCGCTAGGCAACAAATTGTTAAGTAGATGCTACCGTTCTTAGTATAAATGTCCTATCTACATTTTAGTACATTTGGAGATATTCAATGATTTATGTTTTTCAGCATCCTGCAGATATTGGAAAGAACATTTTTCATTATTGATTTTAACATACTTCCACAAAAGGTAGGTTTTCCATATTTTGTAGAATGATGTAATAGAATATGTAGCCTTCAAATCTGGTGCTAACTCAAAAATGAAAAAAAAAAAGTCAGATAGGGCGTTTCTGATAATGACGGCAGTATGGCAAGTGAATAATAATGTTACTATGTTATACTATGTTACTTTTTCATGAAAATGCATATGCATCAAAAAATTATGCCTTTGACCGCTTTCTTTGCATCCTAGAGCGTCACATTTCAAATTGCAGCCGTAGCACTCGCTCTAATAAATTTAAACCACTAAAGCCGTGGATGAATTTTATGCTTCTTAAGAAAATCAAGAAAAAAAAACCTACTAAGCTCTAAAGTTAAAAAACACCCACATAATACAAGGCTTCAAATATATTATAAAAGACTTTGTCGCGAAATCTATCTTGATGTCGCTGCTTGTAAAGCAAATTATTTCAACAACAAACTTGCCTCAAATTTAGGGAATGTAAAAAAAGAATGGGAAATCGTTAATGAAATTCTAAGTAAAAGCAAAAAAGATAATATCTCCAGCATAACTGTTAATGATTCCATTGTTTCTGATCCTTTAGATGTTGCTAATTTATTTAATGATTACTTTTCGTCTGTTGCAAATAATTTCAATTTCGACAACTCTGAAGTTTTAAGTCCATCTTCTGTTAATGTTTTCTCCAGCCGGGAATTCTCCTCGTTGAGTAGCCTATTTTTTGAGGATTTTTCATCTTCGGAAATCTACAAAATTATTATGTCACTAAAGTCGTCAGCTTCATCTTCTTATGATAGAATATCCAGCAAAATTTTAAAACAAATTGTTTTTCAAATTTCGGATATTCTGTGCTTTTTATTTAATTTTAGTATCCAGAGGGGGATTTTCCCAGACGCACTAAAACTGGCGGTCGTAGTACCGGTACATAAAAGGCGATAAAACTAGTTTAGGCAACTATAGACCCATCTCTCTGCTATCTGTTTTTTCAAAAATTATTGAAAAAGGTGTCAAACGCAGGATAGTGGCGTTTTTAAATAAAATTAAGTTTTTTAACGACTGTCAGTTTGGTTTTACCTCAGGAAAATCCGCAGAAGGTGCCTTGCTAAAATTCTGTCAGGAAATTTACAATGCAATAAACGAGTCCGAAATTCCCGGAGCATTATTTTTAGATATCACTAAAGCTTTCGATCTGGTCGATCATTCCATCCTACTGCAAAAACTTTATAGTGCAGGAATAAGGGATAATATTTTAGATTGGTTTCATTCCTTTCTTTGCGATCGTAAGCAGAAAGTTAAAATAAATGGCATCTTGAGTTCTGCAACGACTCTAAATATTGGAGTTCCTCAAGGATCGGTCCTGTCTCCAGTATTATTTCTGATTTTTTATAAATTCACTATTTTCTGAAAACTTTTATGGGAAAATTACAGCTTTTGCAGATGACGCTGTCTTGTCCTACTCCAGTTTCAATTACTTTGAAACATACGTCAAAATGAGCCACGACCTTGAAATTTTAAGATATTGGTTCAGTGTCCATAAACTAAGGCTGAGTGACAAGACAAAATATATGATATTTAACCTAGTGAGATCAGTTTGTGTTGATTTGAATTTGACTTTCCACGCCCCAACCTGCTTAAAATATCTTTTTTCACCAATGATAGCTGAAGATGAAGTTTCTTATTCTTTTGATCAAAATGCGAGTTGTTCTCCATACTGCTTTGATATTGCAAGAGTTGATAGTTTTAAGTATCTGGGAGTGTTAATTGACACCAAATTAAATTGGAGAGATCACACCGTGTATCTGAAAGCATATTTCAATAATGTGGTAAGACAATTGTATCACTTAAGCCTATATTGTCCCTTTTCAGTCTTAAAACTAGTTTACAACGGTCTGTTTTTGTCTAAACTACAATATGGATTAAGCTGCTGGGGAGGTACACATTTTAATAAGCTGGAACCATTGATTGTAAAACAAAAACATGCCGTTCGAATTATTTTCAAAGTTCACCGCAGAACGCCAAGTTTTAATCTATTTCAAGCACTAGGTACACTTCCATTAGGGCATTTGTATTTTTTTAAGGTTCGACGAATTTTCTTCGAGAACTCAGGTTATCAAACACCAAGAGTTTATGATTCAGCTAATCTACGGGTTAACACCAGAAATTTAGTGGTAGTTCCCATTTGCAATAAATCGCACTTTAGTCGCTTTTACAGCATTGTTGCACCTCGTCTATTTAACCTTTTGCCACCAAATATTAGAGGCGAGTCCAAAAAGACAACGTTTTCGAAAAAAATCAAATCTTGGCTCTTTTCTATTGGTCACTTGGGCGTTGAAAAACTGTTGAATCCCTTAATATAACCTTTGCATTTGTTCTCAATGTTTTTTTTCCAATATTATTTTTGCTTTTTTTCTCTATCTACGGTCTTTTATATCTTAGTTAAATTTATAAGTCCCCCATCATAAATTGACGATTCATGTTTTTTTTTTCTGTATCATTAACGGGCATTCGACTCTTGCGTAAAGCAACTGAATGCTTCGTATTTCATCTGCATCTTCTTCAGCACTATTTAAAATATAAAATATCGAGTTAGTTGGACTCTGTCTTATTTTATTTCATTCTTTAAATTTTTTTTATTTCTTGATGTTAGGTATAAACGTAATTTAAGTTCAGAGGATTTTGTTTGAATTTATTATAGCTGTAAGTTTATGCACATGAAATAAAGACTATTATTATTATTATTATTATAATTATCCATTTGTCTTTTGAAAAAATTTTACTTTTGTTACTGTTATATGTTTGCAGCGAATTCACACTGACGCGGGATTACTTTTTGTATGTTAGAAAGACATATTTTTCTAACACAAGTTATCAAACGAAACGTACAGCTGCACATTTCGCATTAAAACTCACGTGTGACTACACCATTTATATACTCATTCAATACCAAACTTTGTTATTTCATGCATTATAAGATTTCTAGCCTGGAAAAATCTGAACCAAGAAATGGCAAATATGTTTCGCATTGTAATTTGGATTCTGAAACAGATTCAAAAGCGACAAAATCACTTATTTCTTTCGTATCCCGAGATCCGCAAACCTACGGAGTTCGCAACAAAAATTCTTGTGGCAGATTGTAATTCGTGTTGAGGGAAAAAGCGTAGTACCTATTCAAGCAGAGTCTAATGTTTACCAAGTCAAAGGAAAGTTGAAACGATGCTGTGATTGATAGGAAACATGATAGGTGGCATGAAAAGCAAATCACAGAGTTCGCCGAGGCTTTTGACGATAGAAAATGTCTACAACTGGGTTGCTTCCATGATTTGTGGTAAACAAGAAATTTGTTCCTTCAAGCCTAAGAAAGTAATGGCGTCAAGGTACACTCTCAACTAGAAAATGTGCATAAAGAGTATTCCGTGCTCAGTTATTGGAATTCTTGATTCTGGAAGTGATTTATTCGTATAAATGTGACACAGAAATTATTTCAAGGGCATTTTTTTAATGAAACTGTACAGACTAATTCTTCAACATTATTTTCAGAAAAAAATACGATATTAGACAAATTTTTGAAAATTATTTCTCAAATTACAAACTACGTGTGAAAGGCTCAAAAGTTTCAAATTTGAAATATTAGTTAAATATGTTATAGCAATTTTCCAATGTTTAAAATAACCTGTGTTATTATTCAAAAAGAATATTCGATACAGATTTTTCAAGAGAAAGATTGGCTGATACTGAACTTAAATGCTGTAGAGCAAAGCAGCAATCATAATTCATACTGTGATTTCATTCGAAAGATGTGGGTACCACCATCTGGAAAAGTTAACGTCAGGAACCTTCTTCCAATTTGAAGAAGAAAAGTCAATTCATCGCTTATATTTATGATTGACAGGACAAGGATAGAGACAGGGAAAAAAGTGTATTATCCCGACCATTTTTGTTCTTACTGCTCCATACTTCATGACGAGCATTAAAATCAGCTTCCAGAAGAAAATACACACAAATCACCGTTGTTGTTTCACAAGAATTGTGAAGAAATACTTGGCAAGAATGCAAACTCGTGTTTTCTTCAGACTGCCAAGACAGGTCAGTCTGTATTCATTAGTGCGTAGTCCTCAAATCCGGTTTTCTACTAATTTTGGCTTCACCTACTTGTAAAGTTTGACTGAGCACGCATTTTCATACGCTATCGGCCTGACTTTCATACCACGACACGAGCAGGGCACCAAGCTACGAGTAGGCTCTCTGCACTTTGCAGCAGACTATAAATACAGCCTAAAACTTCGTTGTCCATTGAAGCGGTTACTTTTCCTTGAAAAATAATGCGTCAACGGGAACATATTTAAGCTTCCTCAGAACTTTGAAAGTTGACCTTTTAGTTCCGAATGCCCCAGAAGAGCTAGTGGATGATTGTTAAGAGACTAAAGAGGGACAGATACGAGGTAGTATTAGTTGGCGGTCGGGCCGACTCATTCACCATATTTTTCTCGGCACACTGGCTACAAACGGGCTTCTGATCTCCCTTTAGGCCAGGTTTAGTGACCATTGCTCCTTAAGCGTTTGATGCAGCAATCTATGATGTGCTAACAGGCAATAGAGCTGCCTTATTCCCACAGCCTCAAATACATTTAGCAGCTACACATTCAAGAGTCCACTTAAGGAGCTCATTCATCACAAATCAACTTCTTATGGCTTTGCATGTATTTGACGACAAAGATATCTTTATTCTACCATAATATTAGGAGGTGGAATAGATTTTATGCCAGGCCTCCACCTGACGAGTTTAAGTTTGAGGTCTTAATCTTACATTTAAGGTCATCCCCACTAAAAGATGGTATACTAGTTTGAATGTGTAGTCACTTTCATGGTCTCATGACTATCTAAGCAATTAGTCTTTATGGGAACGTATGGTCAGAATCTAATCGGTGCTAATTAGAAGTTCGCTTTGATTGAAATTGCAACTGTAAGTTGATGGTGACGAGGCTGAGAGCAAGATTCGTTCCAAGCCTTTCACAAAATAAATTTCACTTCGATGCTACCGCCATGAAAATAACTAGGCTGGGAATGCTACAACTTCAAACCCAAGCGTAGCAGATCGAAATCGTTTACCAAAATATTCCGAAAATGACAGCATTCGTTGGAGAGTTTAAAAAGGATGGCTTTACCCAAGCTGCACTCATTATTTTCGTTTTCATTATAAAAAACACATTGCTAAGACCATACCAAACAGTTTTTTTGTCGATCTTAATGAAAACAAAATAACAAAACTGCTGTCGACTGTTTGAGATTAAGTTATTGCTGCTTGATGTCATAATAAAAGCCAACTAGATGTTAGTCCAACATATTTCGATTGAATTTATTCATTACTTACTCGGTAAAGGCTTTGGTAAGCACAAGTTTTTCTCAACTTCACGAAATCCATCACCAGTTGCTGCAAAACGTCATCAAAAAAGTTACCAAGAGGAAAATCTACAAAAATTCTGAACATATCTCATGAGCCTAATATTTGCCTACTTCATGACAAAATACAAACAAGCACAACATAATTACTCTGAGGATGCTGGAGGCATTTTTTTACAAAGCTAAGTACCATAGTACTATAGTAGGCCATGCGGAGAAATGAATTACTATGTCATTTCGAAGAAGTACAAAAGGATATAAAATGATAAAGCAAAAATTGAGCGTGACAGAGCTCTGACAAGAAAATCTTTCGAGAAAAATGAGCCTCATTCGATTCCGTCTGCAGTTCTTCTGTGCTCCTTTTCCAGGCTTCTATTTCAGAGCAGCTCAACCCTTTCTAATCGACTCCTCACAGAGTCGAGTATGCCACGGCCTATCATTTGCTTTCACGGTCATATGCCAAAATGGGACACAAACTTATCACATATCAAAAGCAGTTTCTGCTGGTTGCTTCTCATGACAGAGCTGTAATTTATCTCCAACAAAAGGAAGAAAACTACTTTCAGCTGCCATCCGTTTCTTTTCTTACTTCTATCTTTGGGGTCGACGTCTCTTCATGCCTGCGGATGGAGCATCATCAAAGTGGCTTTTAGAACATGTTTAATATGTGAACCTACTACCGGGAGGTTTCCAATATCGACGAGTTTTCAAACGAGCATAAAGAATCGCATCGGGTTAATCAAAATAGCACGCAAGATGCAAGAAATTCTTTGTCCGATGTCGTCTGTATTTCAAACTGTCTTTCTGGCGTTCCTTTCGTGTTATTTCCGGAAATACGTGTTCGTGTATTTGATGAATATGTGTTTGTCCTCGCGCGAAATTTATTTTGTTGGTCCTAAGTGAGAAACCGTGCTACGGACTATGCTTCTCTCATGCAATATTTACGTTTTCACAGAAAGTGAAATTATGTCATCCTGTTTTGAGTGATATGGTTACATTTCGTAAATTGGTCGCAGACGAAATGATTGACATAAAACACGTTTCGTTTTAGTCTCCATGTTATTTGTGTTATTTACGCTTAGGTAACAATGTACGAATTGTTTTACGCATAATGCGTCAGCGATTGTTTACTACGTGTATTAGTAAATTATTATCTTGCGAATATTATTTCACTTATCATTACTCGATGGCTTCTGTGACAACAGAATCTTTCTGTGGGAGGAATAGCAAATCCCAATCAAGCACACACATATGTAAGCTTCCTTGCTTGTGAAAATACGCTACTCAATCATACATATGTGTTAGCTTGATTACGGAGTACCTACCGAGGCTTTTTTCATCAATAGCATCCCACAATCTTCTTATTTGGCTTGCATAGTAAGAGCCTGATATAGTGGCTCCCTTTCACAAATATTCCACCATAATAATTCGTTCAGCATCCCAAAAAACTGCTCATAGCCTTTCCTGCCGAACGCGACACCTTGAATTTCTTTGGAATCAGTACAGAGGATCGCTTCCATGTCATCGATTGCTGTTTGGTTTCTGGATCCAAATGGGGGATCTAAGTCTCCTCTTTGACTACGAAACGTAATAAAAACTTCTCCAGATCTGCCGGAAAGTTTTCGAGATTCACCCTCGATATGTCGACTCAATTCTCCTTTTGCTCGTCAGTTAACATCCTCGGCACTCAACGCACACATAAGGAATTCATTGGTAACGATTCTTTGATCTGCTATACGAGATCCCTGTGACCTCAGCTACATGCCTGATGGTCACTCTTTGATCTGCCAAGACGACAACTTCGACTTTTGTTGCGTTGTCTTCAGTGAGGGATGTAGATTGACGTCCTTCGCGTTATTCATCTGCAGTAGATGTTTTTCGCAGCTTGAACTCCTTGGACCAGCGTGCAATGGTGGAATTTGGAGGAGCAGAGTCCACTAGTGTTTCGACCAAGTCGCTGTCAAAATCTTTGGTAGATATTTTGAGCCACTTTGGTAGAGAGCCTCCCGTACTTCCGATACATTGGATCAGTCCGTTTACATATTTGTCTGCTTGTGCGTAAAACCTTATCGCCAGTTCTAGAACCCGGTCCCTAAGTGCCTCAGATCCTGTCTCCTAATATAGGAGAGAGTTTCTCGGCCACTTTTTGACTATCGGGTTGTAAGACCTGCCAGCACAGAAGCGCTAAATACTCCGTTCCAACGTCTCTGCTTCTGCCAGGGCAGATTTGGAACAGGTTATCCAGGACGGGGATGCGTATGTCAGAATTTAGTCTGTGTCGTCATTTTTGGGGAAGTGATGTCTGATGCGCTGAAATTCGAACCTGACTATTTGAATTATATGAAGAACATAGAGGGCTGAATTTCAAGAATTTATGCACTTACTCCAAGGTAGCACAATGTAGGGCCAAGAGTGATTCTAGAAGTTCCGAACAAGACATCGACTTTATTGGTCTTATTGAGGATGGCTTGGAAGCCCCGATATTTGGAAGGGCTCCTGAATTCAATCAACTGTTTTTCGCTACTATTTAGCTTAACGCCCCATTCAACAAAATGAAATATAAGGTTGATCAAGTAATCTTCGAGACTCTTCGCTGCTTTGAGTGGGCCTTTGCTCGACGCGAATGAGAGCATGTCATCGGCATATTGGGAGATTTGAACTTGGAGTTGGCCCACTGGATTGGGAAGATCAGCGGTGAAAATGGTAAATAAAATAGAATAGAAAACATAACCTTGTGGTATACCTGATGTCACAGGCCCCCGAAGTGAATTTTCTCCATTAACGCTGACATAAAATTATCGAATGCTAAGAAAGCTGGTAGAGAGCTTCATCACAAATTTACAATCAATATGAATACGAATGTGGAGTGATTAGTTCCACGACGAACTTTACCCCTTATTAGCTCAGGTACCCACTGAGAGCTAGGTGAACTCAAAGCTTGGTGTGCAGACTATCGTCCGAAGAATTAGGGATCCCACAAGCAAAAAGCCAGTGCTCTACCCAGTAGACTACTCATGCTTCAATCTAGCCTTACTAATCTCAAATATCGTAGTATGAGTTAACGCGAGCTGTAACACAGATGCACCTTTGTGGCTCGACTGGCTAGAGAGAGCTATCGTCCCACGCAAATTTTTCCTCGCTGGACCCTTTCATCATTTTTAAAACCCATTGACCTATGGAAATTTAAATGGAAATTTAAATTTAACATGCCTACTAAACTTCGCTTTTAATTTGAGCCACTGTTATCGAAACACTTTCATCTAGTTTTTTATCTGGGGACAGCATTTCCTGATATGTTTTGTTGTTGAGCATTTTCAACAACCAGCCGTGTGCATTTTACCCTGGCTATTACAAGTTGGTGATTTTTCTGCCCACTTACTATAGTAGGTTCTTGCATCAAACGACACTCGCGACTTTAGGATCGACGAGCTAACCCAGATCTGGTTAATTAAAGGTGTTGAGATTACCGTTGCTTGCGAGGACAATAAAGACTCATTTTCTAGCGCTAATTTCTTAGCTTCCCTATTTGTCCGTTCTAGCGTCCAAGTCGCCCGCTATGGTTGTCGGGTTGTATCACTTTGTTATCATTGCTACGTTGTTCAACATTCTGCCATTGTTTTATTAAGTGCTGCGTAAATACTGTCTATGAAGATCTGTGGTTGTAACCAGTATTCCCCCCGGCGCTCAATATTCACACACCCACACTACTGGTTACCACTTTTGTTCGTCAACCAGACGACACTGTCTAGACTTTGATGTTATTTGTGTATTATAGTGATGACAGCTTTGTGCTCATAATTCATTATTAGAGCAAATTTTGCGTTTCCTGAGACTGTTGAGATTCAATTTTACAACCATCATTTATGCCTCGAGCTCATATTCAAGTTTGAGTACCAAACAGCCATTCATTCGCGCCTGGAGGTCATATGCAAGTTCACGTACCAAACAGGCCTTCTACATCTGGCTGATGCGGATAGCGTTAACCTTGACTTATCGTAGGACCACGGTATCCAAAGCGTCCATTAGAACAGAATTACCAAGGCTCTCTGATTTCACGGTTTCAAATATACCGGTCTAGTATCCTTTTTATAACTATATATAGATATATATATATATATGTACATATATTTATATATATATATATATATATATATATATATATATATATATACATATATATATATATGTATATATATATATATATATATATATATATATATATATATATATATATATATATATATATATATATATATATATATATATATATATATATCAAATAAAATTGGAATTTTTGGTAAAATGAGTTTAATACGATTGTTCTTCAAACATCAGTTAAAATAAATAAATTACTTGCTAAAAAATTTCTTGATTTTTGTGGAAAGCAATGGGAAACATCAATAATTGAGTCCATAGTAAGTCGAATATTAGTTTACCTCACTCCATCAGAAAAGTTTGATGGAAGCCATATTTTTTGCTGTACTTTGCGAAACATATCAGATTTTTAGTCTCGAACTGTATAATTTATTCCCAATAATACATACTGCAGTGTTTTGATATAAATTCATGTTAAGTTGTCTTCTTTTATCAAGTCTCCTTTCTACATTCAACTCTGATTCTTGCGTTTCGCTTACAAAATATGCTTTGTGAAGTGCAAACGGTGCATGATATAAGCCAAAATAAAACTATATATTCCCGCAGCTTTTGCAACGAAATCATTCTGTGTGCGTTTACAAGTTTTTAAACTATTCATCAATCCTTACCACCGACAATAGGAGTAAACTGATCCCATTTTACTTCACCGAACCTTTTAGGCACGTCCTACTGACATTAACATGCTTTTCGCTGCAAATAAATCCAGTGTTGTTGTCCGAAAACAGCTACAAGCATGAATGAATTCTTGAAATATGATTAAAACGATATTTTCTACATTTTCGAAAATATATATTTGACGCTCGTCGTTAGGATAGACCTTATTTTCACGGATTTCGGCCATGTGGATCTCGAAAAAATATTTCCACATCATTAGTGCGAGAGAAGTTCAACGCTTTCCGCATATGTGAGCATTTACCAATGCTCAACAAATAGAGCATATTCTTGGCCTAGATAATCCTTTGTGTTTGGATTATAATGGGCTTGTTCTTTAAATGTTTTGCCTTTTCATCTTCAGCACATGGAGATCAATGCCGAAAAAGTAGATATATACGGACCAAAAGGTGAATGTTTGCTCTACACAAAAATCTTACCTAGTCCTTCTATAAGTCGGATAACGTCCGGACTTTTGTTTGCTTGCGTATCTCCATATATTTCAATGGATTCTTTCATTGTAATGCGGGGATGTAGATTCTCTGCAATTTTACAAATTGAAAATTTTCACTGTGAACGTTACGCTCGAGTCTACCTATGTAATATATTCAAACAGGATTTCTTTGAAATCAAAGCCAAACGATTTTCGAAAAGGATTATAATTTTAAATGTGTTTAGGGCAGAAGGAAATTGTTATTCAAATTTGATTAAAAACAAGTACACTTTTCTAACTACTAAACTGCAGTGGTGGTTCGAAAGGCTCTTTCATATTTATAAAACTAGTAAACACTTTATTGAAGATTCTTGAAAGCAATCACTTTGTGTTTGTATGATTGTATATACTTGCCAGGCTTGAATTAGGGGAAAAAGTCCAAAGAAATCTCTGAGTTTGGAAGTCATAAAGTTTGATGTTGTGTTGACAACAGCGCTATGAACATAAAAAGTCTGTTTGGTTACTTTCAGTCGTTCCATGAACTGAATTTTCCTGAATCATCTGGTGGGGGAAATTCATGAAAAGTACGAA
Source organism: Nemotelus nigrinus (assembly GCA_947369275.1). NCBI lineage: Eukaryota > Metazoa > Arthropoda > Insecta > Diptera > Stratiomyidae > Nemotelus > Nemotelus nigrinus. The sequence continues at coordinate 217,692,372 of OX376372.1, forward strand.
AACGCTCTCATTGCATTTCCTGAAAAGTGACAGCCAAGAGTGTCAGTTGTCAGTTTTTGGTCACCGTAAGCGATGATAAACCATCGCCACAAAAATAATCGATTTTCATAACAACATAACGCAAAAAACTGTATATTCTCAGTATATTCTATCGCAAAAAGTGGTGTGGGAGAAAGTTCGAAATAAGGAGAAGTTGCAGTGTTACACAGCTTCCAAAATCTTGGACATATACTATCCTGAATAGTATCATCGTCCATCACTAGGCGAAGTGCCTGGAGAGCCACAGACGTGATGAATGACCAAAAGTAAAGTAAAGTGGAAAGATCTTTTGTGGTTGCCCGGCCTATATAGATATTATGGTCAAGTTCGAGGTGAAAAATATTAAATAGGAAGGAGCTACTGTTGTTTCTAACACAGAGCGTTGCGAACTTCAAAAGAAATGGTGTTTCCTTGGTAACAGTAGAGACTGCTACTTTTTATGACTCTACGGCTCCGCGTGCTTTTACTTCTTAGAGTTCAGCACTGACCAAAGTCAATCATGGTTTGGTAAATGATTTTATCAGTCAATTATTGGTGACTGGAACTGATACCGCGATTACCGCGTTACATTGAAGCTGGTGGCAACCCTTTCCTCGTAAAATAGTTTAAGGATCACATTTAAGAGTGCTCCGCCTATCTCGATAGCTTTCAATTCACAAAACTCACAGATCGTGTACTCAACATTTTATTGAACGAATTTGGTAATCATAACAGAAACAAAACTATCAAAAGATCTACATAGTGAATCATCTGCAAAAAACGAATCTAGCGTTGATCAAATCATCAGGGCAGTGGATCATGAATTCTAAGTACACTCTAAAAAGTGGGTCTATAATTAATACTTTGATAATTGGAAACATATTCATTTTTCTGTTTAAAACAACGAATCACAAATTTTTTTACACATTCGATGTGCATTTTTTGATTTTACGTCATATCAGCCGAATAATACACAGCTTTTTGTAAATTGAAGCAAAAAGAGTGTAAATTTACTAGTTTGAAATTCACCTTTGCGCCAAAGCCATAAAATTGCATAATTTTGTAAAGTAAAATTACACCATTTGGTCGTAAAAATAATATTATTTTTTCGCACTTTTGAAAATTTACATCTTTAATAGTAGGAAACCAGTTTCCTAAAATTATAAGAGTAAAATTCAACCAAAATTTTTTTGAGTGTAGTGCAATTTTTCGGCTACCTTATGTCAATAGCAGCAGCCAATACCAGTATGGAAGAAAAAATATGGAGACGATTGCTCAAATTCAGCAGAACTTACTCCAGTCTATCGAGGATTACCACATACCAAAATCTCACCGCTGTTGTCATAAAACCAGTCTTGCCAGTACGCACGAATAGATCCAAGCTTTGGGTACTCAGAATTATGCTCATGGCCCAATGACAACTGAAACTGATACTAGTACTGCATTCAAATTAGAACGCAGCAAATATAATTGGAAACGGCAAAGATGCAATGTTACGGAATCCCAACTGAAACTGAAAATTTGCAGTTGCCGTCGGGCCTTCAACCATATATTGTATTTAAACTGCAGTACTATTTTCAGTTGCAGTTGTTATTGGTCCATGGTCATAATGCACTCTGACATCTAAGCTGCGTTTCAGAGAAAAGACTTGCGGAGAATCGTTGGCACAATATTTCACATTCTGGAGACGCTTCAAATGAGTTGCACGCTATTTATCTAGAAGCATAAATAATTATGAAGATAAGGCCTAATAGATTTCGATAGATAGAGCACCTAGCTCGTATGATCGAAGAACAACCTGCTCAGAAAACTCTTTTCGACTGATTTGACGATAGTCGATAGCGGAGGAGACCTTGTTTACGCTGGAGGGGTTTCGTTGGTCAGGATACCAGTGAGTTAGGGATACGTTCTTGTATGACATCGGCTGGCAATGAAGCCGGTGGAAAAATTTGTCAAAGGAGGCCAGGGCTCAACACCAGTTGTCGTGACAGTGATGATGATTCAAACATGAACCAAAATGTGAGGGCTGGAAACCGTATCCTAATTTCGCAACCAAATCTCTACCGCATTTGGTTTTTATTCAGACCAACCTTTTGAATAAATTAGGTCTAGTTTGATGACTTCATCGAAATGCATGGAGCTGATAGCTTTTATTTCATTGAGAGTTATTTCAAGGTGAAAAAACTATATACGATAGTTTTTAAGGATTTCTGTTCAATTGCGTACAATAGTTACGAGGTTCCCTGCATCTTGACTAAAAACAACTCGGGCTTATTTTCGATGGACATCAATTATTGCTGTAGATTTTGTAGTGATTTGATGGCTTTGAAGGAAAATATCACAATTGGAAAATTAGCAAATTTTGTTCGCCTTCTTTTATGAATTCAGTATAAGGTTAAATAGGGTTCATAGGGATAAAAAACTGAAGTATTTTTAGAAAGAAAAAAGTAACTAATTTTCTCCAAAAACGTTAAAGTCTAAATGTCAATATAGGTGTGACATCCGCTGCCGAACTTTAAATTAAACACATTTTATTTCTTTATCAACACATTTATTCTATACTATCACTTGACACGTTCATTGCGGAAGTGCCTGGCTAACTTAAGTTGCTCGAGAGTGCCATCTAATACAATTCAGTGCTGCCACTGCTGTCACAAAAGGTATGTCTATTGTTTATGAAACACAACGATATATTCTTGCAAATAATATATAATCTATTATTCGGAGACATGCAAATCCTGCTCATCAAAGATTTGGATTCGTTAGAAAAGTTTACTTTGGGCACATCAATATTCTAACTATAGCTTAAATCAATTAGCTCCTAGCCCTCCAGAAGTCACATAGTGTAAGTTTCCAATTCGGAAAGCCCTAAATTTACGAATGCGTTTTTAAACCAAATGAAAAACCCTCAGTTAATGATTGTTCAGGAGAATGACAGCTTGAAGGGTAATAGTTGAAACGGCTATCTTGAGATTACTCACTTTGACAAATTTCAATGTACTGAAGGTATACTAGTCCACCCGATATTTAATTAAGGTCCTTGTCACGTAATCGCCCATCGACAGCGATATGAGTTATATCTTATGTGTCACCATTAATTGGACCATCAATCTGTTCCAATAAGTAGGCTTGTTCTATTTAATACCGTTAAAATCTGCACTCTAACACACGCGTCGTCTTTTACCATGCATCATTCCATCCGAAATAATATAACTTGTACCTACATGTGAAAGTGCGACACCAGCAGAAGGTGACTGGAGTCAGAAAAGCTTTTTGTAGCCATTGTCTGGTCACAGTCGTTGCCAAAGATGATATTTGTTGGAGAAATCGTTGAAGGATTGATGTATTGAGTTTAGGGATACTGGCGAGTCCATCAATCAAAGTGGCACGTGCTATTGAATTGCGTTGAATTACGAGAACTTGCCGTCTACCTTTAAACGTTTCAATCGTAATTGATACTATTTGAAGGTGCTTTGTATTCTGCTTAGCCATAGCGATATTGTGGCTGAATATGTTGGACACAATGTGCTTCTCCAGAATTATGAGAAGACAGCACTTGTTATGACGCAAAGTCCTTTGAGTTTAACAAAATTGATTCTCATGAGTTCAGAAACATTGAATTGGTGAAAAAACAAAATGTATTTTTTGGACAAAGATGGCGAAGATATTATGTAGTGAATATTACTAGTACTATTGTGTTTCAGTTTTCAGTAACTGTGGCTCGTTTTGATCTAAGATTACCAAACCGAGGTTTGAAAGTTGGAAACTTTTTGAATTCTGCTAATAAAGTCAGTTTAAAAAATAATTGCGATAGCAAATTGTCTAAATTTGAATAACATCGTTCAATAGTCTTTTAAGGGAAGCTGTGGTGCAGAAAAAAAACAGTTTTGTTCCCATGAAAGTACTTGTTTACTAAGAAGAGTCTACCTTCAACATGTTTTCAAATAAATTCCTGCATTCAACATACAAGCTTCACTTCAATAAAAGATAAAGGCTAGAGCGATTTTGTAAGCAATTTGTAAAAAATCATTTATATAAAGATTTTTAACAGCATTTCATGTATTTATCATTGGTGGTGAAATTTTTCATTGGACGATTGGACGAAATTGAATTATATATGAGATTGATTATTTTTCGTATCAGCACAATTTGTAACAATTGTGATGTGAAATTTATTATACTTGTTAAATTAATACATAAAAATAACTAACCAATACAAATAACTCAATCTTTTACTTCCCTTTAGTAAATGGTCAAGGGCTGTTGAATAAAATTTATGGCCCTTATGCACATGACTTTTATTACTTTCCCTTATCCAAATTCCTTATTCGTCCCTCAAACTTGTGATGAAAATTAAATATATTTTGCCCTCTTCCGATAGTAATTGCTTTCTTAATTCATTACTTTCAGCTTGTTAATAAATTTGCGTACGCTCAGTTTCTATAAGAGCAGAGACGTTATTTTTTCCTCATCACAATACCCAAACTCATGCGGCATATTGTTCTCGACTATATTACCCTGCTTTTACTTGGGTTTATTTTCAGCAATTTCAGTCAGTTCAGTCCACAAACTTTCACTCAAGTGTCGGATAGGAAAACAGTATTTGAAGAACTTAATCTCATGGCAATTCACATCATCTACGAAAATTTTTCGAGGTATAGCGAAATCAATATTGTCTACGTAAATATCATTTCAAATATTTCGCTTCCAGCAATAAGTAGCTAACAATCTGCCATCGATTACGAATTTAAGTTGTGAGCCATGGCCATCATGCAGTACCCTGAGGTGATTCGAGCTTCATGACGGACAAAGGCTCGGAATATCAACTCCTCACGGTCAAATAAAATCAAGGATAGTAAAAGGCCTTGTAATAAAAATCTGATTTATGCCATAGCAATAGCTTGGGCACAGAAATGGTCAGAATATTAAACGTTAAATAAAAAAAAAGAAGGTCAGAAGAAAAATGTGAGCAGCCAAAATATAAGGTTGATAGGGCCTCCCCTAGTTCAGCTGCCGAAAAATTAATGCGAGCTATATCTGAGAAAAACAATAAAATGCTCTGTATACAGCAGCTGATGCTCATGTTTGTCTGGCATCATTTTTCAGGAGCTAAAATCTGAAAAGTGATTTGCTTTGTTCTGAAAGAAAATTATACTCGTGAAATAAAATCTCCCTGGTAAAATATTTTGATGGAACATATTCCATTCACAACTAGTTCGCTGTAAAGAAAACTGTCCGTTTTCGCATAAAAACATAATAAATTAATGGTCCCTCTAAGATATTTTATGTCGGATATATGAGCTCATAAAATGCTGCAGACTACTTATCTTAAGGTCATAGGGTATAATTAGTTCCCATTCCGAGTATCCAAGTATCAAGATCTACTGAATAGGTTCAATCACATTTGTGTTTTACTACAATTCTTGTATATATAACCCTATTATTGACATGAGTCACTTGTACGAGTATATGGATGAAAGCAAGATCAGTTTGAGTTCTTATGTTTAACTGAGTACTGTTTGCTGTGACTAAAATGCCCTTTCTATTAGATGCATAATTGCTATGTTTTTGAACATCGTCCGAAGTTAATGCGTTCTGCACTGTATAGAATAAATTGCACGTAGCGCCCGGTCCTATATTGTCCCATATATATACTATGTGCGTAGCACGCTGAGCTACGCGACATAGCGCGTGCTGCTATGTAACGTGGCCCAGGATTTATGGTCACATACGCTATGCACATAGTACTCTGCTATGCACATAGTACTCTGAACTAGGCCTACATTGCCAGCGCCATAATGACAGAATCAGCATAGACCGTACTCCTATGTAACATGGCATAGCATTTATGGTCCCATAAGCTATGTTACGGTGTGCCCTGAGCCATGCAATACTCGTATACCTCCGAAAGCCATAATGGCAGAATTTTCATAGTGCGTGCTCTTTTGTCAAGTGGCGCAGCATTTATGATCCCGCACGCTATGTTACATAGAAGATTAATAATCCAACATAGCTTCAATTGTCGTATTGGCTTACAATAATAGAAAAACAGTGTACTGTGTAAAGTATTTTGCTTACATGCAACCATATAATGGTATTATGAATGAAAAAAAAATTGATTTATTGAGAATCAATCAAAAGTTGCTGTAACGCATGGTGTGGAAGGCTTTAGTATATAGTGTTAAGCTCAAACATGGCGTTAGGAGCTATAATGGAGGGCTTTAATACATGGCGAGGAGGGCCATAATACATGGCGTTAGGGGCTATAATATATTACATGGAAAAAGATCATATATAGCTTGAAGGACTATAATAGGCGTGTTTTTTTGCTCCGATACAGAACAGAATAGAACTATGCCGCAAAAACAACGATCTAGTATAAAACAGCAGTGCATTCGCTAAGACTGACATAGGTTGCTATATTCGCTGTGGTACCACTAAACAGCTGAAAATAAAGGGAGAAAATAACGAGTATACACTACCACAATCGATAGAAAATAGAAAAAAACTAACAGAAAATCGTTTCTTTTAACTTTCTACACATAATGAGGGCTTTTTATAATTTCCTAACTATCAAAACATTCAACATAACCATGAAAAGCCCAAAGTCACCTCTCAGCAAAAAAGACAGCTTCTCATGAGCTTTTCTTTTTTCCATCAGCACATTCTATAGTTCAGCACTTGAACTACAAATGAGGAATAGAATTTCTGTACTAGTGAATTCACTGGGACAGGAGTGTTGTTGTTTCCAATGCGTATATCCTATTCTCTACTGGATAGAGGAGCAAAAAAACACACCTAATATATAGTATATAATATATTTTTTCACTTTGTGTTTAGGGGACACCTGAAAATAGAAGAATATTAGGAAAAATGAATAACAATATTTAATCCGCTCTTACCTTGATGCACTTTACTACTGTAAAAGAGCCATAGGAGCGAATTGGGGGTTACAGCCTCGAACTGATGCTTGGCTTAACACTGCTGTGGCTGAGCGAATTCCATTGTTAGGTATAGCGTTCTGGTGAGAGGCTGCTCTAAAGGCTACCTGCAAAGGCAGCTTGAAAAAGAGCGGAGTGAGAGAGAAAGAGAGAAAAAGTGCTACTATGGCACTTTTTGTGCTGTTTCATTGGCTGCCAACCAATCTACTTATCTTACAGCAAGCCAATCTTACTGCTGTGAGACTGAATTGCAACTCGGCATGGAATAGAACAGAAGTCAACCATGCGAGGATTTTGGCTGAAGGAGTTCGCACTCCAGCGGGTGCTTCTGGCTTCTGTGTAATCGAATATTCGGGGTCAATATTGGTATTTTTGCAGATAGCCAAGTGGTTATTAAGTTCTTTGCTGGTCCTTGTACAGTGTCAGTAATTTCGCTGATTGCCGTGCATCTCTTAGGGAGATATTGAGACATTGGGTTGTTCAATTAATTGTTCAACTGGACATAGGAGTTTTCAAGGCAACTGTGAAATCGATGAGCTAGCAAGTCTTGGAACCTTGCTGGTGGAGGTCTCTTGCTTCTTCTCAATAGGTATACCGATGGCGTCGGTCAAATTGACCATCAGGCAAAAATATTTTGAGGAAGCTAAGAAGTCCTGGGCAGATGAATCATCCTGTGCGATAACAAGGCATCCATGGATGCGCATCGCACCAGACAACTTTTAGGTTGAACTCGAAGCGCTCTGCATTGCACTGTGGGCGTTTTTACGGGCCACTTCTTCATAGGGCAGCCTGTGTAAGGATTGGGCGCAGGGTTTGACGATTTCTGTTGGCGTTTTGACTCTGATGACAAAGATTAATCCGTTCTCCGTCTCATGTGCCAGTGCCCGGCTTCTGCAAGGAAATGGGTGGCGGCACTTGGTGAGTTCTTTCTCTCAAACCTGACGGAACTGTCCCTGGTCAATTTAAATGAGATAGTCCAGTTTGTCAAAGGAAACAGATGGTTTCCTGATTTCATTGAGTAGGAGAGAGTCACTAATATTCTGTGGCATCACAACGGGCCTCTCTTGTGTCTATGTGTGTCGGTAGTCAGGCTTCTGTACCTACCTACTTACCTTGATGACAGTCAACAGATCGATTGTCATTTTGACATTGTGCCCAACGAAAGAAATCAGCTGATTTGGAATGTTAATGTTGTATTCTAAAGTAAATTCTTGACATTGGAAGAAAATTTGTAACGTTTTGGAAGTGTAATGTTATTAAAAAATGTTAAATTTGTGTAATGTTATTAAGAAATGTTAAATTTCATCAAGAAGCTTTCAGTTCTTTTAGTGCATTAGTTTTTTTTCGAATTTCGAATCGATCGATCATTGGATTGGAACGTTTTAAGCTAGACTTGAAATTTTGAATATTGAATAAACATAATAAGAGAACCGTTTTGAAATTGAATTGTGCTTTGTTACCGAACTGCTTGAAATAGAGTTTAAATAGAAAATTGTTTGTCATTGAACATACCGAGTTTTCGAATTTGAACTGGTATCGAACAGAACACCAAGTATTGTGAAATCTGGCACGTTATTTTATCACAATCGTGAAATCAGCTTTGTACATAGCTCCAGAATTGTATTAACTATGGGGAGGGTTTTTTTTTTCATTATGTGTGAAAATATATTTTTTTCAGTATGTGTGAAAATATATCTTTTAAAGCAACTTTGTTCAAGATTGCACATTTTTACACAAATCTTAAGCTGATAGTGATATATTATCGCAATTAGCCTACACATTTCAACTAGCTGGATGTGAACTAAATTTTTCAAATAATGTCATAATTTCGGCTTTGTATGAACAAAAATTTTCCTCAATTAAAAACCCGTGTTTTACAAAAATATAGCTCCTTCTATGCATAGGGACCAAACATATTGTTATGCTGCAATCAACCTCCCGGTACATTGAAAAATATCCAATGTTAAAAAACGAGTTTAAATGCAGATACGAAGCACATTTAAACTCGTAGAAGTACATAATAACGAGCCACACAATATTCTGCTGAATATTTCCAACACTTTTAAGTAATTAATAATACGTGCTTGCCATTATTTTCGATATAAATAAAGATATCCAAGTTTAACAAGAAAAAAATCCAATTTTTATCCAAGAATGCTATGAATTATCTTAAGCAACAGAGATAGAAAAAATACCTAAATTATAGTTCCTTTTTATTCGTAGCATTATTGCGACTTAAGATTACTCACCTCATTCCGAGTGATAAAAGAAGCTAAAGGAGTGGGTAATAAAAAATTCATGATAATAATTTGCGGAGAGAAAACGATCGATTGTCAATGTTCTCTCATTTTATTGAGGATATTTTACCATCTGCCTCCTACCAAATGCCAGACTTTCTCAATGAATAATTCATTATTAAATTCTACAAACGTTTAACGCTCTCCAGCTTCTACGAATCTACATGGGCAGGGCTCAAGACACATCACTCAATCTAAAAGCGCAATAAAATGTTGATAGGCCTTAAAACTGATTTCGTGATTTTACGGCTTTTATTTAAAGTATATGTATATGTATATGAAACAGGCTTTACGTTTGAATACGCATTATCTTCACTTTCCTGGGAATTCAAATACGACACACGCGATACATCAGCAGAATTATTCAATATTTGCCGCAAATTTTCTGCAAATAAAAAGCATTTAATCTGAAAGGAAGTTCAAGTTAGTCAGCTCACGGTGGCAACATAAAATAAATCGAACTGAAAAACAGTTCGCATCGCTATCGCATTCCAATATTTATCTAAACTTGGATACATACATATCTATTTGTCAGGTTCAGTTCTGTTCAAATCACTAGCATATATTTTCCATCTTGGAGAATGTTTGACTTCGTCGATACAATTGGCGAAACATTCAAGGAGACAGTTTAATTACCTACGGTGTGAGTCTTTGCAAAGTCTTATACAAGCGATTGTTCATTGAAGCGACACTGTTGGAAAAGCGAATTAAGTGTTTCCTGCCGCGTTCTTTCAAAAGCAATAAAGTCTTAGCGAGAGATTTGTTACGCGAGTGATATTTTCATAGCAGTGCGATAAATGAAACGTCTACGTGATTTAGTGATAAGAGTTATTGTTTAAATAAAAGTGTGATAAGTTGTATGAGTCGAAACTATTTTAATTCGTAAACGCGAAGAATATTGAATCCAAAACGTGTTTTAGTAGAAAAACACAATTGGTGTCAGAAAAAAGGGATTCTTTCGTGTTCGTGATTTTAAGATTGAAACGTGAAAATTCGTAGTTTGCGGACTAAATAAGAAGTAAAAAGTGTCGGACAGTGATTTTTGTTAGTTCTGTGGATTAAAGTAAAAAACAATGCCAAACATAGTGAGTGAATTGACATTGGCTGAGTTGAAAGTAGAGTGCCAAAAAAAAGAGCTTTTGACGACTGGGAACAAGACGACTTTACTGTCACGGGTCAGAGGTTTTGAGCTCGAGAGGCAAAAATCCGGAAACGTTTGAAATCTCGGACAAAGAACTTGGTCAGGAAGAGCGAAAAAGAAACAACAGTTCGAAAAACAAGGCGATATCTGGCAGTGCTTAAAGAAGAAATGGATTTGCTGAAATCGGATGTGCAACTTGTGAAAACCAAAGGAACTGTTTGAGCTGAGCCGAGTGGTGATAAAACGCTCAAAGCACACATTTTCGACGGACGAAGTTCTTTTACCATTTACAAGAAGCAGTTTGTTACATTCGCACAATTCAACCACGGGGGCAACCAAAATCGTGCGACCATACTGATATTGTCATTGAAAGGTGCCACAGCGGAAGTACTTTACAAAGCTCCAGGGAACAAAAGCTTCAGCTATTCAAGCCTGACGAAAGGTTTGAATAAGAGATACAGCGAGGATCACCAGGAAGAAGTTCATCGTTTGCAGCTCAGAGCTCGTGCACGGAAATCAGGGGAATCGTTGCAACAGTTGGTTGAGGACGTTCAGCGGCTAACACTTTAGTCCTAGTCTGCTTCAGATCCCGAGTATTGGGACGAGATGGGGAAAGATACTTTCATCCAGGTAGTACGTGATGAAGAGCTTCAAATAGCACTTCGTTTGGCTTACACTGCAGGAGTCTTTGGCCAACGCTTTGATTAACGAATCGGCAAAGCAGGCTTCACGGAGAAATAAAAGAGTTTGTGAAGTACACGAGGAGTGTTTGTGCTGAAAAGCCAATATCTCCAGGGAATCAACAATAAGTGGAGTTCCTCAATGCTGTAATTGCGAAGAAAAGTGTCATTTGAGGCGCGATTGTCGCAGCAAATGGAAGTCGTAATATTGTATACTTACCACCGGAACCTTTTCAGTGAGTGGAGCTCCCCGACATTGGTACTGTGAAAAAAAGGACCTTCTTAATCACGACTGCTACAAGAAGAATGAACGCAGGTACTGTCAAGAATGCTCAGCAAGATGTAAACAAAGTTGCCGAACATAAGCACTTATAATTGCAAGGCGGCTTCCAATATGGTGGCTTCTGACGATCCTTAATACAGCATACAAACCAAATCGAATGTTTGCGTTGGATTGGCTTTGGAATTTCAGAGAAATCAAAGTAGGTTTTCGATGTAATTGGATCGATCGAATCACTTGAAACGTGACTGAAGTTAGAATTTTATGTAGATTGTTATCCTGTGACAATATAGGTTTTTTTTAGAAACTTGAAAGTGTGAATTTAAAAGACTTTTTAAAATAGACAATCGAGGGCTATTAACTGCAACATTAATTTTGAAAGCAGATATTACCAGAGAGTTTGTCGACGAATTGTGGGAAAATATAGCACAATTTTTTCAAAATCTGAAGTTATATATTTTTTTTTTTGTTCCCCTAGATTAGCTTTGCCTAGGTTATGGAATACGAAACAAATCAGCCACCAGCGCTGTTGGTTATTGATGGTAAGTGTTATTGCTACTATACTTCCAACCCAGATCCGAGTCTACTTTGATAGTAATTCAGTTTGCATTCAGGTTTGAGAAAAAACCAATTGAGCCCTGCATGAAAATGTTAAATCGGTTATGATGTTAATATCACGCACATTGTCTTCTGTTTATTTTCAATTATTAAGCGATATGCTGTTACTAAAAGAGCAGTGAATCATCATCCAATTAGTCCATATAAAAAGCATACATTGGGTGCGTTTTTTTGTACTTTTTTTGCACTCACTCAGATCTGTGCAACTACATTGAAAACAACAACAACCGCTGCCGCTGTAACGTCAGTAAGGCAGGAAATTAGCGCAGGAGCACTTATTCTAGAGCTTACACGTAGAGTGTACTGATAACAGTGAGCGTGTTTATAACGGTTTGTACCACTGCTGTTGACAATTGTGAAAGCGGCGGATTGAATTTAATGAATTTGTAGGTCTCTCCGTAATTGTCAGTTATTTTACTTCAAATCGTTTTAATGTAGGTTACATTTTAGATTATTGCACGTGCAAATTTCATATCTGGTTTCGATTAAAACTTAAGTAATATTTCACTCAGGTGTTTTCTATGTGTCATTTTAGTTTAACAACTAACTTAAGCGAAGATTCAGTGACTGCAACAACATTATCGAATGCAGCAACCTTTCTGCTCTGGATTGTTTTTTATAACCCTACTTTAATCTGCTCTGCTCAAAGTGCAAAATAACACTCATTTGCCTTTTTTGGGCTTTGACAAGCTTTTTGGGCGTAACAAGATGTTTGTCCACTGTGCAACGTGGTTGATGTTGCCAGCATGTTTGGTAATGGCATTTGATGTTCACATTCAGATCATACAAGAAACCGGCTATTTTGGTTTGGATGTAGTTCACTTTGGCTGCAATTTCAAATTTCAGTGATTACAAATGTGCTCAATTTCCCTCTAATTTAAGATGTGGTCCTGAAAATAATTATTTCAAATACTCAAATCAAGCAGAAATTTAAGCAGCAGCACTACCAAACAGCTGTGAAAGTAATGTAGAGAGACTTTACAAACGGAAAGTCTAACAACTCACATCCATCAAAGCACTTATTTTGACTTTTAAACTATGAAACTTAGTTTTGAAACCAATTTACTTGAAACCTCTCTCAAACGATAAATTCCAAATTTCATTATCCGGTTTTGAATTGTGCGCTATAAATCTCTCGAAACGAACAGATACGCATCTGGTTACGAGATGATTTCAGGAAATTTTCGGGTTCACCTCCAGATCAAACCAAATTGATTTAAACTCCCTTCAACGGTGCTACATACGAGTTTCTCATCGTACAGACGATTCAAACTTTTCTCCTGTGCGCTAGTAATAAGCCTGAAAGACTTCTCGGCATCAGTCATGTATACGCATATGATACTTGTGAATTTCAAGGAGCAACTTCAAAATTAACTTCACCTCACAAGTAACTCAATTCCTGAGAAAACTCTTTCAGTCAGTCATGTAGGTTGTGTGCTGCTTGCGAAGATTTACTATACTTTCATCCATTGAAATGCCTTCATTACGGAAATATCACGATTTGAGGGGTCTACTCTTTTGCAGTTCTCAACTTTCTCCGGGTAACAGAGAGAAATCGGAATTGAGATAAACTGTGCTGTTGGTGAATCGTCGATGAATACCAACTTGTTAAAAATGAAGATGAACGGTAGCTGTTCTTCAAGTTCAATGTTTTTTATTTCAAACTCAATAGGAAAAAAAATTTCCCATAGCATACCCAATGTACAGGTATATTCAGTAAGTTATGTGACAGTTGAATTGATTTAAAATTAGCCGACACACATTTTAAAAATAACTTTTTTCTGTAATGACAATAATAAACAACTTAATCAAAATGTTCTTCAAACAAATACAAGAAACCTCACAAATTTTATAGCACTGACAATTTGTGTCGAAAAGGCACGATAATTCTCCTAGACATCCAGACCATAATCAAAGACAGATTGTTCCTTGAAGTTTCAATTGGCGAACCTCTACGTATCTCTACCTATGCAGTATATGAGTTTGCGTACTATATTATGTATATTTATCACCATTTGTTTACCGTTTGTTACTAATGTTTGAACAGCTTTAGTATAAAATAGCTTTGGTCATATATGCATATATGTAAATATATACGAGGGGTGATCCAAAAGTAGTGATAATCGGTTATATTTAGTTCGCATGCAATTTAAAAAATATTTGTCCTCAACACCCGTCCAATTTCTTTCCTGTCAAACTTCGGAAAACTACTCGAAAGGATCATTAAAATTCATCTAAACAACTCCATAGTAGAGAACTACATCATACCCGATAGACAATTCGGCTTCAAAGCGCTAATGGTTCTGAAAAGCGCAGTTGAGGAAAGTATCCAAAACAAGAAAATTTTGGGTGCCTGTCTCATTGATCTGCAGAAGGCCTTCGACTCCGTATGGATTGAAAGACTCCTGTACAAAATGATCAAATTTGGTTTCCCATCATGGCTAATTAAATTTGTTGATAACTTTCTATGTGGCAGAAAGGCTTTCGTCACCTTTATTGGGGCTCTTTCGGACAGGTGTACCTGAAGGCTCCGTTCTCCGTTCTCACAGCAGATATCCCAGGAATTTCAAATAATTCTTCCACAGGTGTTTCTGTCAATCTATATGCAGATGATCTCCTCTTCTGGGACTCGCAGCATGACCCGCACTTTGTATCAGCGGTGCTTCAAAGGTACGCGAATCAGCGCGATGCATATTACTCAGATAAATGCCAACAAAAGCGAGTTAATTTTTTTCATAGACACGCATGCTGATTTCAAGAGAAGAATCAAAGCAATCAAAAACTCTAAAATTATTATCAATGAGCAGTCAATCACCCCTTGAAAAACCGTAAATACCTTGGCATAAAGCTCGAAGCTCGCTGGAGGTGTAATCAACACGTTCAGACAAGCCTACAGAAGGCAGCCGGCTCATAGGCTGTGACTCGAGCAAAAACAATCACCTATAAACAATTGATAAGACCTATCCGCACTTACGGTGCCCCTATCTGGTCCTCCGCTCCTCCTTGCGTATGTGAAAAAATGGCAAAAAATTGAACGCCGCATTCTCCGAAACATCACGTCACTCTACTTTAAGGCGAATGGCCACTACTATAGGAATAGTGACCTATACCACCAATCAAAAATAGCACCTCTTTCCTCTTACTTGGTTGATCTAAAAAGCAATTCTATTCGACGCGCTATAGAGCACCCCAACCCCATCATCCAATCACTTAATCCTAGACCCGGATCTTAACGACCAGACCTTCATCTTAATGCTGCCTCTTCACTGTGGGCCATCATGTGGCCCATTGTGTAGACGGGCGATGGCTTGCAGTGGCCGACAGTGGCGAAGCATGGAAATGGCGATGGCTGAGGATGGCTTTCGGCGCGGTTTTTAATGTAAATCAAAGCAAGCCATCATGCGGAGCCGAAAAATTTTGACTAGCCCATCTAGTGGCCCAGTGTGTGGAGGCAAATGTGTGATGGCGGACATCATTGTGGCGATCATTGCGCCAGTCGCCGATGATGCAGTCGCCGATGATGGCCCACAGTGAGGAGGCAGCATAAGAATAGCTCATAGGCAATGAGCTTCACTCATCACGAATGAAGTTCCCAGCGAACTTGTTCGTTTTTATTGACCAAATCCAATAATCTCTTACACTACACATTTCTCTTTTCAAACACCTTAAATCCAGTTCCAGTTCCCCTAAAAACTCCTATGGTAACTAAGTAGATGAGCTTAAAAAAAAACTCGAAAAAGGTTAGAATTTCGAGCCACTAAAGGCAAAGCTCAAACGTCCATCCATTATGTTAAGAAAATAGTTTTAAGTCATCTATTTCAAATTCTTCCCCACAGGTACATTCATTCGAATAAGAACCGGCCAAGAGAGAGCATCAAAATGTAAAAAAAACGAAATTAGAGCGGTCATTCAGTACCTGTGTTTGAAAGGAATGTCCATCAAAGACATAAACAGCGACTTGGTAAAACATAAGGGGACTTTGCTCCTCCATGTTCCACCATTTTACGCTGGGCCAATTAGTTTAAGCCGAGAAGAACATCCACTGAAGTTGAACACCGAGAAGAGCGTCCATCCACGTCCCTCTTTGAAAACAACGTCAAAAAAGTCGAAGAGGGCGTGCTGGCAGATCGAAGACTGACCATCAGACATGAAGCTGAGGTCACAGGGATCTCGTACAAGGCATGGTTTAAAATAAGGTCCATTCACTGTGTGAATTTTGTTTTGATCAAATGACAACGCTAGAAGTTATAGCGCAAAAAGCTTTCATTTTGCAGAGCGAATTGTTTTGCAAATGTTGAAGACTAAGGTCGTCTATACACGGAGCTTCTCTTAAGAGGAACTGGTTCCTGGCTGCAATCACTTATTACTGATTAATGACAATTTCTACACAATGCTACTCAAAGGAGATCGATATGAGTAGTTTCTTCAGTGAAATCATGTATAGGTTATTTATTTATCTATTGTATAAATAGCAACACAACAATTTTAAACAAGACTGGTCTGTTTTTGTTAACCATATCAGAAACTCAAGTTCACATAAGGGTCAGAAAAATCAATCAGCTTATCAGTGTGGCCGATTTAATGAGTTTTCTTCATGTCTATAGTCTTCATATAGCTACCAATTTGAGATCAGTCTATCATTTATATTTAATTATGCATGAAAACATGAGACGGCAACGCACTTGAAATCATTTCAGCTTGCAAGCCCCATTATTGGATATAAATAAGAAATAAGAAACAACAAAACTCAAGTATTTGCTATCAGTTCCAGAACAACTGAAAAAATTGAGAACAGTTTCTCTTTCATTCGAAAGTAAGTTGATTGAATCCAAGCATCGAAAGAAAACCCTATCTAAACAATCGTCGGCGTAATATCTGGATACCCATTTTGCCAGTATCTACTCATATGCCATATAAATAAATCAAGCAGGACTAACAGCACAATTCTCACGAACGAGTATACTAGAAATAGATTACAACTCTCTTTCTAGGCCCATAATGCGAAAGACCAAACAGACAGGCTGATGTAAGTGAATTGAATTCAGAAGATGAAACAAAGGATTTTGGAAAAATCCTGGTCGTGGCAGATGACGATAATATGCTTTCACCATAACGGCGAAGAAAATGTTCATCACATTTTCATTTTCCATATTCGCACCTGAATCGTCATAAAAAAAGTGGCTTCATTGAAAGGTCTAGGTAACTGGGGATGGTGCGAGAATCGGAATCGAAGAAACATCGCTCACATCTTTTATGCGGGGAATCAGAGTTTATACATAAAGTGAATAGGCTAAATCTATGGGAATAAAAATATCATTGTTTAGTGAATTTAGATAATAAGTTCAAAATTGAATTTTAAGTGCATTTGTTGCTATTCTTTCAATGCAAACTCGATTTGGCGGGTGATAATTTTGTTAACCCATTTAATTGAATCTCAATAATTCGCAGAAAGATTTCTGATTTTTTGCCGCACTTACTCCAACCCTTCTCCTTACTTTGCGAACGGATGCGAGTCAGTTTTATAGGCGAAAATACAGAAACATTACCTGCGCTTTCTGGAACTGTTCGACATGACTTTTATTCTTGCCAGCACCAGGACATGTTGTGAAAATTGACTTTTTATGGATGGTTGAATATGATATCATGACAGATATCATGATAAAATACATTTCCATTTTCATACAGTTTGTTTAAATTTAATCAGTTTTTTCAGAAGGATTGTGTAATCCCTTGGAAATAAGACCTGCTCATATATAGATTGTAACGTTTCAAGAACTCGCAAGCATCATTTCGTTTTCTGGAAAGAAATGATCGCATCCACAGTAATTTTCTTTAAAACGTGCGAAATGTTCACAAACATAATTGAAACATTTTCGAGAAATTGATACTTTCACCGTCTAGAACACGTAAAAATCAGTAGCAGCCTGGGAATAATAGATAAACAGCAGATTAAATTTGAAATATGAATACATATGTAAGTCTAAAAACTTTTGTAACGATATGATGATCCTTTAGGAATGCCTTTCGAGATTAATAGAGTGATTGAGCTGAAATCATTCTTGTTGAAATTGTTCAAGCTGACTGCCAAAAGCAGCCGTATTACACTCTTGTCTTTATTATAAGAAGCCATTATGGAAATGACACAAGGACGTTCTAAGTGGAGCTGATGAATTTGACATATGACATACATAGCTAAAACTTTTGATTCAATTGATCATAATTCAATCGTTTTTTTAACGATACCGGTATAAGAGGCATTTCTCTAAACTTGATTCTGTGATACATAAATGAAAGATATTTCAATCGAATATTGTAAATGTAAATAATTGTATATATATATATATATATATATATATATATATATATATATATATATATATATATATATATATATATATATATATATGTATAAATATATATATATATATATATATATAGATATATATATATATATATATATATATATATATATATATATATATATAAATATGCAAAAAATTAGCTGTTATAATCACTGCAGTGGCTGAACCGGTTAAGGTGACATTTTCGGAAAACATATGTTGTGAATACTAAAATTTTAACACACACAAATGTCACTACATATTAAAAATATTCGCTTTGTGATTTTAGCGCGATTTTAAGAAAGTGGTGAGCACTAAAATTAGACTTAACTTAGCGAAGACTCAAACAAGTACACTTAACATTAAAATTAACAACGAAAACCAAATCCATACATTTTAGTACATATATTTTTCACTGAGTAATTTAACGAAAATGTTCGACCCATCCTGACTTACGCATCCCCATCCTGGATTACCTGCTCAAAGACTGTCATGGCCGAGGCGCAAATGTTCGAAAGAAGAATCCTCCGCTTCTGCACTGGCAGGTTCTACAACCCGATAACTAAAAAGTGGCCGAAGAACCTTCTCCTATATCAGGAGTCAGGATCGAAGCCACTTAGGGACCGTGTTGTAGAATTGACGACACGATTTTACAGACAAACAGACGGACATGAGAACGGACTGATTCGGTCACTAGGGCGTACAGGTGGCTCTAATGAGCCAATTATGTGCCCCGCGAAGTTAGCAGTGCAGCGGCGGCTCACGGATGCGCTGTTCACGTACACAGGCCACCCGACGAACAGAAGGGGTTAGAGGAAATAAAAATTGTGCTGAAAAAAAAAACAATCAACCAGAGCCAGCAGGCTAAAATAGTATAGCCGCTAGATTGTAAGTTTTATTGTTAATTAAACTTTAAGTTAGGCTAAAAATGTACGACTAATTTAAAATAAAATATTTTTCAATTCAATTCAATTCACGAAAGTGTTAGTATTTAAGATCGGACATTAGACAATAAAGTTAGTCTGTCTTGGAACGCCAGCTTTGGGGTCAATTAAACAAGCCCAGTTTTTATTAATTCGGTGGGACTATTGTTTGTAATCTTGCTACGCGGCGACCAATTTCGCCACGCAAGACTTACAAACATAGTGACCGACATTATAAAAGCCATTTATTATATTACATGGCATTTATAATATTACATGGCGATCTTGTAATAAACGATCCTGCGAACGATAAATTTTGGAACTATACGTTACAAGTTACGTATAACTTAGGAAAATATATCTAAACCATTGGCTAAACTCGACTACGTGCCGTCCATAGCAGCTAAACGATTTTACCTAGTAACTCACGTTCCTCTGAATTACGATGTTACATTTTTCGAGCGCCTGCTGAATTGGAGCATAACGAAATTTGGCAATTTCATATTTGCAAATTAAGGGAAAGACGATTCTGCAGCCTATATTCCTGTGAATTAGAGTCCTGCACTTTTTGAGCGGCATCAACTTAAGAACCTTGGAGTCCCCGACTACATTTGGGGATTCGACAAGAACATCTGTTAAATTTTTAAATTTCGAGCGAAGCAGATTTCGAGTACGAGAAAGACAACGAATCTTGGACGACTACAGAAATTATAAATACGAATAATGAAAAATTGAATTTAAATTATAACTAAAAAAATAACAAAACCTTCAAACTAAGCAATATTATGTTGCAACTAATATGGAAAGTAGGAATTATCACGAATACAAAACACAAAAATGAAGTTTGGCAAACAAAAAAAAGCATCAAGAATTAAAAATAACATATTTAAGAAAATTAAAAATTAAAATTTAATAACTTAAACCAACGCAAATTATTGCAGCAACAATAATGAAAATGAAAACAAATTCATGTAATGAAACCTATGATGTAAAAATTAGAAACAGTAAGATAAAGTTACAAATAATATGTTTTCAATTTTAATGAAATTTAAAAAATTTAAAAAAATTTTTAAATTAAAAATTTAATAAACAAAATTTAATGAAATTAAACAGATTTTACGAACATAATAAAATGGCTTCTCCTAGACAAATAAAAAAAGAATTTAAATTAGTTTAATTAATTGGCAAAAAGCATAATGGAGGTACAAAGAAAAGTTCATATGGTCTTAGGTATGAGGAAGTAAAATACATTTTTTAGAGCTCGGTTAGAAAGAAAAAAGCGCAACAAACCATGTCAGAGGAACAGGTGCGAACAGACAAGATCCTGCACCTTCCGATATTTGTCAAATCTAAAAATGCCAATAGGTGTGAAAATGATGGATGTGACAAAAAAATCCTTCATCATTTGCAAGAAGTTTGTTCGAAAAGGAACAAAAATTGTTTTTATAACTTTCATCAAACAAACTGAAGTTTCATTCAGTTTCAATCATTTTTCTTTTTTTTCGCATAGTCTAAGTCATTTAAGCATAGTCTAACTAATTCTCATGAATTTGACTATATAAAAAAAATGAAAATAACTAAAAATGCGAAATAAAGGTGTTTTTATTCGAAAAAAGTGTTCAGGTAAAAAAGAAAAATATGACCATTGGATACGCACGTCCAATATATTGGACATCAGGCACCTGCCAGATGTGAATAGCTACTTCAAATCTGAGTGCATTTTCAAGCTCAGCGGGCTCATATTAGTGTAGATACATATCTAAAAAAAAATCGTTGACGGCTAGAAATAAATGGTGAACGAAAGGGTTAGAGTAATACGAATGGGTGAGACAAGCGAAAACGGCGTTGGGTGAGCATCGTTGATATGAGAAAACATTGATGCAGTACAAATGTCACCGAAAGTTTATAGAATCGGTTCATAGTGAATTTATAGGCAATATGTTATTACATAAGTATAACCGTCCTCGTCTCAACTAATTTGATCGACTAACTAAACCGACTAAACTTCATCTCCAATCACAATTTTCGCTTCGTGTCATCATAGGTCAGTGCTCTCTGTTCAAAATCTGCTCTAACTTCTCTTATCAACCAATTAGCAGCGATATCTTTTTGCAAAATCCTTCTACCCTCATCGGTTTCAATTTTTCGAAATCTTATAACAAATAAAATCAACATATAATTGGATTTATTCTGTATTTTGAAAAACTGGAACAAATAAATAAGTGTGTCTGCGCTAGAGTGCTTGAGCAACTTTCAGATACTTTTTAATCAAAAGCTGTTGTAAGCTTAATTCATTTCAAGGATTAAGCCGGAAGGACGCTGTCATTTTCAGGCTGTAATACGAGTAAAATTAACCGAAAGTAAAGCTATGTATCCCAATTAATAAGGCGAATGTCTATTAAACGTAAATGGTTGTCATTTATACGGGCTTAGTCGGCTTATCGATTTTGCTGGTAATTACTCATTACCGACAAGCTACCATTCGTAGTACATCAGAAATTAACTTTTGTGCGCTCCTTTGGTTATTTAAAGGACATCGATTAAACCAATTTTATTGTATTCAAGGAATGGTAATTAATGGATTGATTCAGTTAGATACAATTCGGTTGGAATTACGAGCGTTATTATCTTGATAATCACGCATTCACACATGGCATTCATATGCCCACAAACAAGTTATTGATTGCACTTATGATACACCTTTTCATATCAGATTAATTTTCGAAATGCACTTAAATTGAAATGGTATTTAATTCCGATGAGTGAAATTCAAAAAGTGCTATCATATTACAAAATTGTGGCCTTAGAAGCCATGCACTAAAGAAGTTAACGCATCAAACGATGGCAGATAGCGTATGCAAACTTAAATTAGTATCAAACGCCATTTTTGTTTAAGTGCTAAGCAGCAAATGTCCGTTTTCAATAATCGCTTTTTGACACCTCTATCGAGAACAGATTCGAACAGCAGCATTGAAAGTATCCGGAACTGGGCGGGAGTTATTACTGTTTTAAACTCAATTATCCCAATCTGTTCTCGACAGAGGTGCAAACAATGTGACTATTACTGATTTGAATTCTACTTCAAAGAGTAAGCTCCACAACAAAAGCATAATAAAAGTAAAGATGTCCCACTATAACCCATATCGATAAGATCATCAACCACTCCTGATTTGTCAGGTAACTACTCGCAGTTAGTTCAAAGCCTAGTTTGAGGCAATGATCGAAAGACTGCAAAAAGCCACAAAGACTGGGGGAAAGTTTCATAGAAATTAGGGCTAACAACATTAACCAAAGATAGAGCACCATTTTTTTATGCCCCTGACGCCAAACACATATACAGACTATCCAAAACGACCAGTTTTGCAAGTGAAGGAAGAGTACTGTTTTCCGTTGGATGCATCTATTACTCAGATAAATAAATAAATAAAATTGTTCGGTTAACATTTTGTATATATGTAAATCCAATCACTCCAACTCGTGTGCATAAATAATATATCAAAAGAAAAAATTCGAAAATAATTGAAAATTCTTATGCTTTCACTTTCATTTTTCACAACTCTAAACATATATGTTACCCAAAGAAAAGTTGATGCAGATTAAAGTATACCACAAAAAGAACAACAGTAATTCGAAATTCTGTCTCATATTCGTATTCGTTTTTCTTTCTGCCACATTCACCTCCATATATATCCATTTGGAACTCAACTTTTATTTTAGCTCCCGAATATTATAAATTTTGTGTGATATCCACAGTTTGTTCTCTGATTCAGATTTTCAACAAAAATTTTCAATAAAATTAATTGTTATTCACTTTGTTGTTTGATCCAGATTTTCAAGAAACTTTTTCAATAAAATTCATTGTTTGTTTTTTTTAATGAAGAAAATACTCAGTACTTGCAGCACTTTACCAACACTGCAACTAAAAGTCTACCACAACTGCTTCTCGTCAAAATCAAGCTCCCTTATGAATCTCGTTTTCATCCGATGACTTCATCGATAGTTCCAGCGGTAGAAAGGTGTTTGGGGCTGCCAGCCGAAAAATTTCAAGAACTTAGAAAATTTAAACATTTGTTACTAAAAGACTTGACAGACCGCGCAGCCTAAATGATCATTTGTCGCAAATGATAATTTAAGTGCTGTATGTAGTGGTCACAGATCGAACACATCTGTATTGAACACATGAATATTTACCTGCCTAGACTTTTAAGAGTTGCATTTATTTTAGTTAATTTGCCGAAACATCAGAATACTGCTATAGAACGAGTTAAAAGAAAACTATTCTAAAAAACAGAACAACTTATAAAATCCTTCAAAAGGCGATTTAAAAATCTTGAACAGCAATATTTTAACAAGACATTTAAGATATTTGATACTTATATTTCCATTGAACCTGGTATTTTCAAGCCTCATGGTGTCTTGACCGTGACAGGCTTAGCATAGTTTATTACAAAAAATGTATGCACTGATATCAATAAACATTTTTTACAACTTTCGCCATAATTCTGTGATAAAGTAACACTTGCTAAATGCAAATTGTAATATTTTCCAAAAATATGTTTATTAAAAATTATAATTTGTGATAAGCAATGAACATGATCATTTATGATTGCTATGTAGTGATGACTCCAAAGTAACTGCTGTAAGTCGAGATGACCTCAGATCGTAAATTGGGATCATTAGAAAAACAAACACTTATCACGGTGATCGGAAGAATGTCTGAAGACGACTAATAACAGGATAATTTTACTGAGTTGGAAGTTAATACAATTGAGCATGTAATATGCTCAGTGTATTTACAAACAGTCCTAGGTACACTTTATCCCAAAATTTATGAAAAATGGGAAAACCCTTCTTGCATAAAACTTTTCATATATTTACACCCGAAAACCTTCAGTGTTTTATGATATAATTAAGTGCCCAGACTATCTCTGCATGATTGAACCTGTCAATACATTCAAATGTACTTAGTTTTATAGTTCTTACCATTATAAAAGGCCAGGAATAGGCAACAAAAGATATTAAACGCTCAAATCTTTTCCAAGTATTTACTTTCTTCCAAGGATAATCTTCTAAAATACTGAATACATTTTACAAGTATTTAACAGCGAAAATTTCATATATATACTGCCCTACTAGTCATAAAGGTTCTATCTACATATTAGTACTTTCTAGATATTCAATGATTTGTGTTTTGATTTGTACTGGAGGTATATGGAGAGTGCATTTTTTAGTATTAATTTTAACATACTTCCACAAAATATAGGTTTTTTCAAATTTTGTAGAATGATGCAATAGAGTATATAGATTATAGACTCAAAATTATACTTAAAATTGAGAAAAATGCAGATAGAATGTTTATGCTTAGTAGAGCAGTACACATGGATTTTTCAGACACAAGTAGAGGCAATTGCTAAAATTATCCCTAATAGTTACAATAATCCATATTAAACGATCGAACGTCAGCACGAATCAGCGCATGGAACTGACCGCCGACAATAATGTTTGAATAAATCAAATTGGTTGTCGATCGCACATTCTGATTGTGAGCCCCCAGCTAGTACTGAGCCGAACTAAATGGATGCACCCCTCGCTTCTTCGCAAGGTTTGTCATGGCATTGAATTGATCATTATTATTCAATATGCAATAATAATGATGAAAATGATCGGCAGGCAACATTATGTGCTGCCATAACAAGTATTGTTCAATGTGTATTGTTCAATTGATTCATTGATTTTTTTTGTGGGGGTTCACGTGCGAATCTGCACATTAAGACGAGCCGCCACTGGCTGTATGTCATATGGTAATTTGGACTAGTTACGACCAAATGACAAAATTATCAATCATTAAGGAAATCGCTAATGATCATTATACTTTGATCATTTATTCTTTAAAGATGTAGAGTCGTCCAATATAATACATATTTTCCATGCAAAAAGTCGCTTTTCGCATTGAAAAAGAAGAAGAAAATTTCATTGAGATGTGGAATTTAAATTTAAAATATTTAAAGTTTTTTAATGTAGTTCTTGTGCGGTTTATACTCCAACTTCATTAATTAGAGCACAAAATAAGCAACATACACTTAAAACACTTTCAATTTCTCCATTCTGCGCCTGTGAGAAATGGCAGGCCATATGGTATGACACTTGCTTGTCCATCAGCCAGGCAGTTCTTGATATTCAAGATGGCGTTGGACCTTGGTCATGCTCCGTTTCTTAAAAAAAATTATTGGAACTCTGAGTTTACAGGGATTTGAAGATCTTGTTGAGTCATTAAAACAGTTTACAGAGTATGGAATGGTGAGAAACTGCGAAAAAGTAAAATTTTGATGTGGATTTTTGAATAATAAAATTAAATATTTGTTATTTTTTTATTTGAAATAATGAGTTTTGATGGATGAGTTACTAAATGGAACTGCCAATTGATTATCGGTGGATTTTTTTTAATGCATACCCCAGCAAATCATATACTGGTTTCACCTTCATCTGCAATTTCACCCGTTTATCAAAAAAGGGATTTATCGTACACGCGAAGTTTTCATCAACAGCAGAATTCCATCGCTCTCCACTTCAAATAACTTTTTAATGTCGCAATTACACATAAGACAAACGTTTGGTGAGGGCATTCGGCAAAACAGAAAGACGTAGGATGAACATTCAGAAAGACGTAGGTTGAACATGGCTTATCTTACGAAAGGATACCTACATACCTACACGATATGCGTATCTATACACTTAAGCTTCGCAGCCTTCTGCATGGTGTGAAATTTGCGTGCGAGCAGGTAGCATTTTCTATGGTCAAAACTTTGTTTAAAAATATTCGAACAGTGTGCCTTGTACCCATCCGCACGCATACGTCTTGTCCGATATGATGTAACTTCGTCGGAGCCAGCACCAAATCTTTTTTCAAATCCCGTTGGCTCAGTACGTAAAGACGGTCATAAACACCCAGCACTACCGTGAAACGCTCATTACCCCTTCATAAAACAGGCAAAAGCCGACGAGGAAGCCATTTACATAATCGTACTTACCATGAAAAAAAAAAACAGCCGAGAATAGACGAGGAGACCATTTACACACTCACCTCGTCAACGTTTGCCATACTTGGAGAGAGTGTAATTGCGTCATAAGAGCATTCAACGCTCATATGAAGCACACAACCTCACCGTTCAGAGGCATTTTCGAAATGATATGGCATGGCATGGAATTGCGAACGCATCAGATGGCATGCCATAAATTGACAGTCATCGCCATTTGATATGGCAGGAAAAATGGCAAGTCGACTCCCGGTGTTACAAATATTTTTCCATTCGTATTCAGCAAACTTCAAATGATTCTCAACCTTATCGGCAGCGATATAAAGGGCTGTTCCACACACCGGTTTATTTACACAAAACTAGTTTTTAGACAACGGGAGCGAAGAGCGAAGAGCGAAGATCAACGTACTCGCCCTCTTCCACCTTAATCGCGCCTTCTAAAAACTAATCTTGTGCAAATAAAAATGGCTTAGACGCATGGATGCATGTGTAAACTCTTCTTAATAGATTCTTCCTCAATTTCATACAGGAGTTGATGATTCCTTCTCAAAGTCATTCAATCTGCTGTTTCCCTTCGTCACCTTTCACGCCAATACGAGTTCCTAATATCCTTTCAAGAGACGTGGTCTCGATACTATCTTCGCAGGCCGAATGGTTCATATCTAAGAAACTCATCGGCGTAATTTCGTTTTAGGTATCTCTGCCAAATCAAACAGCAAGCTTCCGAACTCAATTATTCATCAAATCACGTCTTTCAAATTGTAACAGCCATATTTCATTTCAAATTCATTATATTCTAGACTCGAGATTTGGCTATCTACTTCAGTCTCACCCTCTTTAAAATAGCAGGCTTCAAGCGGATATACATAGTCCTGCTACTAAGGCTGAATCTGTTCCGTTTGTTTCAATCGTTTCCCATCGATGTGACATAAATGGATGATAACGATGGCAGTGCGAAACACTTTTCACTGAAGTAAAACGATTACGTCAACAGGGTCATGTATAATAGATGCTTTTCAGTTTTCCAGTGGAATCGATTCAACGAGTATGCACAATTGCTGTCAAATGATATCCTGAGTTCATTTATTGAACTCCCGAAATATTGACAATATCTCTCACCATCCCCCGACATCCTGGTGATACACATGAAAAGAAACTAATTTCCTTTCTAACACCGAGAAGTGAAGATTGCTATTACCGGAAACCTTGGCCGAAGTTTTCGACTTTGTCAGAACAAACTAATTAAAAGTCCTGTCGAGTAAGTGTGCTACAGTTATATATATATAATAGACCAGCCGGCTTTTTGTCAAGAGGAGATGATAGTCGATGCATTTGTTGTTTGCAGGTGAGCAAAATATATATCAGAACTTTTTCAAAAGTCAAGTTTCTCTTATGGACTCTACGCACGGTCGCACGTCTTGTACAACTGGGCAAGCTAACCCGTACATTTGCTGTTTTTGAAGGGTTTGTGTATACCAGTTAGCAGCTGCACTGGTTCGCAAGCCAAGCTGAACCACATGTGCG
Organism: Nemotelus nigrinus; assembly: GCA_947369275.1. Classification (NCBI taxonomy): domain Eukaryota; kingdom Metazoa; phylum Arthropoda; class Insecta; order Diptera; family Stratiomyidae; genus Nemotelus; species Nemotelus nigrinus. The sequence goes on from OX376372.1 coordinate 217,720,169, forward strand.
ACCGTGTGTAGAGCCCATTAGCAAGTGATTATTGCAAAATAAATTGTCTGGCAGCGATATCGACCATTTTATAACGAATAGAGGACCGATAGTTCAAATTAAGGGGAGGTTCTTTCAGATTTTTTCATGTAAATCGATTTTTATTTGTTTTACAAAAAATGAAAGTTACATATGTGTAAAATATGTATGCAAAAGGATATTCCGATCCGGAACATATTTATCGCATTAGAGCGTCTGAAACGCACCTACCTCACACGCGCTGGGCAACGCTCAGGTATAGCTTATTCACCGCGTGGCCTCAGATGGCTTTCTATGTACCGGAACTAATTACGATCTTTACTATCGCATACTTGTTCGTGTTGGAATACACTTTAGGTGGCAGCACATACGAAAAATAACCGATGCGTCAGAAAATTGCATGTCTTTAACGACGAATATCGCCCGCTGCTCGAAATGCCCGCTTCGCGCAACGTCTGTCGGAGCAGGACAACCAGGAGAAGTTTGAAATCGAGGAAGGATTCCTATACGGCACAGGAACAGCCGGCTTAGATCCTAATGTGAGTATAATGGAGGAAATTGACTATCGACGACCACGATTATCTTCATATATAGGTAAATATTTTGGTCCAAATTGGCAGATGGAAATTTTTTTGATCCGCTGTATTGGATCCGAAATCTTGTATTTTGTTCATTTGACTTCAGATTCGTAATCAACGACCCCAAAATTCTTTAACCATTGGTACTCGTCGTGATGACTGAACAAACAAGAAAGTTATCCCAAGGCAAACTAGCTAAAAAAACAAACTTTAAAGGCGTTTTTCTCGAAACGATATTTTTCATCATAACTTCAAGCACAGGTGTCGATCTATTGATTGAACCGATTCACTTCATTCTAAATCTGCCCAAAAGAATATACTGTTTTATATGTCTTATAATTAAAATGAGCATGAAAAATTTCAATTCATAATTATTAAGCGAGGTCAAAGTAAAAAAAAAACCGGATTAAAAGTTGTACTTTTTTTTAAATGTCCATAATTTGATTTATTTTTTGTTCCAATTCATTCTCATTAGGTATAAGACATGGAGATTTTCATAAATTTTAATGACTTTAAACTATGACTGGTATCAGTTTACTACGAGAGGCTGCAGACTTGAAGTTACCGGACGAAGTCCCGCGTGCAGAGACAGACGAGAGCCGCCATTTTGGAGCCATCACATTAAATTTCATCGTAATAAAAATTTGAACGATTTTAGAATGATCAACAAATAAAATGATCAAAACCAGAACTTCATATGTTTTTTCAATATCCCTCGGAAAATTCTCAAACTTTGCCTTATTTTCAACCGTATCTGAGGGAACCTTCCCTTAAGACTGCATTACTCTCAGATTGATATATTTGAACCATAAGTTTGTTGTGGATGGCTCTGAAATGATGGCATACGAGTATGTATGATTTTTTTTCTATAAAAAGAATGTTCCTTAAGTATACCGGGTGTATATTAAAATATACTTGTAGAAATAACTGTTTAGTTTTGCAGGCATTTCTTGTTTAATTTTTGTGGTACCAGGTTCGATGGTAACAGGAAATAATATTTGACTGCTATGTAAATATTATATTTACTGGAGACTAAATTATTTTCATATGAATCAGATTTTATACCTATTAAATTTTAGTCGGATACTGAATAATATCGAAGGATTATCCGCACTAAAATGCTGCAGCGCGTCGATACTATTCAATTTAAAGCCGAGGTGTTTTAAGTTTGCATTTATTCCTACAAATAATATTAGCAATTTCCTTCAAGCTATCCTGTCGCCGCTTTTTGCGCAGCGCGACGCTCTTGAAATGATGACAAGCAATATACAGACTTGATGCAACACTCGGGATAATGAAGGTTATTAATCTATCCTCGAACAACACTGACAAGTCGTAGAAAAATCTGTTCGTCACGTCCCTTGACGAAGCATTATAAATGTATTCGTATGTGAAGGCTATCATCGATGATGGCAGACTGCGAGCAGTACTGGCTACCCTTGTGATTGTGGCCGTAATACGTGCTGGAAATTGATCGAATCTTCCTTTCGACAGTTGGCCATTCTTAGCAGCGACACTTGTGAACATTGTTTTGAAAGATTTCATCAGAATTCATTTATATTCAGATATATGCAGAAAAACATTTAGCTTCCATTTCATCACTGCTTGCTTTTAGGAAGACGGGTCTTATGAATCATAAGTGACGTCTGCGTTTAATGTTAGTTCATAGCGAAATGAATTTATGGTCTCCGTCAGAAACTGACTTTTGTGGAAGCTATGCATGCTATATTTTAGAAGAAAATTTCAAAACGGCCTTGGTCTAACTTAGACATAAACACTTTGTTTTTTTTAATCAACAAAACTATTTCAGGCAATTTATTTTTGTACATGATTTTACAGCCGGAAAAATGGATACTTTCTCTAAAGTAAGAATAAGCATAACTCTATTTATCAACGCATGAATATGACAATTTCACCAATTGAAACAATCAGAAGACCATGATTGCGGCTCGCCTCTCAACTTGACTAAATGCCTAAATATATGTATGCGTGTCTCTTGAGATAATAGGAAACAATACAATAATTATCATCTCCATGAAGCGATATGTAACAAACCTCAGTTTTGGTTACCCGTAACACCATTAGTGGTCACTATTCAAAGCGTACTTTTCATCTATTAGGATGTCAGTAGACTTAGCGATGCCATTTATTTTAAATCCCCAGCAAACTTTGGTGTACAGACGTGCTAGAACCCTCTGCAAATACAGAAAATTGCGTGCTCGAATTCGTGACAAGAATAATGAACATGAAGTGGACTCGAAATACAGCTGCGAGGAAGTACGTATGTATTTCCGTAAGAGATAATACATCCTGCAAGCCCAACCATAGGTTTGCACTTGCCCAGAGAACTGGATAGACAGTTTTCAGTTCTTTGATTTGAAAATAGAAAGGTCATGGAAATGAGTGACTGGAATATAACGCTCATATCCTTTGGAAAGTGTGCTTTCAACACTCCTATCATAAAAACTGAGCTTTTAACTCCAAAAGCTTTGGCAATGTTTATATGGAAAAAATGTCGAAATGTAATAAATGAATACTTCTTACACATAATTTTTTATTAAGTAGTTTTTTATTAAACACACTCCAAGCACCATCATAGAAATATTTTGATAGAGTTTGATAAGAGAGTTAGGTGTACACAAATAGAATAGCATTGCCAACTACCTGTTTCAGACTGTATTACCACTGTGTGGACGAACAAAATACTGATGAGTTATAAATAGATTTTGAAGATTTTGTCGAATGATAAGCGCGCAAACGTCTGAAGCCAATTGTAAATTATCAGCAGTGCTTATATCTTTCAGTGCAAGCTTCGAAAATTGTTTGACTGTTAAGAAATCTATCAGAATGGCAGAAAATAGTAGCTAGACCGATTTCTTATAAAGATTGAGAGCATATGATCCCAGCCAATTTGCTGTAGTGGTCAAAATTTAAGAAAACATCGGTTTTAATTAAAATATTTTTACAAGCTGGAAAAAATTGGTTAACATTAAAAGATTAATTAAGTTTACAGAAAATAGTAAAGGATATGATAGACATCAATATGGTTTTCTGAAAAAGAGTAATACAACATCAACAAAAAGACTGGTTAACAAAATTTAATCTTCGTCGTGCCACACGAACATTTTTGGTGATTTTTTTTATGTATTAGGCGTTGTCAATAAAAATACACAGTTATAATTCTTTATCACGTATGAAATTTATTTGGTTAAGAAATATAAATTATAAAGAAAATATAAAATAGCTCTCTAGAAACATGTGAATAATGTGGTTTGTAAATTAAAGGTCTACGATTTTCTGGAATATTTGGCTTTCGGCTGGCCTCTTTTGATCGTACAGCAGAAGACAGCCAACATCATTGGACTCAATCCACCCTGATGACGCTTCTCCATCTTTGAAATGTCCTTTTGGAACCTTTCTCCATGCTCATAACTTACAGCCTCCAAATTCTCAAGGGGAAAAACCAGATATGAGTCTAGAAAATGAATTATAAGCGACATATTGCAGCACAAAGCTTCTTATGTCAATAAAAGCTTGTAAATCAATTCTCTATGGCTCTTCCTCTTAGGGCTACCCAAAAAATTTGCAAACACGTTTTCAAGGCAATGTCAAGCTGATTTTTCTAAAACGTTCAATTTTTCTTTAACTTTCGGATCTTTTATTAGTTCCCTGATTTGAGGTCTTACGAAAATGCCCTCTTTGATTTTAGCATCACTTATTCAATTGGCTTGAGGTGGAGGGTTGTGAATCGCCAACCTTAAACCATATAGATGGAACTGGTATATGTAAATTGTGATTATGAGGAACATATCTTATTGCTGATGATAAACTAGGGTATCGAACTGTGTATTTTGTCTTGGGATTTATGCCTTTTAAGACAAAAATAGCAGTCTGAAACATAATCTTTCCATATCATGGGAATAGCAAACGACAAAAAAGTTATATTTTCTTCTTATCAGTAAAATTTTCTAGATTTGTATTGATGAGCCACCCTCAAAAAAATACTAGCGGTAACACTTCAAAATAAGATCAGAAAAATTCCACCTCGATTTTCGAAAATAACTTCATCACAAATATAATAAAAAGAAGTAGGAACGTAAATAAACTTTCTCCATATATTTGCGCAAGCACAGAAGTTAATTAAAACCAAAACAATTTAAATTAATGGCAAAAATAAATATATAGCACTCCTTTTTTATGGCCGTTCATGTGCGTTTATCGCTACAATACCGAATATGAACTTGACCTCATCACAAGAAAACAGAGGGTGATTGAAAAAAAATAAGTGCGTTTCCGTAATGAACACGATTACCTATGAGAGCTCGTGTGGCATGACCACTGTTCATCAGTGTAATTTATCAATAGTGAACTTGATCCGAATAAATATGTAGCTGCATTGTTTATCGTTTAAGGCCTTTGATACGGTAAATCATTCCATTTTGTAAGAAAACCTAAGTGAACTTAGAATAAGAGGTTCAGCATTAGCGTTGATTGATACCTTTCTAGAAGACAGAAAAATCCTTGTAAGATTTAATGATAAACTAAGTCAACAGCGAGTAATGGGCATCGGTGTTCCTCGAGCGTCAATACTAGGGCCAGGATTATTTTTGCTTTATATTTATAACATATATCTCTGGCCTGATCGGAAAACATATTATTTATGCTAACGACACTCCTACGATCGTTTTTAGTCCTACGAGTGCCTACTTTCTCGAGAAGGTTTGCGCTATCCTTTTTTGTATATAAATATAGGTATATATATTTAAATATAGGTCGTAGTTCAAAAATATTTTAAAATGAGCAATAACATCCTGTTTCATTGATTCTTAGTTTTAAATCAATACAAATAATTCTGTATTATATCTTTATTTTATGTTCACTATCTTATTTACTCAAATATAACACTTTTATATTTTAAATAGTAATTATCTAAATTAAAAAATTGCTTAAAACACGAAGCTCTTTTCTCTTTTTAATGCAAATTCTTTTCAAATTATCGAAGAGATAGAGTAGATATCGACCTTATTTGCCATATGATAGTAAATACGAGTATATTTGCCTCTGGATAAAAAACACATATACAAATCATTGTCGGTAATACATTACGTAGGCTCTTCAAACAATTCCAGATGTAAAGCGACAAGTTGCGATCGATTTCACGATATCATTTTATGATGATAGCAGAGACATTTTAACTCCTCTTTGTTCCAAAGAGTCATAAAAATTGGTAATCAAAACAAATCCACTTTACTCTTCGTTCCAGAGCATAATGCTTTCTCGACATCGCGACGTTTTCGGTTTTCTACTTACCTACCTTAACATACCCAAGAGCAAGTACGGAATTTATTTATGTCCAAATATTATCGCTAGGATATAAATTGCACATAAAACAACCGAGATTGGCTGCCTGATGGGGGTGAAATTATTATCGGCCATTAATACAAAAACTCTCTCAGAAATGCGCTTGGTTTTGGTTCGTAGCACCGCGTTCGCTGAGAACAAGTTCCACTAAGGAAAAAACGAAGCCAATAAATCAGAATTAATTACGGATTTGTGAGTCTGCAATAATATTTTGCGACTTCGGTTCGAGCATTGTTTCCTGCCAGCTAATTTCGGCTTCATTTCTCATTACAGTGAACGGTCATTAATAAACTTGGGATCGATGAATGGCAATTCCAGGCACGGGTTATGGACTCGTGACACTCGGGAGCCAAGTAAATGACACGGAATCTCGCGGAAACAATCACAGTAGTTTTTGAAAAGATTCTGAAACAAAAGGGTTACTGTAAAATTAACATCTTCCAATGTTGCCGTACGTATGTTTTGATTTGCGCTAGTTTTAATTAAAAGCACACTACTGTAACAGAAAATACTCGGAATCATTAATTATAGTCTATTTGTGAAACTTGCACAATATTGAGTTGACCATCGACTTTCAACAATGAATTTTGATAAAGCGATTTTGCTGAGAAAATAAGAAACAAATTTTAGGCTCAGCTGTTCTGAAACTCTTAGATCCAGGAATCATACAATTTGAGTCTGGACTCGAATCATCTCTTCTGCACTGAAACCGAAGAGTGCGATAACAAGCACATGGCGGGTAGCAGCAGGTGCCTAATTTTCAAGAAGGCGCTAAACTCCAGACGAAAATGAATATCATACAACTGAATCTCAATCATTGTCGACCAGCGCAGCATTTGCTTTAACAGTCGGTTTACGAGCTCAAAGCCGACGTTACCATAATTTGCGAGCAACATCGAAATCTCCATAGTGGTTACGGATGCAACCGGTAAACCAGAAGTATAGGAGTGTGTGAATCGAGCGTTCTTGGATATAATGCAACAAACGAGTAATAAACATATATGGGCTAAAATTGATGGCATTTATGAATAAAGCTGTTAGACAGCACGAGTCTGACATTGGCGGAATATGATAAGATCTTATATGGTATAGGAATGAAGACAAAATGGTACAATCCGAAACTCATAGCCAGCGACTTTAACGGCTGTGCTGAAGAGTGCAGAAGCAAGAAAACCAATGCTAGGGGGCGAGTGTTATTGGAGGTTTTTTTGCGGTTAAATATTGTCCTCGCAAACAATGAGAATGCCAACACTTGCAGTGTTGACCTCACTTTTGTGAGCGACACTTTAATTAAAGACTTGCAGTGGTTGGTTAGAAAAGAAACGCTTCGGGAAATGCTACCCCTTGATATTGAACTGGACGGAACTTTTTTGACGAAGGCCTCGCGAATTGTCAGCGAAATCTAACAGGCGTACCACGACATTGTCTTCACAAGACTAGGAAGGTAAATTTTTGGTGGAATGCAGAAATTTAGGAGCTTCGGAAAAAAATGTCTCAAAGCTAGGTGATGTAGCCATCGCTGCAGGAATAGCCCAGAATACGGAACTTGCAGATCCAGTATATACACGCCCGGAAGAACCTTCAACTGGCGATCGTTAAGAGTAAGTGGGAGAACTTTAGGAAGCTGGGTAACGGGGCCCATTCCGATTCATGGGGTGGAGCGTACAAAACCGCTATGACTATAATAAAGCGAAAGAGTTCTCCTCAAATCAAATGTCCGAAGATGTTTCCCACAGAAACGGGGCAAAAACCTGCTGGTAACACAGGTAGATCCTTAAAACATGCCGGCGGTTGGCAGTCATACAAAAAACCAGTGAAAATAAAGCGCCCGGACTAGGTGCGATACCGAATAAAGCACTGAATTGGCGGTAAGGAGGACACCAAAAGTTTTTGCCAATATATTTACAGTGCTTAAGGGAAGGTTTTTCCCCAAGCTGTGGAACCAACAAAAAGTGATTCTCCTGCCCAAGCAGGATAAACCTATTGAAGAACCATCATCTTATCGTCCAATATACCTGCTAAATACGATGGGGAAAGTTTTCGAGAGGATCATGTATAAGCGACTGCTTTTGGAAATCGAAAGCAGAAAGGGACTATCGGACCGGCAATTCGTTCGAAAAGAGCAATGAACTATGAACGCTGTGAGTAAACAATGAACGCCAAAGATAGAGCAGACTGCTTCGATGTGGTCATACTAGACGAAGGAATGTCTTCAACTCCGGGCGATGGCACCATATTGTACGCACGCCAGTCGATAATGGAGTGTCACGCAATTTAGGATGTATAATCGTCGACTACTTCAGGAAAAGAACCTTATGCTACGAATCAAACGAAGGATCAAAGCTTTATCTGATCACGGCGGGAGTATCACAGGGATATGTTCTTGGCCCCTTACTTTGAAACATAATATACGATGGGATACTAAGGCAACGTGTACTCACAAATGCGGTTGTCGTAGGTTTCGCCGACGATATTCACATCGTAATGCCAGCTCGTCATCGCAAAGAAGATGAAATTAAATGGCTATGAGTTGCTATAAAATACCTTGGCGTAACTATCGACAATAAACTGAGCTTCAAACTTCACCTAGAGAAAGCAGGTCAGAAGGCATCAGTTGTTGGTTTAGCACTCGCTAGAATGCTACCCAATATTTGGCGGCCCGAAGCTAAGTTGAAGGCTTTCGATTTCAAGAGTAGTGGGCTCTATTTTATTGTATACAGCACCAGTGTGGGCGCCAGCGCTGCAAATAAAATCAATTCGGCGAAAAATCCAAGCGGCCTATCGACTGATTGCATTTTGTCTCATTCTAACATCGCATTTTCGAAGATTTCCACCTTGGAACAGCAGAAAAAAATGAATGATATATGTAGATGGTGGTTGTCTGGTTTTGGAAAGGACCTTTTTCTAAAATCCTCAACATTTTCATTTTTGTCGACTGGGGATATTAGAGTTTCTTTACTAGTTTATAAGTAATTTTATGAAAACCAAAAGTAGTTTCATCCAAGATTTCAACTTGCTCTGCCATGCTTGGTTAGATATTTTCCTCCCCTACAAGATTGTCATAGACTAAAATATTATCTCAAAGCATCATTTTTTCTTGGATATTCTGTTTAATTTTCTATCTTCGCCCCTCCAAAATAAAATGTCTCCACAGAGTAAGTGGCTCACAGAAGATAGAGTGTTTCAAAAGGAATCAATTCAGAAGAAACGAAATCTGTCATATTTTCAGAATCAAAATCAAATCGAGCGAAATGGAATTATTATGGCAGGTATTTTCAGCAACATTTGAAAAAAAATCTTTTCTGGTATCTATGTCATCGCATTTATGTTTTTAACAACGTGTCGCATCGACCAAACGAAGTTTTCCAAGCTTCGCATCACATATAAAAATAGCATTACGATAACATCGACCCCGAGTCGTTATTAATAAACATTTTCATTCATGGATTAATAATAGAATGGCGTTTTATGATTTTTTACAGACCTGTAAATCCTTTTGAAATTCATAAAATTTGAAGCAATAATTCTTGAAAGATTTCGACCGCATTAGAAAAACTCACTAAATAGGTTTATTAGCAAGCATTCCTCAAAAAAAAAATGCAGATTAAATTATATGAAATTAATTTATTGCAATCAGGCTGTTAAGCTGAGTATAAGTAGACAGACGAGTATATTTGTATATATTAATGCACATTCTGACGTTGCTGGGAGAAACTCCACGAAACTACCTTAACCATAACCTTGAATACCATTGGACTACGTCAGCATTCTTTCTGCTTCTTTACACTAGACTATAGTCAGTGCGGATATGTAGAAATCGTATCGCGGCTGCGTATCAATCTCACATATTTTCCGATTGACTCAAATTAATCAAGCTGTTTCTTTTGCACACCGTTTGTGCTTTCTTCGAAATCACAAATCCTATTCTTAAACTGATCGCGTCGACATCGGCAAGACGTTGAAATTTACGTAGGTATCTAAGAAATTAGCTACAAATCTTGAATAAGATGAATTCATAGGTGTTTTAGTCGAATAGGACCATGCCTTCGGCAATCAAACGAATAGTATGTACATATATACATACTTAAGTACAGATCAAATCCAGTGGCGTAATAAAAGTGTCACTACCAAAATGCTATTATTTCCTTAGGAAAGTTTTACAGTGTTTCTTAAATGTTGAAAATTATTATGAAAATATTTTAACAAAAATGTTTTTATAAAATTAATTAGTTAGTGAGAGGCTGTCAGTGGTAAAGATTTATAAATAATTTCAAAATATAATAAAGAAAAACATGTAGCAAGAAAGTAAAAAAAAAACATGCATGAAGTTGGTCTAGAAGGCAGTCAGTGCGAAAAAGAAAGTATTTTCCGCTATATACCTGCGTGAGCTACATTGGTGGTAAACATCGTATAGATTTTTGTTTTGCTAATTTCAAGCAAAACCCTGGACAAATAGTTTATACCTAGTTCATAATTGGTCAAGTTAAAAATCAGTTTAATCAGGTCATGTAAATCAGGACTAATGTGGCCAGACCGTGACTGTTAGATATTTTGCGAAAATGGGGTAATAAATTACCATGAATTGATATTAAAAGTCCTATGAAAATTTCTACGGAACAGTTAAACAATGTGAGACCATCATCTTCTACTTATACTTTTACTTATGTTCCAAGAACATTAAAAGTATAAACTTAAACTATAAACTCCGATCCAGTCACCAGGTTTTACCGAAATTCACATAGTAGCTGGACCTTCCATTTTCTTGAAAAAATAGTTTAGAGCTGTCAGGTATGGTCATTTTTGTGTCTCGAATCTTGGAAATTTGCTCAGCAAAACAAAGCTTTTTGCCGCACAGCTTCCGGTGTAATCATGAAATTTCGGCCAACCAAAACTTTTTTGTCTCTTAACAAGAATTTGACTCATCAAAGCGAAATCTAAAGTGCAATATCTGGAACAGTAGCCACTGTACTTTCTATAGATGCCTGTTGAATGAGTTTGATCCCTGTTGAGACACAAGAAAGGGCAAAGAGTTGCTGCAGGCCGAACTTTAGGAGCAAGGTGACCGATCTTTGGAATAGTCACCCTAGTAACTGAACTTTATTGGGAGGGAAATTTGGTAGGAATTCGATTGAATAATCATGATAAGGCTGTCAGCTATGGTGATTCTTGTAATTTCTTTGTCATTTGTTCAGCGATGTTATCATTAAATTTTCGAGGGGTAATGACCAAGTAGTGCCAATAAACAACAAATATTTGTATTTTCAAAATTTAAAAAGCTTCCGGGTGTAAGCCCAAAATATTTTTGCATTGAAATGAAATTCAGAAGATAAGTTGATCTAATCGTGAAGCAGTTTTGAACTACTTTTGTTATTTTCGAACCAATAAGTGCTACCATTAAATATTCATATGTCAACCATCAACAATGAAAATAAGTAATCAATGTTTAAATTTTCGAAGCTCCGTATTTTTTTCGTACGGCAACCCCAAATATCTTCCTATTCCAGCAACTTTCGATGAAATCATCCGACGAAACCAAAATTGACAGATTAAAATGATTTTGAAACAATTGTGGTAGACTTTTGATTGAAATGCTGGTAAAATGTTGTAAACGTAGAACATTACCATCATTTATGTTATAGAAGATACCGCATTCAATGTTTTATAAGAAAAACATTTAACAATCGATATGAATAGCCAGAGTTTACACTCGTAAATTTTAAATTTCATGCGAGTGATAATCTGGAAGACCTATCTACCCGATGAGTTTCAATCAAAATTAAAGTGGTTCATTATTTTCAAAACAAGTTGGTTGTAATAAGGAGCACGCATACTAGAATATACTAGCCATATATCTTCAATATGCTCCGACAAGGGGACGGTCTGACCTGCCTCCTCCTCAACCTGACGTTGGAGAATGCAATCCGAAAGTCTAGCTCGTCAACGGTAGGGTCTATCGTCACCATGTCCTGCCACATAGTGGCTTGTACAGATGCTATAGACATAATTGGAAGATCAGAACAAGCTGTACGAGAGTTGTTCATCCAGATCGAGCGAGTGGCACAAAAATGTTGGGCTGCACATCAATGATGGATCATGGTGGCAGCATCTGCAGGAAGAACACCTAGAGTTATTTAAACCTCCATGGTAGTTGAGCATAAATTTGAGGCAGTGCCATCTTTCAACTACCTTGGGTTAATCATAGCAGCCGATAACAACATGGGGAAAAAATACCCGGGTGACTGATAAAATCCAACAAAGCCTACAATAGTCTATCAAGGCCCTTTAAATCTCGCAATTTCACCCGAACATCAAAGTTCCTGCTGTACAAGATCATCGTCCTGCCAGAACTCACGTATGGATGCGAGACTTCAGTGCTCCGCTAAAGGCAGTCCGACCTCTAAGCCGCGTTCGAGAGGAAAGTCTTGAGGAAAACCGTTGGCCCCACGTGTGAAGAAGGACGATTCCGTAGACGCTACAACCATGAGTTGTACGCTATCTATCTAGAAGCAGATTGAGTTACTAAGATAAAGCTCAATAGGCTCTGGTGAGCAGGACACCTAGCTTGAATGAGCGAAGAGAATCCTGCTCGGAAATCTCTTTGCGGCAGATCTTATGGCAGAATACAGTATGAGAGATCTTGTTTGTGCTGCAGGCATGGTGTTGACTAGGACGCTTGGAGTTTAAGGGTGCCCAATTAGATGACATCGGCTCGTGATCGGGACCGATGGAAAAAAAAGTTAACGGAAGCCAGGCGTGGACGCCGGTTGTATCGTAGATGATGATGATGATAATAATACTAGAATATTCACACACTATTCTTTTTAGATATTTGAGTTAGAGTTATTTTTTTAAACATTTCGAATTTGTCGAGACTAATGTGTGACACTTACGAAATACGATTTGACGATGAGAAAGTTAGTTTTTCCAAGGATTTTTTGTCAATCTACTTCCATGCTTCCTGAACTGCACGACTGAAGGTGTTGGTGCTTTATAGTTTAAGTGCGGAGTGATTCATTCCACAGCTCACTTTACCCCTGATTAATTCAGGTAACTATTGAGAGCTACATAGATGAACTCAAATCTTGGTGCGCGGTCCCTCGCCTGAACCAAGATTCGAACCAGGGACCCTACAAACAAGAAGCTAGTGCTCCACCCATTAGGCTACTCAAGCTTCATTTCATTACTGTATCTCCTCCAAAATTTCAACACATTCTCCCGTAAAATGGATGGGTCAAATCGTTCCAGTAGCAGCTAAAACCAGCCGGGCCATCCAAATTCAATTTTTTCCCGTAAAAATTATATTTCTCCACTCCCATTGAATGTGATTTCGAGCAAGTTTTGATCTATCATTTAGGGCAGCATTACTTTAAAGGCAGCATTACTTTCATGGCTATTTAACATTTTAAATTTAGTGATGCATATAAAGTTTGTTGAACTCATCTTATTTAACTGGAAGATCTAATTTTGCGATGATTTTTGCAGAAATTAACCAATTTCGTATGGTTTCCACTTTTAAACATATATTAAATAAATAAACAAATATAACCATCAAATTTTTATATCATAAATACTTTAAAATAAAAAAAACTCTAGCGCACCTGAACCGCTAGAAACACTAATGTTCGAAGAACAGTAGAAGAATCGTGCAGGTTTTGAGTGCATATTCCACCACATGTGCTGCTTATTACGGCCAAACTGTTTCAAATGCCACGTTTTACTTTCGTCTTAAGAATGCATTATAACTCATATGGTGCAAGGTTTCAGATATTACCACTGGCATGAATTTCAACGTTTATGAGAGCAAAATACGGGTTAATTATATTCGTTATCAGTTGCTTATTTCACATAATTTTGAAAGCAGCATCTCATTTAACATCAATGAAGAAAATGCTCAGTGCCTGCAGCACTGTAACTGAAGTTGGTGTTTGGGGCTGCGATCCGAAAAATTTGCAGAACTTTGCGAATTGTAACATCGGTTATTTATTTTCATTGTAAATGTTTCCGGTATGTATACTAACTGTAAGCATTTATTGATACAAAAGTAGCACAACCGACTCGTGCTGGCAACCTTTCGCCAGTATCAAATCCAAGAATATATCAAATCTGCTTCACGTTGTTTAATTACATTCGAAGTTATAGGAGTATAAAGAAATTTAGGGTTACCTGCAGCGAGTTTTTTCAAATGATCGAAAGCTTAATATTTGCTGTTTATTGTCACTACAATATCATTACCATTTGAAAATTCTACGATAAAACCGCTTAATAAAGATATTACAAACAAACACAAAACCAACAATAGCTGGCAACCCTATCGTGTCTTTTCAACCAAATTTGGCCTGAATAATGTTTGTGACAGGTTTCATTAATTGTATGAAATTCGTATTGATTTCATGACTGCACTGGAAGTTATAGTACAAAAAGTTTTATTTTCCTGAGCGAATTTTCAAAACCAAAGACACAAAAATTACCATAGCTGGTAGCACCAATCAAATTTTTCAACCAAATTTCCACCAAACAGAGATTAGAGTTAGGTTTAGCTTCTGTGTCAATTTCATGAAAATCTGGTAACTTATTCACATTTCATAGGGCAAAAAGCAGTTTTTTTTCTTTGTAATTTTTCAAGATGGCACCACTGGCACAGAGTTGCCCACAATTCAAAATCGCTTCTATCAAATCTGGTCTTACTTAAGTCCAATGCATTCTGTAAATTTTAGCTGTATCTGATTATTGGTTCGTGAGTTTCCGTGAACAGAAGTTTTTGATGCTAAAAATTTAGGTTAACTGGGAGAGGGTTACCGTTCTTGTCCGACATGAAATTTCCAAAGTTTTATTTTGAACGTGTAGATAAAACATAAGATTTATATACAGATTGGTTTTATTGTAAGAAACGGACATTTTTTTGAATATTCGATGGTTTGAATGTTTTCACTTCCAAATTTTTTTTTTCAAAATGAAGACACCAAAATTATCATAGCTGGCAGCTCCAACCGAATTTTTCGACCAAATTTCTACCAAACGTGGCTTAAAGTAAGGTCCAGCAATTGTGTAAGTTTCGTCAAAATCGAACGATTCAATCAGAATTTATAGGGCTAAAAACAGTTATCTTTTTTAGTGGTTTTTCAAGATGGCACCACTGGCACAGAATTGCCCGCATTTCAAAATCACTTCTATCAGACCTGGTCCTATTTAAGGTCAATACATGCTGTGAATTTCAAATAATTCTGCTCATCGGATCGTGAGTTTCCGTGAACAGAAGTTTTTGAAGCTAAAAATATAGGTAAATTGGGCAAGGGTTGCCAGGCGTGCCCGTTATACCATATCTTTTTTTTTTTTTTGATTATGTAAACAAAGCACAAGATTTACATATGAAAGGCTTATTTTTGAAGAAACGGCATTTTTTCAAGAGAGACGATGATTTGGAGGTTTTCACTTTCAGTGCCTGCCCTAGCTACAGGGTTGCCAGCACGCTCATTAAAAGCCACATAAATCTACAACTAAATAAAATCAATATGTCCTGAAAATTTGGTAATGATTGAATAGCTCTGTCAAAAGTTATCGAAATTTAAAAATTTTCAAATTTTCCCGTCCTCTTTTTAGGCACCCAGCGCACACATAGGGTTAAAAAATTCCAAAGCAATATCCGATTCATATGTAAAACACGTAAGAAATTTATTTTATTAACTTTATTTTTGCGAAAATCATTTGTGCACGAAATAATAGGTATATTAAAAATATCACTTAAATGCCCGCCGGCGCAAAAAGGTTTACAATAACTGACATTTAAAGAGACCTGGACCTATTCTGCATATACACCAATGTATTCTGAAAGTTTCAGCTCAATCGAATGGCGCGTTCCCGAGATTATCTCACTGAAATTTTTTGTACATATATATATATATATATAAAGAAATATGAATTTTTGGCCGAATCGATTTTAATACTAATGTTCTTCGAACATTAGTAATAAGCAGACAAATTAAGCTTTGTTAAATTTTGAAACTTTAGTGGCTGGAAAACCCAAAAATCTCATAATTTATATTTCATAACAATTTCGGATTCAGTTATCGGTTCGATTAAACACCCAGATCCCAAAGTTCACAAGATCGGTCGACCTTAACGTTAAATTGGTGTGATAGAATTTCAGCTGTGGTATGGGCAAGAAATTTTCATAGAGAGAAGAGATGCTACCGTCATATTTTTGTATGAGAAAAATCCTTTAATGAAAATAACCAAGATATGTCCTTTTTTCCTAAATTTTGTACGTTTTGTAGGCGTTAAGTATTTAAGTTACAGGCGCTAACAGGTCACTCTTGAAACTTTCGATGCTGCAATGGGATCGAAATGAAACTCTCAGCAAAGGAAAGAAGCAGATCTAAAGGTTACTCGCAGTGAAAACTCCGGCTTTTGCAGCTGAATAAGATCCATTAAATTGTTAAGGCTGATCCTATATCGTTTGTTCATGATATTACACTTTTACTACACTACACTACAGTATTTATTTTATATTTTCAAACATTTTCCATCCACACAACTTTTTAGCTTAGGGTTGAATCTTTTTTGTAATGGTGCGGCGAACTATGGTAGCCTTTTCACTGATTGAAGATTTGAATTGAGACTCGTCTTGAAAATGCTTCACTAAATTTTCATTGTAAAAAATTTACATGAATGCAGGAGGTGTTTGCTCATCATTTTGAAATTTTGACCATGCGGACAACAAGCAAATAAAAAAAAAAAAAATTATTTGTGAAGAAATAAATATTTTATTTTTATATTTTCCACTTTGAAGTTATGGTATGCAAAGTGGCCCCTGCTACATTCTCCTTCGCTGACTAAATTAAAATATAGATATTCACTTTATTTCTGCGCTAAACATATCAACCCATCGAAGAATGCTTCAGTCACTTTATGCAAAAAGCGCAAAGTAGTGCTCGTTAGGCCTTCGGGCCTTCAATATCAAATCGCTTTTCGTGAGTGTTGTTTCGAATCGTATGGGATGTTCGTTGTAAATATAGTCGTAGCTTTTGGTCGCTGTGCCGTTCAAAAAAGAATGATTCAGATCTCGCGGAAGCCCTCTGTGAGTCGATAACGGAAGTTGCGTAAAATTACACCGCGCACAAAGTAAACGTATTTTTCATTTACCCTAGGTAAATATTGAGTGTTGTTTAAGTGAAAATTTACCTTACCAAGAAATTGAATTTCGGAAAAACTACAAGAACTATTTTCATGCGAAAGCACAAACTCGATTTCATGCTAGCTGACCAAAAGGAGTATCTACCTCAACAGTGAGTATTGAATTACGTAAATAATAAAATTTATATATAGAAAGTGAGTTTCCATCCCATCAAGCTCTCGGGGACAGATTTAACTTTGCAGGGCTCTCGTTGTTACACGGCAGAACTTAATTAGAGAGCGGATGAAGTGTACATGCATTCGTCTGGCACATTAGCTGCTGATTGAAATTTAGGGAAATGCATTTGTGAAATTATTATAAATTCAATATTATGAAAATCATTTCAAAAATGTATGTTTTACGTTTTGAACATAAAAAAAAAGCATCTTATTGGCTGGTTTGAAATCGGATCAATTTGGAAGTTTCTGCACTATCTATGTTCTCACGTTCGAACGTTTCTTCATTCGATCGACCGTTTCTTCATTCGATCGACCGTTGACTGCGATGTGCCAACAATATCTGCCATATCTCCAACGGAAATGTTGGTTTTAGTCTCGAATTCCTTGACAATTTTCTTCGCTAAGTCCTTGTCTATACTTCCAGTTTTTCTACCTGATCCCCTTTTCCTTAAAGCAGCTAGGTTTTTTTCCCCTTTCTTCCACTCTCTTCATCACTCTATCAGCATGCAAGGTCCGTGTGCATAAATTTCCTCTCATGTAAGTGTACTTGGACATCGTAGATTTGTTTTATTTTATTGGTGATTTGGCATTTACGTTATTTTGTTTAGTTAGTATAGTATAATTACTTCTATATATTAAATGATCGGTGTAAACCGGTTTCGGCCGGGATTGGGTCGAAATTGTACCCACCCAATTTCGCAAAAATTCTGATTATCTCTTCCATTCTAATATTTTCTTTGGTGCCCTAAATATATTTTTTTTCATGTTTTAATTATTTAATGAAAAGGTGATTGCAATAAGTCTGTCCTTATTTTATTTTCTTGGGTTTTATTATTATTATTCTTGTTTTTTATCTGGTAGTCTGATATAAACAAAAAAAAATGAATTCAGAGCAATTTTATCTTTTAATAATACTTCCTGGGTAAAATGTTCCTTTCGTTTCCCGTCTTGTTTTATTGTATCATGTTTTGATTGTTGTGATGTTTGCATGCCATAGCATGTGGGAGATCTTCTGCCAGACGGGAAAAGGCACGCAGGGCAACCTAAAGGAAGATATCCTAAGTATTTCCTCCAATTTCATGCTGCATTGACTACTGCTCGGCAGATCAAGTCGGTCGCATTAAACTAACCTTGGAAAAGTGCAGTGCAAAGTCAAAACCTGGTGCCAATAAATTGATGTGTTAAATAGAAAAAAGAAATGTTTCTAATTATTTTAATAACTTGTGAGCCAAATGGTGAAAAATGAAGTCTATGGTAGGGTTTACAGCAGGCGCTTAGTCCACAGACTATACACCAAATTCCACCTAAATTATTTAGTCCACCTGCTGTAAACACTCAGTACCCGACCCAAACTGGCGATATGTCAGTTCACGATCTCAAGCGACCTGATCTAAAATAAGTCGTGGACTATACCGCTGTAAGCACACCCGACCTAAGCATTGATTTTTGCGCGACTATTAACTTCATTAAAATAAACATGTTTGAGAGGTAAATGAAACAATAATTGCAATGCATGAACTAAAATTAAACTAAATGACAGCTGTCACGTACACACGAGGACTAAATTCGACCCGACAAGGTCGGTCGATTTAAACTCCTTAGGACTAAATTCACTTAGTCTTCCCTATGGTCCAACCACTGTAAACCCTACCTTTTAATGTGTTTTAACTTATCTTAATATTTCAAAGGCTATTCACATGTCCTAACCAGTAAAATAATCTAACGATTTGCGATAACATCGCCTAAAGTAAAAACACAATCGAGTGAATCAATATTGACGACACTCATATTCGCTTCCATCAAATTTGCCCTTATCAAACATTCGCCTAAATGGAGCTTGCTGTTAGAATATATGGCCTGAATAGCCTGCAGAGTACTAATTGCGCGTATTTTTTCAAAAAGATATCATATACTTCCAAGAATAATTTTAAATATTTTTCATTCTGGCTGATTAATAGTTGAATAATAATCTGACGTATGTTTTATTTCAGGTTAAAGAGATAACAATTTGTTTGGGCCCTTTTAGGGTGCCTCGGAGACAGTACACGTAAAACAATTTAACTGGTAAGTGCACATCGTAGTAATAGTCATATTTAAGTGCTTCGATATGATTGATTACAATATTCCATTCGTCATGATCTTACTCATCAGCAGTTAGTGAATGTTGTTTTAAACTATTGTCAAATATTTACTGGCAATCTAATAAGCATTCGCTCATATACGGTTATAATGTTCTGTCACCCCGAATAAAAATTGACCGTAAATTATTCAACGTTGTATTGACTTATAAAAACTTTATTTGAAAGAATTAATATTGTGTGGGCTCTATAATTCATCTCTGGCAACAATTCTGCTCAGAACAGCATTTAAAGCTCCAGCTGCGGGCGTGTGTACTTGTATGCCTAACTCCCTTTCTTGTTGACATCAATTTGCAGCCAAACAGCACAAACATCCTTTGATGTACTTGTTTATCAAGAATCGCTTCAAAGAACGATTTCAATAATTATGACCGTAGATTTTTCAGATAGTCTGTCAAAATTATCCCGAATATTAATGCGTTCTATTATTCATGTTTCTCTTGAATGTGTTTTTTAATCTTGCATGAAGTTATATACATATATAGTAGGGACATAAATACTGTCACACGGATTTTTTCAAATTAAAAAATATTCGCTTGAGATTTTTTCTAGAATTTCTTACTGACAGTTGGTACGTACTAATGTCATGTAAATATAATATAATGTAATGTTCGTACTAATGACGTTCGAATTGGTTACCTTTCGTCTTCCCACATGCTTTGAGTCACATCGACCAATCGTCTATTGCAGCACGCTGCCCATATAGAGGAAAATTTTATACAGCTTCGGCCGGCGCAGACTTGAACGATTCAATGTTATTAGGTATGTTCCCGTACTACAATTAATTGCGATGAATTGCAATGAAGCCGATTTTTGTACTCCGTTTTAGTACGCTTCATGGCAATTAATTGCAATTAATCGTAGTACGGGAACAGACCTATTGTATCTTGTATAGTAGACCATGTCCTCCAAAACCGTCCATAACTTGAGATCCGGCCGACTCAACTCGAAGCTGCCAGAAGGCCAATCATCTGGACACAAAATTGCAGGTACATGCTACTCAAGCCATTCTGGCCGACACTGAATCTTACTGAAGGCTTCACAAAATGGCTCAAACCCGTCTGT
Organism: Nemotelus nigrinus; assembly: GCA_947369275.1. Taxonomy (NCBI): domain Eukaryota; kingdom Metazoa; phylum Arthropoda; class Insecta; order Diptera; family Stratiomyidae; genus Nemotelus; species Nemotelus nigrinus. The sequence continues at coordinate 217,740,678 of OX376372.1, forward strand.
TGATGCACTTTTGTGAAGGTTTCCACACCTTTTTCACAAAAAACCAACTCAATGATTCCATCATAGGCTAGACCCCATCAAATCATGACTGACGCCGATGATGGCCTCTCTCGACCCGTGGAATGATTTGCGACCTTCCTTTCAATGACGACTAACCGTAAACCCGACCATTCTGTTTATTGGATTTCTTTTGCACGGTGAAGATTTTCTCGTCTGTAAATTGGATTTTTTTGCAGCCCCCGTCTGTGTACTGCAATAACAGCCACTTACATTTTTGCGCTCTATATTTCTTCCGATCGGCGGTGAGCGAAGATGCGGTTCATTGATTTTGCATTCACATCTATCTCTCGCGCCATAATTTTCTGTTTTCTGATTTTTTATGACTTGGGCCTTCATGGCTATAACAGTATCCGACGTGCGTACGTTGCGTGGACAGACGGATTGTTGGCGGTCTTTAACGCTGCCAGTATCTTCGAACAATTTACTACACCGATACACAAATCTTCGGCTTATTCCGTCCTTAAAATGCTCCGTCACCGGTATCTCGTTGAACTGTCATGGGTCAGTGAATTGTTCCGATTTCCCCAATGCCCGTCGTTTTCTTCTGGCGTCTCGAGTGCCCCCTGGCACCTAATAGTTGCCTTTTTTCACAAACAGCTGATAATCTGTCAGCAAGTGTTCAAATTGACAAGAGTAAATGTCAACAATATGTATAAATAGTGGGTAGAGCACTGGCTTCATGTGTCTGGGGTCCTTGTTTCGAATCCAGGTTCAGACAAGGGACTGCGTACCAAGTTTTGAGTTCCCCTAGCTCTGACTAGGTACCTGATTTAAATCAGGGCTAATGTGAGTCGTGAAACTAATCACTTCACACTCGTATTCACATTGATTGACATGACATCGAAACAGCGCGCCAAAAAAGTGACGCTATACATTCAAAATAGTCCTTCAGTTGTGTTAACGCAACGGGCATATCTGGCCCAGTCATTTTAGCATAAAAAAGGGGTCAACCTCGGAATGAGAGATAATAAGCTGAAATTTCGTATATACCTTCATTTTGGGGTCCTCAACGTTGCCTCAAAAGTCTCAGAAAATCTCGTGTCTGCGTCGAAAGTTATTCAAGGTCAAAGGTGAGAAAAAACAGTTTTTTGCGATTATCTTGGTTTCTATTGCTCCAATGATGTTAACACTTAGGATCGAAATTGTAGAACATAAAATTTGCAACACATTTTATTTGAAGCATTTTTTCCTGCGCTCAACCGTTTTTCCGATAGAGGGCGATAAGCGCGCTGCACTCAGCCATATGTACTGTAATGCAAGGTCAACCGTGAATACCTGTGAATACTACCTTCAGTTTTGTATTATTTATCAGTAAATACATTGTATTTAATAGCATTTTACCTATTTTTAAACAATGATTATGCCAATTCGCCAATAAAATTTTTTGTCAAATCGATGTAATAATAAGAAACTTATTGGTATGCTCATTGAAAAGTTTGAGAGTGTAAATATCACAACAAAGCAAGAAAGAGATGATGCTGATGTTCTAATTATAGAAACAGCTATTGAAGAATCCAAACATGAAAAGACAGCCATCATTATAGGAGAAGACATAGATTTACTAGTTATTTTAATTGGACGCATCCAATTACATCAAGAAGACATTTTCTTTAAAAAAGTTGGCAAAGGCAATGTCAAAACACAAATATACTCTTCAACAAGTTTTGACAAATATCCCATTTCTAAAAAACATGTTATATTTTTACATGCATTCAGTGGATGTGACACAACTTCTGCGCTGCTTAAAAAAGGAAAAAAAACTTTCATAAAAGCACTCGAACAACTTGCCAATTTCGACGAACTAGCTCAAGTTTTGCTAGAAGAAAACTGCCCTGTCCAACAATTATACGATAATGGCATTCGGATCTTACTAGCGATATACAATGCTCCAAAATCTGAGGATAATATCGATCATCTTCGATATACTCAGTTCATTAAATCAACAAAACTTAATAAACCTGTCCAATTATCTAATCTTCCGCCGACAAGTGCAGCGGCCCATCAGCATATAAACCGTGTCTATTACCAAGTTCAAAAATGGTTAGGGCATGATTTAGAACCCCAAGAATGGGGTTGGGTGCTCCAAAATGAGTTCCTGGAGCCAATGCCAACAATATTACCACCAGCTTCCGATGAATTACTGAATACTCTATTTTGCAATTGTAAGAATGGATGTGGTGCACGGTGCCGATGTAGAAAATCGGGGCTGCAATGCACTTTAGCTTGTGGCCACTGTAATAGGCAAGCTTGCCTCAATGCTATTTCATTACAAAGTGACTGTGAGCAAGAGAGTGCTTTTGGCCATGAAATTCAGGAAGGTCTGCAAACACCAATTCAAGGCAACGAAGATGATGACAATGATACAGAAATTCCCGAACGTCCAGAAGATGACGATGAAGAAAAAGAAACGTAATATTTTTGTTATTTAAATTTTTAAAGAATGGTAGATTGAAAATATGTAATATATATACATATTAAAATAAATTAAATATATGTCAAATGTTATTAAATACAATGTATTTACTGATAAATAACTCAAAACTGAAGGTTTCACGGTTGACTTTGCATTACAGTACATATGGCTGAGTGCTGCGCGCTTACCGCCCTATATCAGAAAAACGGTTGAGCGCAGGAAAAAATGCTTCAAATAAAATGTGTGGCAAATTTTATGTTCTACAATTTCGATCCTAAGTGTTAACATCATTGGAGCAATAGAAACCAAGATAATCGAAAAAAACTGTTTTTTCTCACCTTTGACCTTGAATAACTTTCGACGCAGACACGAGATTTTCTGAGACTTTTGAGGCAACGTTGAGGACCCCAAAATGAAGGTATATACAAAAATTTAGCTTATTATCTCTCATTCCGAGGTTTTATGCTAAAATGACTGGGCTAATCGTCGAAAATATTGTGGCCAACAGGCTTTCTATTCGTCGGTTGGTGTTGATTTTTGTTGAGCACGGGACAGCCGGAGATCGTCGGCATGCCATTCATCAACGACAAAGACGTTCCAATGAAAGCGTTGCCCAAAACATATCGTCACCCCGCTCAGCATTTTGGCGTCAATGAAACAACTTTTCGGCGCGTTTTGAAGGATGATTATATGTGTATATATATATATATATATATATATATATATATATATATATATATATATATATATATATATATATATATATATATATATATATATATATATATGTATATATTTATATTTATATATATATATATATATCTATATATATATATATATATATATATATATATATATATATATATATATATATATATATATATATATATATATATATATATATATAAATCCGTGGTGAAGCATCCATAGAACCCGATATCTTCCGGGTTCCATTTTGAACACCTATGCGCTTACTTAGAATGTTCCAAAACATGTGTGCATCTAACTTTGTACAGCTCCTGGCCAACGAATTCGGACCACTTCAATTTTTTAAATATTTAGAACCAAGAACAAAAACTGACCAATTTCAATAAAAAAATTTATTAAAGCACAATATTATATTTCTTTATTAACTGAAAAATGGTATTTTAAGTGGTATAATGACAGCGCAAACTCTTTCATACATACTCCAAATACATGAGCGCATGATTGTTTTGATGCTCTCATCGTTTTGCCAAATATCTTCGATTTCAGATCAGCCACGGTATTATTTTCCAATGAATAAACAATTGATTTGAGCATGCTCCACATATTTTCAATTGGGTTCAGGTCCGGGGAGTTAGCTCACCGTGGTAGTACTTTGACCTTTGCTGACGACTACAAACTCAGGACGGTTTTTGCCTTGTGGCACGGTGCTCCATCTTGCATGTAAGTAAATTTGCATTTCGGGGAATTCAGCGATTTGTAATATGGCACCAAAAAACTTTTCAAGACATCCTGATACTGATTTGCGTCCATAGTTCCATTAATACAGTTTTACAGTTTTTTGGACGCAATTTTCGCTAAATTGCTGGTGCGGCCTCAAACTGAGCCCTTTTTATTAGAGTCTCCAACCGAGATTCGTCACTAACGAGTGCCTAAACGAAAGGACACTATGAGTAAAAAAACAGTTGACAAATTGAATATGCAAAAATAAGTTACAAAATATGTTTATTTACATAATTTACCTTTTCCGAATCCATTATTTTAAAGCTTCTATGCGCTGTAGCTCATTCCAGCCGAGCTCTTTTCATTTCAAGCGTCAATTTCGGTTTTCAACCTGGTCGCCAACATTTGATTCCCTGTTTGTACAACCGTCTCCGCAACGTTTTCGTTGATATTTCAATGTTGCGCTCCTCTAAGTTTTCATGGATAGTTTTTGAAGTTGCGTGGCGATTCTCCTTAGCACATTGATGGATCAGACGATCAGTCCGTGTAGTTGTTCTACGTCTTCCGCGACAGTTTTTATTTTCTTTAATGTGTTCGGCTATCCTTGAAACTGTTTGATGAGAAATTCCTTCGTTTCTTGCTATTTATCGGAAAGAGTGCTTGCCGCTTCCAATTAGCCCAAAAATGTAAGTTATTGTCTCAACCGAAATGTCTTTTTTCTCGCTCATTTTCATTTTTTCCGGTTCCGTAAGATTGTCTGTGAAAAAAATGCAACAAAAAAGCAATATTTAACATTACCTTGAGCTTCATTTAAAATCAATTTACGAATGATGTAGCATTTCAAATTACAATCTTTTATATACAAAGTACCGAGCCAATGGTAGCACCGGTATATGACGAAAATTTGGTTTCGTCTTTGCACGCAGGTAAATACAGGAAAAACCAAGCGACATTTACTAATTACTATACATACAGAATTGTCCTTCTACTGCTGCAAGCTACCTATATTTAAAGACTGTCTGCTGTTCGTGTCACAATGTTAACAACGGGAAAACCATATTTTTATGTGTGGTCCTATTTCGATAGCTAGGGGCTGTAGGTATATAACATTTCAAATTAATAAATATCACGCCTTCTTCTTAACTCTACAATAACGTAAAAATTCCCATTCATAGGCCCAAGTTTTCTGGCTTGCGAATTTTCGTTCGCAAGTTACAAGAGGCTTTGACCAAATGTGTAGTGTCTGCGGGTTTGTCTCTTATCATTCCTTCCTTAAATGCTAGCATCGTCTCGTTTTAACAGGTGAAAAATAAGTCAGGATAGATCGGCTTACGGAATTGCTTTTGGTGACGATTGGCCACAATTGAAATGTTTACTGGCATGTGGATCGATGGGGACTTTTGATATTTTCTTTAGAACAATAAAATTACCAAAACATAATTTTCTGGGAATTTTTCCGAAGTTAAAAGTCTAATTTCCCTTGACTTTATTGCCTGTCTATCTGCTTATCTTTTACCGCCGTATAAATTAAAGTTCAAGGAACAGCGGAAAAAGCGAGAAGAATAAAGTATTTCTTGCTGGTCGTAGTAAATGGCCTTGACCTTAATCTCCTGAAAATATTTTCATGCTACTTTTTAGCACAGCCTGTGTGAATTAATTTCCTTTTCTATATTTATTTAATTGTCTAAGCTTCAATAGAGATCTATTCGTACATTAACCTAGATAATGCTCAATCATTTTTTTTAAGATAACTTGAATCGTACAAGGAAAAATCATCTTTTAGTTTGCTTAAAGCAGATCATTGAATTCACTAACATTTTGGTGCAAGACTACAACGCATGCGCTTTTAAGTGACAATCCTCGTGTCGTAAACACTTCAAATTAGTCGACCACCTAAATTTAGCTGAAAGATTTCACGAATATATTTTCGGATATGTCTCATTACGATTTCTTTTTTGCAATTCAACTACCGACATACAATTAGCGGAGACGATTCATAAAATCCTTCGAAATGCGAGAAATCAGGCTGGTCAAAATCTACGTTCTAGTTATACATGCCCTGCACTATGTATCGATTCATTTAAATCTTTTTCCCGGCGTTTTTTGGTTTTCAGAGTTATCTCACCTTCAGCTGATGTATGCAAATATTAGATGGATATATGTATGTACGTATTAGCACCAGCTGATATGAACTCATATATTCCACTCCAGGCTGTAATAATTTGCAAGTTATCCAAACACTATCAAGTATGGAACATTTACACACAACATGATTCATACAAAAATAGACCGCAAGAGAAAGGAGTATCGAATCACTGCAATGGAAGAATTTCCGAATCGCATAGACCAGTCTTCGCATTTTCGACTTTCTACATCGCATCACTCCAAGAATAGATAGCACGGAATCCGCGGCTTTTCAGTTGCCCAAACGGTGCAAAGTGTTCACCATCTCCTTTCGATAATAAATCCTATAATTCAACGCAAGTGATTAAGTTTTATCAAATCGAATAATCAGTGCATTGTATGTGCATCAGTGCGGTGTTTCAACTTGTGCTTTTTTAGTACTGGTACCAATCTAAGCTACAGAACGTTCTAGTCGAAAATGCCCGTTATTGCAGAAATTCGATTAAAACGACTTTGTGTGTGAATTTTGTGTCCAGAGTGCTAACACAACGAAATCCCAACAAAATTGGAATAGGTAAGTCGTCGCCAACGTGGAAACCTACTTAAGTACAGGGCGATCTTCGCACAATGAGGCCACAAGATATTTTTGGAAGTTAAGATGAACACTAGTGTGAATCGATCTGGGCAATATCAAAATATAGTATTATGCAACCAACGTCAATGCTAGCTTCACTGTCTGGACACAAAGGCGGGCTATAATTACGCGTTGCCTTGTCGACACGAGAACATTGACTTCGTTACTCAAAGTTGGGAAAACATTCTTTGTTCGAGAATTACGTTCCTCGTTGCTTTTACTCCTGACAAACGAAAGCGACCCAAGTTGGCGAAACAATTTTAAACGTTACCCTATTCATTGTTATTTTGCAAATTCTATCCAACTGCAATGGAAGCAATACGGTTTGGAGGCAACGGGAAAAAGTTTGATTAATTTTCTCCGTGAATGGTCGAGAAAGTTTTACTATGGCTTAAATAATAGCAATTCCATCAAGGCAAATATGAAGCGTACGACATGTATTCCATTCGATTCAGTTTAGCAATAGCCGTGATGAATACTTCCCCTCACAAATCAGTTTTGAATCGAGAATGCTTGCAAAGTAAATGAAATTCAAGATGAATTGTATTGAAAATATACTGGGAGTTTAGCATAAAAACTTTTCCTGAAACTCGTGCTCGAACTATAACGCATTTTGATGTTGGTTTTTATCGGGGACTGAATTTTTCAAAATTGTAAATTGTAGAGAAAAGCCGAGCTACGGTTAGTGAGAGTTTCTCACGCGCATTTCGCAGCTTTTCGTTTGTTATAGAATATCCCAGAAAAAATGTTACAGGCCCTGTCTATTGTTATCAAAAAGTCCAACCAAAGCGTGCAGAACAAATAGCGCAGAAAGAACGTGATTTGCGATACAGTTTGTGGCATTCCCCACTAAGCGCGAGAAATAGCACGAACGTTGGAAAGAGACAGAAAATACCACACCAAACAACACTGCTACGATAAAATACATATTTCATTCGCACTAGGCAATGTACATGTGCTTTGCAAAAAAAAACATCTGTAAGATTGTTTTTCTTAAAACCTAGTATGAGTATTAAAATGGCAAGCAATAAAATAATTGACGCGGAATAATATTTCCGATGCCATATGGCATGTAAAAAGAACATCTCCGATACGTTTATGGTATCCTTTACAGACAATTTCGTTTATTGCCAGCGAATGTTCGATGCGCTTACTATTTTTTGATGGGTTCACATGCTCACCAGCACGCTCTCACCTATCAGCTACTTGGTTATTCACATTCTTAACTGTTATTTGGAGTATGCCTCTCTCACTGTTGCATATGTTAAAGTGTACTCATTTGGTTTGGTTTCTTTTCAGGTACCAGCTAATGGTAAACTCTTTACCCTCTACACTTCTCTGTCATCGGAAAAATCGTTCAATTTTGAGCCAAGAGACTTCGTCCTATTTCCAGTAAGGTCCAGGCATTCGCACGAGAGGTGAAGAACTGTTTCTTCTTCCTCCTCGTATTTACAGCTCCAGTAGAAGCCGTTCTCGAGGGCACCCACCTGCGCTGCATGCTTCCTAAACAGACAGTGTACAGTTAAGACAGCCACCGCTGCACGAAGGGATCCCCTACCAAAATTGAGAAGCTACCTAGTGCAACCAATGTCAAAAGTTTTCCACAATTGTCTAACAATCGCACAGGAAGGTTCTTCCACCCACAACTTCACTGCGTCTTTTGATAATTTCTGCCTGATGGTCAGTTTAACTGAGGCCATCGGAACATCAATCGGGAGACTGCAAAGCACTTCTGATAAAAGCGTACGAGCCTTTGCAAGTCAATCCACTTTACAGTTCCCCTCAATATTCCTATGTCCTGGAACCCAAATCAGCTGCATCATTGAATGTGTGAACATCTCAGTGAAAGACGTACGGCATTCAAGAACTAGCTTTGAGATTACACCTTGGCTCAGTTTCCGTACCATGTGAACTCCGCTTGGTGAAAACTAGCTTTTCGTCCCATTAGTCTTCAGCATTTTTGCCTGGAAATTGTGAGGGGCCGAACCACGAAGAGAGATCTAGTTGCCAACAGTTCGTGGAGCAGGCTCGAAAACCACTTCTGCAAGGCCCTTGAACAGAGTTGCGGGTAAGATGCCCGTGAATGGTGAAGCAGGCTTCCTAGCTACTTCTCCTCCAGTGAATAGGGGGTCACTCCTTCCAGCCACTTCTTCCCCATCAATAGGCCACTTGGCCGCAGAAATAGTCCCTTCCTTGGCCTCAGAAATAGCCCCTTCTTTTGCCTAAGAAGCAAAGGTTGGATTGGGGGAGGATTGGGGTATGGAATTTCGCTGCCAGATGTCCGAGGAGCAAGTTTGGAAGTCACTTCTTCAAGACCGCTCGACAGGATTACGGGACAAGTGCTCGAAAACGGTTGCTGCCTTTGTAAGTGGGTGCAGTAGCAGAAAGTTTGAAATACATATATCATCATTTTCCCAGACGCAGGACTTATGAATCCCCATACTGACTTTCCTCATTTTTAGAAGGCTTTTCTTAAAATAACCGTGTCTTGATAGAAACAAATTGAGGTTGGAATATATCTCGCCGTGATCATGACTTAGCTAAGGTTTCACGACGCATTGCGCAGTACTACTTCCGTCCACAGATTTCTCTACACCCCCCTAATACCCCCCCCCCTGGAAAGTGCATACACCCCCCCTAACACGGACAATTTTCCTACACAAAGGGACCTTTGTATCTTTTGTTCCAAAAGGACACCCCTCCTAAAATTCTGAACACACCCCCCATGAAAAATTCCTGAGAAAACCCCTGCTTCCGTCCATGTCCTGTAGCGTAGTGCTACGTCCATTCCGACTTATAGCCCATTGAAATACGACATAAAAAGGCGAAACTTCGGAAAAATTAGGGGAAAGCTGAATTTTGGTGTGAGCTTTGGTACTGGGGTGTTGAACAAAATGTCAAAAGTCCCCATCGATCCGAGTGCTGCGTCACTTTTTATACGGGGTCAAAGGTCACCAAAAGTGACGTTTCCTAAATATCTGAGTAACGGTCTCGTCTTCAGAAAAACAATGTATGACAAATTTGTAGCTTAGAAAATGTCCACCAAAAAAGATTCTATAACTTTTTCATGTATCCATAACCGTTTTTGAGATATATTGATCTAAACATTTGTTACTAACAGCATCCATTTTCTCACGGCATGTTAATATTATCCGATTTTGATTACGACTTGGCATGTTTGTCAGTTTGTTTTTCTATGTTTAAGAGGCGCATGAAAAAAACATGGAAACAAACTTATCTACCAGACTCCAGGGTAGGTGGAAAAGTGTGCTCCGAAAAGTTAAAAGGTAGGGTGTGGGTACGGTGTGGGTGTAGGGCTGGTCTTGCGATGTCAATAATAAGCAATTAATAGGATAAAAAGTGATCCTATTTTGTTTAACAGTGGGCAAAGAGTAGGCAACGAGCTCATTTCTGAAGATTTGGGATGGATGCGCAGGGATATCATTTTATGGCAAAGGGGGGGGGGGGGACTTTTCGGAGCACACTTTTCCATCTACCCTGGAGTCTGGTAGATAAGTTTGTTTCCATGTTTTTTTCATGCGCCTCTTAAACATAGAAAAACAAACTGACAAACATGCCAAGTCGTAATCAAAATCGGATAATATTAACATGCCGTGAGAAAATGGATGCTGTTAGTAACAAATGTTTAGATCAATATATCTCAAAAACGGTTATGGATACATGAAAAAGTTATAGAATCTTTTTTGGTGGACATTTTCTAAGCTACAAATTTGTCATACATTGTTTTTCTGAAGACGAGACCTTTACTGAGGTATTTAGGAAAGGTCACTTTTGGTGACCTTTGACCCCGTATAAAAAGTGACGCAGCACTCGGATCGATGGAGACTTTTGACACTTTTTTCAACACGCTAGTACCACGGTTCACACCAAAATTCAGCATTCCCTTAATTTTTCCGAAGCAGCATGTTAGATTTCCCCGGACTATTATAAGTTTTTCAAACAGATCTCCCTATGCTTGCACGCAAATAAGTCCATTAGGATTACCCTTACTGTTGGCTACCACATGGTACCCTTTCATTAGGGTCGCACCAATTTTCTGCTGAAATTTCCCTGTCATGCGATGACATTTCTGTCAAATTTTTTTCACGTTTGAACAGCTCAAAGTTAGGCATTTTCAATCGTTAAGAGATAGTGCAAATTTATTATCAAAATTTACGTCCGATTTTTACCGCGAAATCGTACTGAGCAACGAAGCAAATTGCCGAATTTGGTCAAGTGAGCATCCCGAAGCCATTTACAAAGTCCCATTAATCCGCATTGACTATGATGGTGTGCTTGTCAATTTACAACAGTTATTTTCTTTTCAATTTGCATTGAACGGTTAGGACCGTATTTTCGAAACCACAGCGTAAGAAGTTAAACCAGCGTACGAAGTCCGTATTTGCATACGGACCAAAAATCCAGTGTTCCGACCTGAGTTTGTATTGTTAATCAGCCTGGAAAGTTGGAAGAAATCGCATGAAACAGAAAGAGATGCAAGATAAGATTCGACAACTTCATACTTAGGCTAGATTGTTCGTTGCTCACATACGGCTCACTACTCGCAAAAATACCAACGCACTCTCTAGTTATTTTGATGGCGCAATGAAGGCACAATTTCAAGGTCAAAGTGGTTTTTTCACTCACTTATCCCAGCACCAAAAATGTTGTTTTTACTTTGTGATGGCATAGTTTGAATTGAACTGGAATATCAACGTTTTCCATTAACCTCGTCCACTCTCACGGTCGATTCATTTCATATATTGAAACCGCCTCCGTCGAAATGATTTTTCTGCATTTCTTTTATTGATAGTAAAAGCAAATCTTTAGCAAGAAATTCCTTCCTCTTTGAATGTTCGATAGTAAAAATGCTGCTAGTAAATGGCTGCTATGATTAAATAGCCTCTTGTCCTCTTGTGGTCCGCGGAAGGAAACAGCTCCTCTTCATAGGGCAAAGTAATTAGACACCCCATAGTGTTAACGATATATGTAGTTTCTTTGATTTGAAATTATAGAACATCTGTATCATTGAAATTTTTTTGATGTGCTATATTTTAATGCAGCTGTTACAAATCACTGGCAAAAATATAACTTTCACTAAATATTAAAAGTATAAAACACCTACAAGAACTATCTACATCTATAATAATTAAGCACGTAAAAAGGCTTTAGTTAAAGTCAAATATTTCTTTTATACTTGGTCATAAATCGACAAATTTTACAAAAACAAAATAGTATACAAATTTTTTTCGCTACAGTGATTCGTTACACGAACCTTAAAATAATGGATAAACAAACTTGTTGAGTCTGAGTCAAAACTTTGTTTTCATATTTTCTTCATTTCTTGGAGACAATGTGTGAAACGATTCATTTAATACAGCCTCGATACCGTGTAAATATAAATGACATTGACTGCAAGTTCAAAGCTGAGGTCAATTTAATGACATGATACAAAGCTGAATCGTCATTGAGAACTTTTTTCATCTCCACGTTATTTTGTCGATGATTTGCGATAAATCGATGTGAAATGCACTCCCTTTGCGGGATACATATCGACGTGAGATCCTGTCGTTCACTTGAATCAAGTAATATCGAACGAACAATATTCAACACACATCGATGACATAATCATGTCATTCTATAAATATGTGTACATTCATATCCTGATACTTCAGTATGCTGGTGACCGAAAAGATTCAGATTCGATAAAAAGTATTGAAGAGTTGCTGTTTTGCTTATTCGAACGACTTTGAAGTAAATTGTAAGGCAATAAACGCAATCACAAGGAGCTGAGTACAATCAAAATTTGACTTTAAATTTAAAAAATTAAACTAGATTTGCCACTGCACATTGAATCAAAAACTTATTCTAACAGAGCCTGGAACTTCAAACGTGAATCATGTACTATGAATTAAGGTCATGGTTTCAAATGTTCACTCTTGCTTGCAAAATTTTTTTTTGGCTAGTTACCATAGTGGCAGCACTAATGCGTGTTACATTTTACACATTAGCATTAATCGTCCTACTACATAAGATGTGTTCTATTATGTGCTGTTCTATGAGGCAGAACCCTTATTTGTTTTTGCAGGAGACTACGCAAGGAAAATAAATGTTAAAATTGTCGCAAAAGTTTCATTGTCGCTAGAAAGATGTAATTCCACCTGTTGGAAGTTTCTGGGCGCTGAAGAAGAGATACTTATAATTAAGAATCCTAGAACGTGTACATCCGTTCACCTTCTACCACCACTTGCACGAAATTAATCTTTTATGACGAATGTTCGTTATGGAGACAAGCCTGCGAGTGTGCAATAAATACTTTCACGACATCTCCAGTGCCTGTTAAAACGCAGGTTTTCCAAATTTAATTGTTATGGGACCGCGTTAAGAAGCCTTTGCGTTCGAAATAGGAACGTTGTGAGGTTACTGTGAAAACATGATTACATTTCCTATTGTTACACACATAAAAGAGTAATTTACATACAGAGTAAGAAGATGTTTTCTTAATTTATTTGCAGAGAAATATGGAGCAGTTTGAACAACTACTGACGTGCTGTGTGTGCTTGGATCGGTATCGCAATCCAAAGTTGCTACCATGCCAGCATTCGTTCTGCATGGAACCGTGTATGGAGGGCCTCGTCGACTATGTGCGGCGACAAGTGAGTTATTTCAGTGTTTCATGCCTGTCTAATTTATTTATTTCTCAATGGAATTTGCATATTGCTTTTATAGCAATTAACACGTTTTCTTACTAATAATCAGAAAATTTGCATGAAATTAAAACGAACTTTTGTCGTTATTACATTATAAGATAAATCCAAGCAATTTTTATGTACATCTTTGGCAACAAGCAATGTTGATTTGTTCCTGAACTCATATTAAGTCTGAATTGTACGATTCTAGTATGTGCTAAGCGGTTTTTAAGAAACCAGGACAAAAAATCGGAGTCGAATTAAAAAACGGCTCATGGGTGAATTTCTTCCAGGTTTTGAGTTCTGCGCATATTGTCGTAATGACACTCGGTGGAGTCGAGTCCAAGTAGTTTCAACCTCTAGCAACTAATGATATTGACATGCGTCTCATCTTACATAGAAATAAAATGAATGAAGCATTTCGGTGCCTATTCTCTAGGGCGCTAGATGTTTAAACAATTAAAGCATTTTCATTTTATTACTATTTACTAGTTGGCATTGGTGAAGCTCACTCAATCAATACTTCTGAGTCTGAAGGAATGGTGTATTAATTTTGTACTTTCTGCTTCTTAATTTGACACCTAATTATATTACTCGTTTACGTATATTACCGCCACATTTGTTCACATGTGTGCGAAATGAGTAATTACACCTTCTGCTACTTATGATTGGTAACAGCTAGTGAAAGATCCTTCGATCAAATGTTTCAAATATTTAATCTCCGGCAGATTGAAATCGAACAACAAAACTCTGGACTTAATAGACTTGGGTGTATCACAAACTGTGTTGAAGTATTAGAGCCTTCGACTTTCTCACCTATTCTACCAAAAGATACGTTCATTTCTTTTATTTATTCAAACGCTAGTACGCGGGCGAGAAGCAACAGCTTCTATTCACGTTCGTCCAGATCAAACTGACTTTAGCGAAGTTTTGAGAGAATCGCAGGATGCCACGTCAGAAAAGTTGTTTACAATAGAGTGCACCCTTTAGAACAGTCCTTGCATGCTAGCAAATAGGAGAGTTTACGCATTAGCCGATGCGTTTAAAACAGTGTTTTAGATTTTTTTGAAATGTTAGATTATGTTGAAAAATATTTAAAGAATTTAAGTTCAAATCTTGTGCTGTATTCAAGTACTTTTACACCTAATTCAACTCCATACACTAGGCATTACATAGAAAAATCAAATCACGCTTTAAACACTTTGAATAAACAGTTCGGAAGCCTAAATGTAAAATCCAAATTTGAAATTACTAACTTTCAAATTACCAATTTAAATATAAATGATCATTAGCATATTAGTAATTTACCTTTATTCATCAGATCAAAAAAGTAAATTACCTCAAAATGTATTTTGACTTCGACCGATCATAAAAATAACATTTAAAATAAAAATAAAACAGAATATTGAAAACTTTTCATGAAAGAAAAGCAAGCATTTCCACTCGATTTAAAAGTGTTTATCAAACATAATTCATTGTGCCCGTCAAACATAAAAATGAATCCATGTAAAGTTAGTAAAAAGTTAGTAAAATTTCACGTTGCAGTAATTTTTTTCGAACATTAGTCAAAAACTCTAGTGTATAGTAGCCGCTACGAATACCGACTTGAAGTCTTCTATCTATCTTTAACCTAAACTATCTTTAACCCTTTAGCGACTTAGGGTGTTATATTGAATTTCGTGGAACACCTTTATTTATGTGGAAACAAAATATTTGAAAAAATCACGTACAGAATTTGAATTCTAATTATGTTAATAATACCTTTAATATGATCTTGTTTTGGAAACTTCAAACCTCAAGTGAGCGCTAAGTGCCTAAAAGTAGGCAAGGAAAATTTACAAAATATCAAACTGTGATATATTCCGAGAGAATCATCAAATCGTCACGAAACCCATAGGACTCATAAATGGGTACATGAAACACGCGTGCGTGATTTGTAATGAATATGTGGGCAATCCTTTGGCTACCACTGGCAGCTAAACAATAAATCAATGCAAACATTCAAATCAACGAACCACCTGAAAAAATTTTGTTTCTATTTAATTTTTAAAAAAACAAAGCAAATTTTGATAAAGCTCATGCTTTGCCTACAGATTGAAATTAGAATTTTCGAAATTTCTCTTGATACAGGAACGGTAACGTTTCACGTAAACACATTTTTTTTCGCTTGCGAGAGTTGATTCAGATTCAGTTAGAGCTGCCAGCTATGGTTAGTTTTGTGTCTTGAATCTTAAATATTGCTGAGCAAGATAAAACTCTGTGTCCTATAGCTTCCATTGCCTTTATGAAATCAAAATGTGATTCATATATTAAGTAGACCTTATTGTAGTCCAAGTCTGATAGTTGAAAAATCATAATTGGTTGATTGATTGATAGTCTGGAGTGAGTTCCGGAAGCCCCCACTACTGCTAGCTCTTGGATCTACAGTGTTTCCTCTGCGTTATGCCCTATAAGATGTGCAGGTTTCTTATGAACCTGGAAATGTTTCTTGAAAAAAAGTTTGTTCTGTCTGTGGTGGAGGGAAGAGCAGAATCAAAGTGTGTAGGAGAAGATATTCTACACACTCTGCAAATTCCCCACAGAATATCCAGTATTCGTTCCGCTTCTTACCAATTCTGTGGAGACCGTTTTTGCAATGAAAATGGCCTGTAAATTCTCCAAATATCTTTGAATCTCTGTAATTTCTGATTAGATCATGGGATGAAAATGAGATTCATAGGGTAGGTTGATTTTGATGCGAAGCAGCTGAGCATTTTCATCATTTATGTTGCAGGAGATGCTGCTTTCAATTTTTTGTCTTCAGCAGATTTTGAAATTCATATAAGTGGTAACCCTGAAAACCTTTCCTTCCTATGAATTTAAATGCATTTATGGATATCACAAACACTGTTTGTTTCCCAGAAAAATAATCTTTATTGTCTAAATACAACTTAACCTAACAAATGTCAAATAATCTTGAGTTATTATGCGTCGTTCTGTGTTCCCGTCTAGTGAAGGAATGAGTCGAGTTTTCTTCTTTTGGACGACAGCGCCTCTCGCGGTGATTATCCCACTCACTTGGAATGCCACACATTCTTGAGATCAAAGTGGTGTATGGCCATTAAAACAGTTTCTCAATAATTAGGAACAAGTGTGGCAGAATACCGACTCCAAATCTGCACGGTTCCTCTACTTTTTTACGAAAATAAGTATTCCTAGCGGTTCCTATGCGTTAGAGTTTTTACTTACGTTCGAGGAACATTAGTGTTAAACTCGTTTTGCAGATTTTTCATGTTGCTTGTTCTCAAAAAATAATAAAGAAAATATATGTACGTTTGCATTTTCTGTACAATTGCATTAAATATCACCGACAAAGTCTCTAACAGAAGGTTTCAATCCAAAAAAAAAAATGCTAAATGTTTTACACACAAGAAAAACAAGGCTGTTTAGTCGCTTTGTCGCTCGGAACATATTTAGATCCCGACGCATGAATATCGAAAGTACAATAACATTGAAAATAAAAATCATGTGAATCTTTCCGACTACTTCCTCGGCATTGTTTATTTATCGTGCACATGATCACGTATGTTTAAAAATAGCCATTCGTGTTCATACCAGACGCAAGCGAATTCGAATGATACGAACGGGAAATGATACATATAGAATTTTTCAAGGTGGAATTTTATGTTCGCGTGTACAACAGCATATCCACCTTGAATGTTATTATGTATCTCCTGATCATCGAATTGCCGGCAAAGGATTATTTGCGGGCTTCGATAAAGAATTATCAATTTGATAGAAACTTTCCATGAGACTCAAACTTTTGCAGAATGTACCTCGATGTAGGATATGTTTGCATACCTTCCAATATTACTCAAAAGTTTGAAATGAAATTTTTTTCGAAATCCGTCAAAAGTGTTTTGCAAAACGCGAGAAATTATGATTCGGTGTATTATTTATAGCTGGGTGAAAAACCGCGAGTTTGGTGAACTCGTATTAAGACAATTTTTGTTTCGTTTTATACAGGATTTTAGTTCTAGGTTATTTTGTCGAATAGCCAATTATATTCCTATTAAGCTTGTTTGAAGCACTTTTCACATAATCCAAACTCTACTTAATATGTATACCGGCAATAAAGACAACATTATATTGCAACTCGTGGTTCCGTCTTCGAACAGCCAGCAAAAAAAACTCTAGCGCATCATAACCGCTAGAAACAGTCATTTGCGAGGAAAAGTAGATGAATAGTTTAGATATTGTGTGCATATTCTACCACAAGTGCTCCTTATTAACACCTGTATCGAAAGCCATGCACCAGTTTGATCTCAAGAATGCATTGAAACTTATAGGGTGGAAAGGTTTTAAGGGTTACTGTTTGGATGAATTTCAAACTTAAGGAGAGTGAAACACTTGCCACTTGTATTCCTTATCGGCTGCTTATCTTACAAAACTTTGAAAACAGCATCTCCTATATCATAAATGATGAAAAACCTCAGTGCTAGCAACACTTTACCAGAATCGTAACAAAATGCCTACCACAACCGCCTGCCCTCAGAATCATCTAACCCTGTAAATTTCGTTTTCGTCCGATAACTTCATCGAAAGTTACAGGGAGAGAAAAATGTTTGAAGTTGCCACCCGAAAGATTTCCAGAATTTGGAAAATTCAAACAATGGGTAATTATTTTTATTCTAGATGTTCGCCATTTGAATACTTAATGTTGTCATTTATTGATACAAAAATAACAAAAACGCCTCATACTGCCAACCCTTTGCTAGCACCAACCCACACTGTAAATTTAGTTTTGATCCGATGACTGCACTGGAAGTTATTGGGTAACAAAAAATTTAGGAATACCACCGGCTAAACTTTCCAAATTTTCAAAATCCAAATATTAGTTCTTTATTTTCATAAAAAGATCATTAAAATTTTAAAATTTAATAGCAACATCGGATAGCAAAAATAATCACGAAAATTATCATAGATTGCAGCCCTATCATGATTTTGAAACTCCTACCAATTTTGGCCTTCAATAAAGGGCATTTACCACATTAATTTTGATTTCATGACCGCGCTGAAAGTTTTAGGACAAAAAGCTTTAGTTTTTTTACCAAACTTTCAATACTCATGACGTAAAATTTTTCATGGCTTTAGAGATGCTGTGGGACATCATAGAGATGCTGTGTGACATCATTGAAAACCGATGACCGAATCGGAATTTATATCGCAAAAAATAGTTTTTTTCTTAGTGATTTTTCAAGATGGCACCACTGCCACAGTGTTGCCCATATTGCAAAATCACGTCTACTAGGCCTAGATCTACTTATGGTCAATACATTCTGTGAATTTTTACTAGATTCGATTATCGGTTCGTCAGTTCTCGTGAGCACGAATTTCGGCTGATGCAAATAGAGCATATTTGGTGAAGGGTTACCTTTCTTGTCTGTAGAGTTTTCAATTTGGATCTGCAGACAAAGCTCGAAGTTTGTCAAAAATTTGCATTTTTCTATAAAAATCAAAAAATTGTAGATAGGTTATTTTGAAGGTTTTTTGGTTAGAACCCTTCCATATCCACAAGGTTGCTTGCTTATTCATTAAAATTATGCACATAGATTTCTTGCATATCTTTGTACGTTTTTCGAGTTTCGCGGCACTCTGATGATTTTCTAGGAAGTTATGGAAAATCGAAATTTTGTGAATTTTACCTTGCCTACTTTTAGACACCCAAGGCCCATATAGGAAGAGGACAATATCAAGCTTATTCTGTGTAAGTGCCCAACCTTAAGTAATCAACGCCGAAGAATTTGAGGTTTATGCTACTTTCAAGATATGACAGAAGTATTTGAACTACGCTACAAAGCATTAAAAAAAGAACTAAAAAGCACTATCAACCGTCCATCCTTCGAAAAAGTTGGTCAAACAGCTTAAAGTAAAAACTTTTATTTCAATTTCTTGAGTTCAAATGTAAAAAAAAAAAATATTTTTCTATAAACACTGCCCACACCATTTTTTGAAAAACATCATCGTAACTTTTTCATCTTATTAAATTTTTGATTCAATTTATTCTTGTTGAAAAATAACTTGCATCCGTAACTATTAACGCTGTTTCCGAAACTAAACTTAAAATTTTGAATAGACAACGTGATTATAAAAGATCTTTAGCGTTATATTTAGGACTCAGAACCATACTTATACATTTTTCAGCCCCTGGAATCTAGTAAACTTAATTTAGATTATTGTATTTTATATCAAATATAATACCGAAGTTCATAGATTTACCCTCCGCGGGTACTGACGGTCACATTGACCCCTTGCGAATTGTATTCTTGTTGATTTGATGATGTAAATTGCATCCTTGTTATTTTTTTTACCATTTTGAAAATTTAATACAATTTTTTTCTATAATATTCTCATTCTGAAAGGTCCCAACTAATATACTGAATTTTTATGGGTCATTCGGAACGATTCAGGCAACGTGGCAATCGCTTGAACATGGCTGCGATCAATCTGACTCCGTGTGAGGGAACGTCTGGCCACGGAGGGTTAAAGGCTGGTACTGAGCTAATCGTGAAGCGAAATTTTAGCAAGTCTCCATTATCTGGTCATTCTTTCGAGCGAAATATTCGACCATGGAGAAAAACGAAGACACTGCTCATTTCTGACGGATAAAATGTCAAGAATTTCAATTTTCGAGCGATTTGGTTCTTGAAAAGATATTTGCACAACACAATTTTCAAATTCAAACACGAAATGTCACTTTTTAGCTCCAAAGAAAGAACTGCACATACTAAATTGGCATGAAATGATTGGAGGCATGTACCAATGCCATCAACATTTTCAAAGCAAAAGCAAATTATATGCAACTTGTCATGCTAAGAACTGAATACAACTCTTGATTATTTTCAAGCTAAATTTTTGTCGAAACAAATTTCACGTGAAATTTTGTATGAAAATTTCACGTAAAATTTCACGAAGACAGTGCTAAACTTAATTCAGTACTAGCCTTGAAATAAAGTGTAGTACTTAAAAAAAAAGGATAATGGAATAACTGAAATCGGCTTCTTCCATATGTGTCTCTCTGCCGCCATAGCTAAGCATTTACTTTAAAGGGTAATCTCCTGAGCTTTGGCATTATCATAGAAAAAAAGACACTAAGAATGGAACATTTCATTCACCGTCCATCACTAGCAAAATAAAGATTAAAACTCCTCGGCTTTGAACTTACTAGTTTTAAGTTTTTTCTTGGATTATTTAACAGCTATTGGGCCTTTCCACACTTGTATTCTTGATGCACTCCTCAAGCCGGTTTTCTGGTCACGAGACGGAAGAATCAAGGGGAATTCTCTACTTTTTGTACTTTTGACTGCATCAAGAATACAAGGCCCATTATGTGTGACTTGCTTCTTTTTGCTCTTTTGAATAAACGAAAATTTGATCAAAAGTTTATATAAAGAATATGTCTGTGCACGCTCAATAATATATTTCGTTTTTCTTCCTAATTGAAAGGTAAAATGTCCAGAATGTCGTGCAGAACACAGAATTCCATATCAAGGAGTACAAGCATTTCCAACAAATGTCACTTTACAACGCTTCTTGGAGCTCCACATTGAAATCACAGGAGAGCTTCCAGACCCAACATCAGGTAAGAGAACTGTCAATTCATGCATTTTCAAACTTCGACACATTCGTTGGGGCTAATGCAATTACAATATTTGAACTAAATTAAAAGGCTTTCAAAAATAATACAGTTTACATTTTCTTTCCATTTCAATATTTTTTTTAAATATTTGACGTATCAGGCTAATGTTTTTTGAAAAGTATAATGAAAAAACTTACGCCACGAAAGCACTTCCGTATCTTTCAAATATATCTTCAAAATCGACTTTCAATGAAACGATTGAAAAATCACATGTTTCTTATAGCAATCACACTTCTTTGTGTTGTACATATTTTTTTTGGGGCGTATACTTTGTATGGTGCAAAGCCTGCAAAGCATCAACACTAGTTTGCACAGAAAAAACTATATTCGCAATGAGTAAAATTGTAGCAGAGGCTAAAAAATTGTCAACAATGGGGCTAAGTTAAACAGGCAAAAGTATACTGCACTGATTATTACGTAGGTGGATTATTAAAAGTGAAGCAAAGTTGCACCGTTCCGAACCATTTATATCTTGGGGATGGGAGGTCGAAATTTCAACGAGTGTGAAATAATTAGTCTCACGCCTAACTTTGCCCATGAGTTGACTTAGGTATCCACTACAGCTATTTCAAAGCTTAATGAACGGTCCTCCAACCGAGGTTGCGTTCGAACCAGTGACCTCATACTCTAGGAGCCAGTACTCTACCAACTAGACTATCACGTAGATAGAGCAAGAAATTATTCAATTTTGTTGTGGTTTGGATATACATATATATATATATATATATATATATATATATATATATATATATATATATATATATATATATATATATATATATATATATATAATCTTTTTTATGTTTTTACTTTACATTTTATTACTTTTCAAATTATGTATAACTTTAGGGCAAGTGATGGAAAGATGTAATGTGTGTTCAGAAAAGGCATATCTTTCTGCTTGCGCTCACTGCGATAAAAAGACATGCGAAGACTGCAAAAGTGCTCATATGGATATTTTGCGGCGAGAAATCGTTCGCATCAACAGCCAGGTAAGGATGGGGATTACAATAACGTAACAACTTTATATATCCTGTTAATTTCAGGTCCGCCGAGGAATGCACCGACTTCAAGATACACTAGCTATTATTGAGAAAAACATGCTAAGTCTACAAACAAATACTCTGAGTGTATCTGAAGAAATCGATGAAATCTATCGACGTGTCACGAAAGCCATAAAAGATCGAACTGAAGGCCTACGAACCGAAATCGATCGCTATTTGACAAGCGAAATGCGAAATTTGACATCACTAAAAGATAATCTAGAATCAGAAATAGCAAATATTCATAGCAATTGTGATGTTTGCGATAAATACATGAACGAAAATGTGGAGTGGGATGATTGCGAGCTGATGGACACGAAGGAAATATTTTTGAAAACAGTAGAGTTTCTTCGGAACTTTGAATATGAAAATGGTGATTACAGCAGAAGAGTTCGCTTCCTCATGTCTGTGGACCCAAATCAACTAGTTATGAACTTAGCGACATTTGGTGACTTAAATATAACTCCTCACGCTGCGCCTCATAGCCAAAGTGGAGTTCACTTGGCAGTGCCAAATGCACATCAACCAGGCCTCATGCGGTCTAAGAGCGATCATCGTCTTACCACTCAGTTCAGACAAGATGAACGAGGATATGACGATGAGCCCGTTTTAGGAGGTAGGAAATTTGGCGACAGGCATCGTGCTGCTGGTGCTGACCGTTATGGTGATGCTGGATCAAGGTATGGTCGAGGGGCAGACTACGAAGACGATTACGAGTCAAGTTCACGACCCACTAAATCTAGATTTAGATCGCGGTTCGTCCGCAGCCACCAAACTGATGATTCAGATAGCGAAGCTAACAAGAACGTTAGGTTTAATGAAAAAGAGGCCAAAGAACGAGATCGTGTCCTCGACACTGAAGACGTTTCTCGAGGCCAACTAAGTGGAATTATCAGACTATCCGATAGTCCTCGTGTAATCAAACGTCTTCAAGAACAAGATAGGGGTAAGAAAGAAAAGAAAGAACCTGCGCCACCACCGGTTGCTGTGCAACAAACGAAACCGGCAGTTCGAACGAAGGCTGCTCCACCCGCTGCTGCTCGACAAGTATCTGAAGATGACGAAATCTCTAGAATAAAGCGCCAAAACAAAGGATCAACATCAGCCACACCCGCCCATGTGGATCCAGAACGCCCGACAGCTGATCGAGTGGCTGCTCTAAAAAGAACTCCGGCAAGCGCAACACCAACTAGTGAAGAAAGCGACAGTGCTCCAGGATCACCAGTGCGACGTACTCCTCCGCAGATAGAGGTGAGTTTCACTGAATTTAAATATTGCTGGAAAATTTTCCGCATAGGAATGTTGAATTTACCTTGAACTTTCATATCAAGCTTTATTCAGCCGTCCGGCCCATGCATATTGCAGTCATTTCACGCTGCATTCGAATTTAAAAAAAAAACCATCATGTCGTCCACAATTACACATATTTATCTATAAATTCATCACTAAAAAATGATTTTATACTTTTTACTATACTTTTATGGAAGTAACGAAAAAATGTTCGTTTTAAGTACTTACTTAAAAGTCAAAGGAGAAAAAACAGTTTATTTTGGTTAAGTGTAAATCCAAAATGGTTGACTATGTAAAGATCGGTTTCATGAGCCTGCTCTGTGTTGAACTAAAGCAGTTTAGAGCACGATTTCTGCTCTAACTTTTTTTGGTAGAGTAAGTTGGGGCAAGCAACCAGGTGTTTGTCAACAGTCACGGAACCGACTTTCAATCAAAATTGTGTGTGAAGTAGAGTTTTTTATTTGTGAATTATAGGTTGAACTTCTGACAAGCGATGAACTTTGAGAATTGCCTCTCAATTGCTCTATTTTTCTCAAATTTTTTTTGCCTCCCAATTGTTCTAGCTTGCTCGAATTTTTTTGACAACTGCTCTATTTTAACTTGCCTTGAGATGCTCTACTCGTTTTTCGGAGTCATTACACAGCTATTATAAATATTAGATACTTGAATTTATTGAAAGTTTCCTGTTATTTTCATACGATGTGCCGAATGCCCGGCGATTTTCAGGAGCTTCACATTGTATACATTCTTAACATATTATACTTGGTAGAGCTTAAATATATCTTTCGAAATCTTTCGATTCGACGTTGTATCAGAATATTTTATTGATACCTAGAACGGTATGACGTTAGTAAATGTCATTCGACATAGTTCGACCTTGAATGTCTCTCTTACAGCTGTAAAATATCATGAATTTTGAAACATCATTCATTTCCATTCATAAAAATGTATTTAAGACATGTGATAATACTTATAGTAAGAGATACAGCACTATAGAAACATACTCAGAACTTTGCTAACCACTTTAGGTCCACGGATATATTTACCATAATTTTTAGTATTGAGTCGAATCGGCTTCTAACTGCCTTAATGATGATATCTTGCAATTTTTAGCCTATGACATGAATACCTATATTTTTTGCGAAAATCATTTGTACTTGTGCTTAAAATCGTTTTCAATTATTGTGAATCAAGCTCATTAAGCACATCATCATTTTTCGTCCATTATAATCTGTTCAGGCCGACAGCGAATCTGAAGATGAATCTGATGGATCAATTCCGTCTAATCAACAGTCTAAGGCAACGCCAGCCACCTCTACTCCAAAAAAGACAGCTCGTTCTCAAAGCAGCGAATCGACTGCCTCTACAGAGAGCTCAAGCTCATCTGCCGCGGCTGCAGCCACTTCAACTCCTGCTAAATCCACGACGACTGTTGAAGCGAAACCCGCCGTTCGTACACGTGGCTCGACCGATAGTACACCCTCTACTCCCACAACGACTGAAAAGAAACCTTTCCAAAGCCGATTTTTACCGCAGCATCAACAACCCACCGAAAAAAAGGAAGAATCCGAATCTAGCACCGAAGAAGAAACTTCATCTGAAGAATCCGAAGAAGATGAAGCACCAAAAAAAGCTCCCGCGAAGACTGCCGTGCGTGATACCGCAGTCGCCTCAACTTCCGCACGAACTCGAGATACCAATGATAACCGGAGGGGCTCTCGAGAAGAAACAAATTTGAGATCTACATATGCTCCATCCAGCTATCGCACAGCAGCCGAACGTGATGCAAGTCCCAAATATACCCCGTCAAGTACGCGAAGCCGAGCCGGTACTTCATCCTACAATGAACCATCCGGAAGCAGGTATGTCATAGCAACCTCTAAAACAGCTACCAAACTGTCCTAATTTAAACAATCAGTTGATCATTCATAAAATGGAAGCTTTACTAGCCAGCCGAAAAACTTAGATTGTTTATCCGGTGCACGGGTTTTATACTTTCTTCATCTGGTTAGAAGTCCAAATAAAGCTAAATTGTAGCTTCCATCAGAAAATTTGTGCGAATGCCTTAATGCTAAAAAGTTTATTATACAAAATGTTTCCCCAAATCCTAATTTTATTTCACAAGCACGTAACAATTCCTCAGCAGCCTCTGGTTCCTTCATACGTAAACTGCTTTCTTACTGGAGTGCGCACGGAACCTTACTAACGATAAACCTCATGAAATGTAATCCAAATGGTGACTAATAAACATGTAACCCAATAACATTTTGAGAATTCCTAGTTGAGTTAGAGAGTCATAAAGTTTCCACGTGTTGAAATAATTAATTGCAGTTACACAAGTCGCTTTTTAAATAAGAGTAAAAGCACTGCTGTCGTCCCGCCCGAGGACGAAAACGCAACAGGGGACGATTCGGACAGTAGGTATGGGACTGGACGATCTAGGTATCTGGCGATGAAGGAAAGACGTAACCGATTGGCCAGAAGCCGATCGACGCATACGCTTGGAAATGACGACGATGATCTTGACGAACCCGTTTCACCAACCACCGCATCGCCGTCTGCTTATCTTGCTTCAAGGTGCGATTCTACTAAAACATGAATTCATTCAAACACTCAATTTTATTTTCCCACCAATCACATTATTATTTTGTAAAAGTAAATTGTTGGAATCGTTCGTTTTCAGTTTTATTTTTTAAATTCATGTTCGAACCTCAAAACTTTCCTGGTTAACAGAATTAACGCGCTCGTTTTGGTGCAATCAAGGTCATAAGTGTTAATTCGTTACAAAAACACAGAACACTAATTTGCGCCGAACCCAAATTCAAAACAGTTGACTATTTCAGATATGGGACATCATCTGCGGCATCGGGACCTTCTGATTTGTCCAGAAGTAGATCGTCGCATGCCCTGAAATCGCGAGAAAGCTCTCCAGACCGTGGAGCGGGTGCTAAAGATGGCGAAGCTCTTAGCTCATGGGCACGTTACTTGAAGAACAAATACGGCAATCGCAGTTCGAAGGACAGTCGCGAAGCAACCACTTCAACTCCTTCGAGTAGTTCATCTTCTGCAGCCAGACGTCTAAGTTTGGGCCTGCCACTCAGGCAGGCTAGCGAAATAGGATCATCTGACGATGATTCAAAAAACGGGCTAGGCTCCCCTACCTCCCCTACGGCAGCAGTCGGTATAACCGCAGCAGGTATCTCCCCTAGGACACAATATCTGCGCAAACGACAGCAGCTGTTTCAAGTGGGTGGCCGGGGGAGCGAGCCCGGATGCTTCACATGGCCACGCGGCATCGCCGTCGGACCAGAAAACACAATCGTTGTAGCGGACTCTTCCAATCACCGAGTACAGGTCTTCGACGCTAACGGTATCTTCGCAAAGGAATTTGGCGAGTATGGTAATGGCGAAGGTGAATTCGATTGTTTGGCAGGAGTGGCTGTGAATAGGATCGGTCAGTACATCATAGCTGATCGGTAAGTGTATTTTTCCTTTTAAGTTTAGCATAACCAGCGGGAGAATCAATGCAATATCAAATAAGTTTAAATCACGCTTTTAGTGTCAACGCAGTTTGCTCGTGTCATTCGTAATGAGTAATACTATTTAATCTTATAACTTTTATCCGACAACTGTATGCTTCATTTCAAAATATGCTTCAATCCTATGAAAATTTAACATCCATACCAACATCGTAGCCGTCGGAGAACACAGCAAGTCAAATGTGAAAAGTATTGGAATAATATGAAATTCAAATTCCCTGAAAGCTATACGAATGATTATTTTGAATGTGCGAGCATTCTGAAACTTTGTTCTGGTTCTCTCCGAACTTTTACTTGCTATCTACCTGAACTGAATTGTATTTCACTTTAGGAGCCAAAGGTACCCGCAGTAAACTCAATAATACCCTAATGAAATTGACACAAGCAAAAATAGTCTGCGCTATGAATCTTTTATCAAGCAGAACAATCATCTTGGACGTTTGCTAAAGAAATTTGCATTTGCTTTCGTCTAACGCGGCGTTCGTTTGATTCCTGAATATTTATTACGAAACTTTCAAAGAATATTTTTTTTTTCAAATGCTGAAGGTTTTGCATTCTGGGAAATAATGTTTTTGTGGAGAGCAGTGAAATTGCAAATGAGCTATCATCGTGTTTTCTTTGTTTCTTTTTCAGATACAACCATAGAATTCAAGTGCTTGACCCTCAAGGTCGATTCTTGCGAGCTTTCGGCTCACAAGGCACAACGGATGGAAAATTCAATTATCCTTGGGGTGTTACAACTGACGCATTGGGTTTTATCTACGTTTGCGATAAAGAGAACCACAGAGTACAGGTAAGCCATTGTTCGTTTTGTAAATTGAAAGTTTACATTCAAATCTCCGTTTGCTTAATTCGTCTTTGTGGTAAATTTGTGTTAACTTATTTCTTCGTTCCATGCTTACCAGTGACCAAATGTATTCATGGCAACACGTACTTGGCTTTGTAAAATTCTAGAAAATAAAGGATAGTACACTCTTTTTAGCACGCTTGTCTTAGCAAAATATTAAATGCTCGTGGCACTAAAGAAACCTCATATTAAATGTAGTGCCGTTTTTTTTTTTTCAAAAGCCTTCACCTTTACGTCATCTTTGCATAGCTGGAAATTTATGAAATTCATAAACTAGATTATTTTTCCTCATCTGAATAACCCTCATCGAATCCTATACACAGTATTTAAAAGCTGTAACAAATTTCAAATAATCGTTAATGGATTTTTCTATGTAGAGGTATGTTGTCTAGCTTTAAATAAATTATCGAAATTATCTATTATATAATCTAGCTTTAAATAAAGGAACAGTCGAGGGTGCCAATTAATTTTTAATTTTTTTTTTTGAAGAATGTTATTGAATACGAGTCTCCTGAAAAACTATCGATTTTTAGAGAAAAAGCAATTCATATGTAAATCTTATGCGTTGTTTACACAGCCAAAGTAAAACTTCTGAAACGGAAACCTTTATTAAATCATTAAGAAACACAACTACTTTTTTTAGTCAGCCCCCAGATTTTGATGAAATCCTCAAAGTAGCTAATCTTTCCTTTAAGCCACGTTTGGTAGAAATCGGGTTGAAAAATTACATTGGATGGAGTAACATTGACTTCAATTTTGATAATTCGCTCGGGAAAATAATTTTTTTTGCCCTATAGCTTCCACTTTAGTCATGAGATCAAAGCGAAATTCATATAGCCAGTGGACTTTATTGTAGGTCAAATTCAGTAGAAATCTGGTTGAAATCTGGTTGAAACCAGGATAGAGCTACCAGCTATGGTTGTTGTTGAACTTTTATTTGCCATTTCTTTAGCAAGCGTTGTGATCATTAAATTTTCAAATTTTAACGACCTTTTAGTGACAATAATCAACAGATATTTGGATTTCGGAAATTCGAAAATCTTTGTAAGTGGTAACCCTAAATATTTTGTAGACCTATAGCTTAATGCAGTTATCGGATCGAAATGAAATTACCGGGCTAAAATTTGCCAAAAATTATTATAAACATATGATCGATTTTCTGCATAATTGTTTATTGCGAATGCCAATTTTTCATAAAAATGTAAGTATACCTTAAAATTACTAACACATCCACTGCTGCCAAAGGATTAATGATACCTTAATTTGAAGTAAACATAAACTAGCTACTTATATAGATCAGTAGCGCCTGGAAGTTTTAGCTTGATAGAAATGTATAACGAAGACAATATAATTGATTATATGGAACATTATTTGGAAGCACAACATTACATACAATTTGAATGAAACCCCTATTCAACTCTCAAAATCACTTTGTCTCATTGTCACCGCGTTTTGAACAGTCGTCAACCCCACTATGTATAAAAGTAATCTATGTATCTCAATTGCAACTATTGCAGACACCCACTATGGAACCAGAAACACCTAATTTGATAGCAGATTTTGCTTATCTGAAACCACAATTATCAAACCTCGTTCACCGATAAGCCTTTCCCAAAGATTTTCCTTACTTCAAACTTTCAACCTCATTCGCTAATAAACCTAATAAACCACGTTTTAAGTAGCTAAGTCGAAGGTGAGCAAACACGAGACATGATTGACAAACGTTTGGTGTAAAACCGTGTCCGTTTAAAAGTGGAAATAACATTTTTTCGCATTTAATTTTTTTTATTTTTCAACATAATTCTGCTTTATATGTTTTTCTAGACGTTTTTTCAAATTTTTTAAGCCTTCCAAAAAGTAGGATTTTCTAAGCTCCTCAAAACAGACGTTTGTTTGGGCGATAACCTCCTCGTTAGACGTAAACCCTTGTCCGCTAAGCCATTTCTTCAAGTAAGGATATAAAAAAAAAGTCACTGGGGGCCAGATCTGGTGAATACGGTGGATGTTGTAATAACTTTAGTTCCATAATTTTGGCCATCACAACTGCGCAGATGTGAACCCGTGAATTGTCTTAATGAAAGAGTATCTTTTTCCGTTTCAAATGAGGAGATTTTTAATTGATTTCTTCGCTCAGCCGGTTGAATAACGACGCATAATACTCTCCTGTTATCGTTTTTTTCTTTTCCAAGTAGTTGATGTAGATGATTCCGCGTGCATCCCAAAAGACCGTGGCCATAACCTAACCGACCGATTTCACGGACTTTGCTTTCTTTGAAGCCTGTTCGCCCTCAAAAATCCACTGTTTCGACTGTTCTTTTGTCTCTGGAATATAGTAATGTATCCATGTTTGATCAAAAGTTATATATCATCGCAGAAACTCCTCAGGATTGCGACAGAAAACCGACAAAATAGCCTCAGAGTCAACCATACTATTGCGTTTATTCTCCTCTGAGAGCAAACGCGCAACTCATCTTGCCGAGATTTTTTCACACATAATTTTTCGTGTAAAATTGAAGCAGCTGTGCCTTGCGGAATGCCTGTGGCCTCAACTATTTCGGGCACTTTGATTCACGATCACATAAAACCATATTGTAGATTTTGTCAATCATTTTGGGGGTAGCACTTCCACAGGGCGTCCGGAACAATGTTCATCTTTTGTGGATGTACGGCCACGTTTAAACTCATTCACCCAATTGTAAACAGTTGGAAACACAAGAACACATGTGCCATGAAGTTCATCCAACTCATCAATTTCTTTTGGCGTTAACCCTTTCAAATGCAAGTGTTTAATCACCGCTCGGAACTCACTTTTATCCATTGTTATAATCAAATGAAAGTTGTTTACTTCAATCGACAACCGCAATGTGGTGGATACAGGTGAACCTCAAACAGCTGACTAGTTGGCAGTGCTGTTTTTTGGGAAAAAAATTATTTTTGATACTACGAGCGCCATCTCTTCGAATTTCTAAGGACTTATGGAACGACCCTTGTACGTCATCAAATTCTTAGAAAAGGGTTTATTAGCGAACGAGGTTGAAAGTTGCCGAAAGCACAGAGAAAGTATATTTTCGTAAGGAATCCGAAAAAAAAAAACTGAGTTAAAGCATTTAGTCCTCAAACTGCTTATTACAGCACAAGTTACATTTAAAGCAGCCGTCAAAATCTTTTGGCATGCATTTTATATTTATTTCAAATATAAAGCAACAATTTCATAAGCTTGAATCAATATTTTTAAGCATGTTCTCATGTGAGTACTCAAAATTTGCTACGCGTGTTAATAATTTTTGCTGCATCATAGAGTAAATGCACTACCGTTGAGAGACTATGTGACATAATCGTCTTTTTGAAGGCAAATATTTTTACGGTTTTCCTGAACTTTCAATCCGGTTTCATTTATTAAAATTTCGCTGCGTTATGCACAAGAATTGTTTCCCTCACTTGGCTCCTATAATTTTTTGGACAGTTCTTATCATATTTCTCAAGCTCGTGTAGCGAAGCGAGTAGATCACTAGCTCCTTGTGGGTGGGGCTCCTGGGACACACCTTGATTCAGATGAGAGATCGCGCTAGCTCTGGGGTCTAGTGGGGTCTAGTGAGTCGTGAAAACAATCACTCCCACGTATACATTGATTGTAAAATTTGTAAAAAAAACCCTCTACCAGCCGCGAAGGGTTTTCGTGGGATTACTTTACTTGCCCATTATATGTGACTTTCTTCACTTCGACTATTTTGCCATATTCCCAAATTTTTTGTTGCTACCATTGGAATGTGATAGTCACTTAGGTTTCTAATAGGTACTCTCTTTCTTGCTAGTGAGGAAACATATCCAACAATACCGTTAGAATCAAACAAGAATGACCTATTCTTTTCGACCATTAGATTCCGTTAGCCAACGTTAAGAACTTTGGAATTATTGTTTTGGACAATTCAAGTCACCAGGCTCTGATAATATTGTCCTGGTTGACATTATGATCCTGGCCATATACAAGGTGTTTTTTTTTAGAGACATAGCACTTTGAAATGAAATAAATTACGGGTAAATTAATTTGATTGCCATGAAAATTTATTGGAAAGATAATTCTCTGCCATTTTTATTTAAATATTATTTCGGGCATATGAGCGCCATGACTGGCGCGGAGGAAGTCCAAAACGAGAGGTCGAATTTTCGACTACTCTAACGTTAATTGGGGCCGTATCCCACCAATAGCACGGTGAATGTTGTCTTGCAAATGGTCAAACGTCTCGGGCTTGGCGTAGACGAGTGATTTGACGTATCTCCACAATAAATAGTCCAGCGGTGTTAAATCACAAGATCTTGTAGGGCAGTTCACAGGTCCAAAACGAGAAATTATGCGCTCATCAAATGCTTCTTTCAATAAGTCGATGGTTGCACGAACTGTATGGCATGTCGCGCGATCCTATTGAAACCAGAGGTCCCCTGCACTACGGTGAGCCAATTCCGGAACAAGAAAGTTATTGATAATGGCTCTATAGCGGTCACCATTAACTGTAATTCGAAGCAGCATTTTTAGAGACATATGGACCAATTATTCCACCGGCCCATAGAGCACGCCAAACAGTAACTTTCTCCGGATGTAACGGTGTTTGGACAACCGCTTGTGGTTGCTCATCACTCCAAATACGGCAGTTTTGTTTGATGACGTTTTCAACGAGAAATGAGCCTCATCGCTAAACAACATTTTCTTATTAAATACGGGATCTGCAGCAATTTGTTCTTGGGCCCATACATCAAATCTACGCCGTGCCCGGTGGTCGTTCGGCTACACATCCTGCACGGGTTGGGTTTCTTCAAGATCCTTCCGTAAAATCTTTCATAATGTGGATCGGCATAAGTTTAATTGTTGAGCACGATGTCGAATGGACTCACATTCATCGATACTTTGCTCTACAGCTGTTATGGTTTCTTCATTACGCACTGTACGACGTCTGAATGGATGCGTATTATCCGTGAGAAAAAACGTGGAGCGGAAACGATCCATGGTTAATCGAATTAACTGTTCTGATGGACGATTTTGTCGGCCATAAAATTCATGAAGTGCGCGATGAGTTTCTCAAACAGAGCCGTTTTTTTCGAAATAAATCCACACAATTTGCAGACGTTGTTCAGGCGTCAACCTATTCATGATGAAATGGCAAACCAAACTAACATTTTCAGCTTGTTTCAAACTGACAGCTTTCACACCATACGTAGGATTAAAAAGTGCTGTCAACTTAAAGTTCTACCCCTCTAAAAAAAAACGCCTTGTACAATACCCGCTTAAGACTTTCGTACATTCTCATCAATTTTCACAAATGACAAATTATCATTTGAAAGTTGGCAATGACAAAATGGCTCTTATACTCGTATAATCATGTTTTCAGAATAAATATTTGTATTTTTACTTACACGCAAGTGGCTACACATCTGTTGCTGGAGTTTGAACCTCCTCGAAGCTAGTCCTCAAATTTTCTTAAGGCGATGTCGAGATATTTGATGCTGTAGTTGTTTTGGGTGCCAAAACAAAGGCTGGTACGTTTTTGCCGTAGGTCTCTTCCAGTTGTCCAATTGACGCTCCGATTGCTTCAGTTAAACTGACTATGATACTAATACACTTGACGGATGCTATGAAGCGCTGGGTGTTTTCTGCCTGATTTGTATATGCGACGATGAAGGAGGAACAATTCTTCATCTCTTGTGCAAATGTCTGGCCCTTGTTTGAAGAATAAAGCAGTTTCTTGACTCATACTTCCTCACAAACCTAAATGATGCAACGAAAAAAGGACCATCCAGTTTTTCAAAGAATTGTGGGGGCTCTCCAGTCATAACGGTTGTGCGCTAAACAATTCACTATTGCGATGATTTCATGCATGTTCTAGCAAACGTTCTCTTTATGAATTTCTAAGTATTCAATTTTGAAGCCTAAGCGGGCGAACGCGAGAAGCCTCAGCGTATGTGGTTCGTGGCTCCAAGTCAGCCAGGATCTCATATCGGACTTTGAGTTTACGTAGCTCTAAATATGAAGTCCAATGAATCCTGTGCCAACTTCAGCCCCTAGACCCGACAACAGTTGGGGCGGGACTTCTTTACTTTTACTATTATTACTACAGAAGTAGAATTGCCTAGTTAGCACCAACAAAATTCTATTAAACCTGTCTCAATATGAGACTAACCTGCCCTGTGAGATGGTTTTGACTTGAATTCGATGATGTATCGACTGTTATAGAGGCAGAAAGATTTTATATGACCGATGCTACCACTTTTGAAGGAATTGTTGGAAATGTGAAAATTTGGATTTAAAAGGGTTGAATTGTTTCTGAATGGCGATGCTGCGTACTTATTTGCTTTGAAATAAAATTTTCTTGAAGTGTTGATACTCAGGCCCAAGGTTACTCCGCATAGTTATAAGAGCATATATAAACAAATTGCTGAAATTTCAAATATACACCTTATTACTGCCAACCGCACTGCAGTTAGGGAGCTGAATCATATTCAAAACATACCCGCTTCCAAAGAATTCAATGCATATTGTGATAAAGAGATATAGACATTTAAGTTATTTTAGAAAGATCTATTTTTATTAAGCTGCCCGCTTTGAACTTTGCAACATGAATCTTAGTTTTAAAAAACAATGTTGCCTATCATCTGTGTGTGTGTCCTCTACGTGTAGTAATATGGAACTTCACAAAGTGATCTCGTGATCTACTATGATTTTATATCTAGCGAGGAAGCATATATTATTTAGTCGTTTTTCATAACATCACAAATAAGCATGTGTTGCTTATTCGTATTTCGTGCCAACGATGGGACTGAGACTATCAGCAAACCTTTGCATCTACAATTGCATTGTTCTTTTCCATTTCGTATAGCCAATCCTAGACAAAGTAATTGATTAGAACCCGCTCAATAAATTGTATGTGTTGTTCATACAAATGGTGAGTTAAGCAAAGTATTTACTACAGAACAATTGTATTTTTCTCATTCTTCAAAGTTTGCGATGCTTTTCTATTGGGTTCGACTCAAAATCAACTCCCCACTAGCCCCTAGTAACTCAAACACATGGAAGTTCACCTGATTCGAATAGAGTCTCTCAGCCATGATGAAAGCATGCATTGAGCATTCAAATGATTGATTCTAGGATAATATCCGTTAACAATGGAATTCACATGATATTGTTCTACACGAATCGATAATAATTATTTAAAGCGTTGGCCGGTTGAATAATTGCGTTTTTCCTCCTTTTTGCACAGGTTTTCCAGTCCGATGGTACATTTGTTGGCAAGTTCGGTACTTGCGGACGAGGCGAAGGACAACTTGAACATCCACACTACATCACTGTTTCGAATACCAACCGCGTCATTGTTTCCGATTCGAATAATCATAGAATCCAGGTAATATTCCTAATTGAACTGCTTTTCATCGAGTTTGTGTGCTATATAATAGTACCCTAATTGATTGATTCATATGAACTTTGCATATTTTCTATTCGTTTAGATTTTTGACGTAAATGGCAAAGTGCTATCTACCTTTGGGACCGAAGGTTCTGAGGAAGGACAATTCAAGTTTCCAAGGTATGTTATTTATGCGATTTTGTTATTATGAATTCAGTTACAATGGATTTTAATATAAGTTTAAAATTAAATTAGTCGAATAAAATGAGCCTCATATACTCACTACGTCAGCATAAAAAACATATAAATAGGCCACGATTTATTTATTTATTTATTTATTTAAAAAGTTCCTCTAATGCAGACTAGTAGCATTGCATAAGAATGGAAATCAGACAAACAATTCCTATTATACAATTTTCAACTTCTATTTACAATTCATATACTATTTTTAGCCAAGCTCTTTTTCAAATATGGTAAACATATGTCAAAGTCAAATTTATTGTAAGCACTATTAAAATTTAGTTTATGGACGAAACGGGTTAATTGAAGGCGTAGTTGGTCCGATTCTTTCCCGAAAGAAAGCTAGTAAGCAATAGTAGCCGTAAAAATATAAAAAACACTAGTAAGCAAGTAAACAATCGGTTCGTGCCTGTGCTATCATCGCTTTTAATAAATTCTGGCAATTCAGCACTCCATTTAAACTACATCTGTATGTAGTTGTTTTATAGCATTCACAAACAAGTTAAATTTGTTTAACGTCTTGGCACATCAAAAGTATCATATATGTATGAACTTTCAGCAGCAAAGCAAAACAAAAGCAGTTCAATGCGATGTAAATGCACTTTCTTTTCCTGCTTTCAAAAGCACGAACCATAATCACATGATTATGATTACGATTTGAACAGACAGACTCCAGTACTGAAATCTAAAAATGTCGCTTTTCATAGCAACATAAACATGGCAGTATTTAGAAACAACATAAATAAACTTTTAATCTCAATTTTTCTCATCCATCACACTCCGCTATTAATCCTTATTCGACAGTTTCTCGAATGATGAGATTGCGTGCCGCGAATTTCAAATCACAGTATTCCAAGAAATTTAGGCACAAAATTCTTTCCCGAAAGAAAACTTACTTGTTCCTATATTTTTGTACAAAGAGCGTATGTGTTTGTTATCCAAACAATAAAAAACGGATGTCTGTTCATACGACTTTAGCCGATAGTCCTGCATTCACAAACATCCCTCGACAATGTCTGAAAGCATGTCCCGACTAAGTTCCTGTAAACTGTGACGTACATACTTTGCTTCGACGATTAGTATTCTCCTCTTCAATGGAACAGAATAATTGCAAATTATTTTCGCGGGTCGTAATTTACTCGAACGAGTACTTGGCTCAGCCATAGCTGTTGAGTCTCCTGAAAAGAAAACACAATCGGCATGTTGTGAAAAGGTTTTTTTCGCCCCACATACAATTGAATATTGTGAACCACCCGTTGAAACTGATTTGTATGCGATTATTGTACTCAGACTTGCGCCGCACAGGAGAATTTTGATGCAGCAAAGTTTGTAATTCATTTCGCAATGCTTAGTGACTTG
The DNA here is from genome assembly GCA_947369275.1 of Nemotelus nigrinus. NCBI lineage: Eukaryota > Metazoa > Arthropoda > Insecta > Diptera > Stratiomyidae > Nemotelus > Nemotelus nigrinus. The sequence goes on from OX376372.1 coordinate 217,777,410, forward strand.
TAATTAAAGGCAAGTGTCGAAACTGAGTTTTAATCACCTAACATAGAGATTTTAGTGCACAATTCAACTGGGACTGAATCCAAATTCGACGTTGTTTTCAGTGAGTAATTGTTATAATTATTCTTGATAAGTGAATTGATTGCAAAAATGGGCTTTGAAAAATATGCTAAGAGAAGTAGTTTTTTTATTTGATAGATTTGATGATGTAGATCAACGAGTAGATTCGCGTTTTGAAATTCGAAAAATGGTACGCAGTTGTTAATTAGTAGTAATGGGCGAAACCAGCCCACTTAAATCTGCTCGCAAATTTCGCACAGCACAGCAGATACACAGCACACCGCACAAATTTTTACTTTCCAAAGCGCTTATCCTGAAACCATTAAGAAGCCTTGGAACCTAAAAGCTCTAAAAATTTTCTCATGGATCGTTAGATCGCTCTACAGAGCTTGAGTTGCCCAGCAGCTAACCGATGCCCTGTCTAATATAAGGCTGATATAACAACAATACAAGAGACCAGATGGACAGCGAAAGGTGTTTTACAAACGAAAGAACATGACTTATATTACAGCTGTCGACCAAAACACCATGTGCTCGGAGTAGGCTTCCTCGTCAGCCAAAAATGAAGGCTACCATCACCGTCTGTAATGCTATCGATGGAAAGCTATGCACTTTTCACAAATTTGCAAACAACAGCCTCATAAACGTTCACTCACATGCGGAGCAATCTGCAGACTACAAAAAAGAATCATATTATGAACAGGTCGAGCGGATCTTCAATGACTGCCAAAGGTATGATGCAAAAATCATCCTTGGAGATTTTAACGCCAAAGTAGATCGGAAGACGTATTCAGGCATAACGTAGGCACCCATAGTTTGCTAATGACAATGGGCTTCAAGTCATAGAAAAAGCAGCATCGACGAACTTGGTCATTGCAAGTGCCAGTTTCTTGCGTAAAGATGTCAATAAGGCAACCTGGATAACACCTTATGGAGCCACTTGTAACCAGATAGACCAAGTGCTGATAGATTGCCGCCATTGTTCGAGCCTGATGACGGTCGGAACGTATCGAAGTGCCAATTTAGACTCGGATCACTAACTTGTTGGTATAGTTTTCCGAGTGCGAATTGCTTTGCATAAAAGCGCGAATTGCTTTGCATCCGCGAACCAGGCTTGAATCAGCGCGGCTATTTACGCAATCAGAATATCAATAACGCCTTTGGTATTGCATTAGGATACGCCCTCGAAGTGTTTGATGGAGGGAGAGTGAATCCTCAGGCCAGGATACCGTACGTAGATGAGAAAAGGACACATCTTAAGAATACTGCCATTAGCATTGCTGATGCCAGCTTAGGCAGTAGTAGATGGACACCACAGGTACATCTGACTGTGTACGTGAAAAATATTGTTCATACGAATAAGCAGCCTTGGACCAAAAAGAAGAAAACCCATAATCCTGTTTCCTCTCTTTCAAAGAAGCATCCATATTACTTTCCTTCCCACTCTCTCCTATCCTGGGTTACTTACAAATTTTACCCACAACCACACCACCCAACGCTGACCAAACGGAATTGCAAAGGCAAACAAGGTTGTTGGTTATGCAGTACCTTAGACGTGCACACAAGAATTTGCGTTGCACGAACTAAAAAGAAGGGATACATGATATACAAAAATGTCTAGATGAAACTGATTAGACATGTCGGTCGCATTATTCCGTCCGTAGAATCGCGTGAATTTTACAACCTCCATATGTTGAGATAAGATATACATATTATGTTTTCTTTTGATTTTGCTATGAATGTTTGATCTTATGATCCTAAAGAACTGCACAAATGGCCCCATATCGAAGGAGAAATCCAGACACATGGTATTTATATACTGCGGGCTACACTTTTGGGTTGCAGACTCTCAGAAAGTTCGGGTTGATCGGCGAGGTTCAGGCAATGGATATGTTTGGGTTGAAAACCGAGGCGTCGCTTTGCTATTTTTCACCGAATGACCCAATAAGAGAATTTCGCTGAAAGATAGAAGAAGCGTGGAAAAATGATCTTCAAGATCTTCCTGGCAAACTGGTAGTAGCTGGTGACTTCAATGAGAGAGCTTTGGAGTGGAAGATGCCGACGCAAAATACAAGGGGGCGGGGAGTTCGAATTAATTATGGAAATGGTGTCCAGGCTGAGTATGGTCAACCTACCGTAGACCAAACATCGGTGAGTCTTTTCCCGATATAACTCTTGTTTCGGAGATGCTGTCCATGATGGCAAGAGACTAAAGGGTGATGGAGGAGTACACTAGAAGTGACCACAACTATATTACCTTCAGGTTGTCGGAGGAAAGCCCGGGGACTCAGAACTCTAGACGGAAGATACTCGAGTGGAATATTTGGAGGTACTTGATAACAGCTTTACTGGTGAGATCAGCATAGACCAAGCAATGGTATCAATCTATTGTATCAATAGGACCTGGGGGAAAAGGTACGATGGCAAGTTTCACCCTGGGCATTATTCGGCGAGCGAGGGATGCGTCGATGCCACTTCGAAAGTCACTACCGGGCAAATAGAAGGTTTTTTGGCGGACTGAGGACATAGCGCAACTGAAGTGAAGTGTTCTAGCGTGCAGGCGAAAGACACAGTGGCCTATTGGACGATCAGAAGCGTTGCTACTTGCCGCGACCCAAAAGGGGCAAAAAAAGAATAGGAAATAGCTATAAAGCGGAGAAAAAAGCAAATGTGGCAAACTCTATGCGAGGAAGTGGACCGAGATATATGGCGCCAAGGCTACAAAATAGTACCCGGTAGGCTTGGCCGCATGGGCCTCAACTCACCCATGGAGGTGGATTACTGAAGAATATTGTAGATTCGCTGTTCCCAGCGCACGACATGAGAGCCAAAAATAATCACACAATTAGCCAGGAAGGGATATCTTCCTGGCGGATTGGTGATCAGTTTTCGCTCTCTCTCTCTCTCTCTCTCTCTCTCTGCTCTCTGTTCACTGAAGAAGAGCTACGCAGCGTAATTGTCAGAATGAAGAACCGGAAAGTGCCAGGCCCGGCCAATATTCCAGTAGAAGTTCTTAAAGAATATATATAATTATATAATTAATATATAATTCATACAGCAATACCACACTGGAATAACCGGTTCTCGTCCGATCACCGAAGTAAGGCAGTTTTGGGCCGATTAGTACTTAGATGCGGGACCACTTGGGAACACCGCGTTTCGTTGGGACGTAAAAGTTGTGCTATCCCTGAAACCAACAAACCAGTTGTCTGGGAAAAAAAGTAGCAGTGGAGAGACACCCTTCAACATTACTACTTATTGTTTTTAATGTGAACCAATTTTTTCCAGCTTGCAAAAAATATTTTAATTTAAATCAACCTTTTTCTTTTGGAGCTAGATATTTTAAATTTCTTCATAGATATCGTTATTTCGAGGGTAATCTGCCCTCTTCTTTAGTGTCTATCGGTGTAATCTTAATGTAACTTAACTATGTAATCGTAGATACCTAAGTTAGATAAACCGAAAAAATAAAATTATAAATAATAAAAGTTTAAGGTAAAATGACTTTTTTTTAATTTACATCATATTTTCAAGTGAAAGTAAAACGATTAAAAAGCGTCGTTATGCAAACTACACTGCTTGAAAAATTCTTCTACAAGCAAACTGTTCCTTGTGTGCATTTAAATCGAATAATTTATTTTTTATACTTTTTCTACTAAAGCTCACGAAAAATATTTCTTGCTTTCAGGGGTGTTGCCGTTGATGACCAAGGATATATTTGTGTTGCAGACTCTGGTAACAATCGTATTCAAATATTCCATCCTGATGGAAGTTTCCTGCGAGCTTTTGGCTCGTGGGGTTCCGGCGAAGGCGAATTCAAAGGATTGGAAGGTGTCGCCATAATGTCAAATGGAAATATTTTGGTTTGTGACCGCGAAAATCATCGTGTACAAGTATTCTAAAAGCTTTGAGTATCTCCACTAGCAATTCTACTATAATAGTCTATCTTATTTGAATATTTGATGAGTGTACTGAATTCCCGAACCGCTGAATATTTTCTGTTCATAAAAGTGCTTATTTTTATCTAATCATTTAAAACTTTAGAGTTGGGAAACTTTTGACAAAAGTTTTGACTTATGCCTAGTACTATAATCGAGCGAAACGAAATGTTGCAAAAAGTATCCTTTAATCAGTAGCGAAGTAAAATGCCGACATTGGTACTAGATGTCATTGTTTTGGGTCTCAAAATTTCGTGTTGACATGCAAAATTGTAAAATGAGAATGCTTATTCCTTTTCATTCCTACGTTTTCTGCTACAATATCAACACTTTGCACGTTTTAGCGGTTTTCTCACTTTGAAATAAACAAATGATTTATTTCGTTGACTGAAAAGGGATCGGACCCATTCAAAACCAGCAAAATATTATTTAGTGACATCTTTTAGCATTTTCGATTTGCGGTTAGCGCCTTCGATTTCGTCTTTGGATTATAGAATTGCACATCCAACGAAATACTTCTTTGACAAAATGAAAGCTCTTTTTGTATGAGATTTGATGTTAATTTGGCTTCACGAAGAGTCTAATACTAGGCTTTAACAGATTTACAGATTTAGAATTAGGTAAAACCTGACTTAATGATCCCTAGTTGAGAAATTTAATCACGGATTGGCGGTAGCAAGGGTCAAGAGCTGGAGAATAACATACAAAAAGAGAACAAAACTGAATTAACAAACAAACAAAAAAACAACCCCAAAAACACAAAGTAGCTTTATGTACCGTTTAGATATCTATGGGTAAAATTGTTCAACGGCAATTGCGAGCACGTAGTGGAGTTTAGCCTAAAATTATTTACTAAAAAAACTTATAACAAACAAATGCTATCTGTATCGTAGATATTTTGAAGTTTTATCCGAAACATTAGATATACATATTTCCACGTAAATGTTACTTAACATATCAATTAAAACCAAAGATTATTAGATCTGAGTGAAAGTTGTTAGATGGCATTTCCCTGTATTGAATTAGCATAATTATGAAAAGCTCATGTTTCTCAACTGATAAGATCAAGCCTCTTATATACCTATTGTTGTTTTATATATTGTATTGTTGATTGTTTTTGGCTTGCTAGATGTTTGAAAAATATTAAATTTTAAATGTTTTTCACTTTGTTATGTAAAATTTACTGATGATGTTTGTACGAAAGTTTTTATTGCCATAATAAAAAGATTTGTTAGACTGGTTTGTTTTGTTTAGCTCTGGTAAGCATTGTATCGGAAAATTGATTTGAATTGAGTAACCGAATTGAAAGCGTTGCTGTTTTTTTTCTTACTTTCTGAGCTTGGTCTTGCTATTTTTTAACATGTATATAGCTTTGTTGGCCCGCATCATATTGCAATTTACTGTTTTTTGAAGAAAATTAGAATTAGACTCGTTTTGCCGAAAATTCGTATTTAGTGATATATATATATATATATATATATATATATATATATATATATATATATATATATATATATATATATATATATATATATATATATATATATATATATATATATATATATATCAGCAAAAAAGGGAGATAATCTCTGGAGTGGTCGATCCAAATGAACTGAAATTTTCGGAGGACATAAATGTATATAATGAGTAAGTCCATGACTTGTTAAAATTAAGATATCCTTAAACCTTTGGCGGCGGTACCCCTATATTTCCGGTACCCCTATATTTCCATGCAGAGTACATTTTTGCTGAAAATAAGTTTTAGGAATTCGAACCTTTTATGTTGTATGCTTGCACTTGATGAAGAATTGTAAATTTTGAGCCCGCTGTGGGTGCTGAGTGCCTAAAAGTAGGCAAGGATTTTCTTTCAAGTTTCAATTTATCATAACTTTTGGCAGAATCATTCGATCGTCGTGAAATTTGTGGAGCGCATTGATGTTGACTGTGCGGCCAATTCTATAGCTACGGCAAGCTCCTGAATAAAAAATCCTTCAAATCATCGACCCTTCTGAAAATTTTTTGCTTTTTGACCAAAGAAAAATCAAATGAGTAATAAGTTTTGGACTTTTTCCACCATGTCAGTTTTACATCTTCAAAATACCGAGTTACACAAGAACGGCAACCCATTACTAAATAACCTATATTTTAAGCACTCGAAACTTCTGTTCACGAGATTTGACGACCGGATAATTCGGTCAGTATGAAGTTTACAGAACTTGTTGGCATTAACTAAGTCCGGGTCTGATAGAAGTGATTTTAAAATGCGAGCAATCCTGTGTCAGTGGTGCCATCTTGAAAATTCACTGCGACCAAAGCCTATAACTTCCGATTCAACCAACAAATTTTAACGAAATTAATATAGTGCGTGAATCTTACTCTAAGCCATATTTGGTAATAATTTGGTTGAAAAATTGGACTGGAGCTGCCAGCTATGGTAATTTTTGTCTCCTAAATCTTGTGAATTTGCTTAGTAAAATAAAGCTTCAAAACGAAATTCAAATTAAAACAAAATGCATGTAGTAAATGGACCATATTGCAAGCCAAATTTCGTAGGAATTTCGTAGAAAAGTTTATAAAAAAAACTGCCAGCTATGGTAATTTTTGTAATTTTATGACATTTCTCTACAAAGCGATGCTGTCAATAAATTTGCAAATGAGCATGATCTCGATATGATAATTAACAGCAAATATTGAAGTTTCAAAAATTTGAAAAAAAATTCTGGTGGTAGCCCTAAAATTCTTTTCTTCTTTTGAATTCAATCGAAACGAATTTCACTGGGTGAGTTTAACTTAACGTGAAGCTGATTTTGTATAATTTTGGCTATGGCGCTAGCACAGAGTTTCCAGCACAGGACATTTTCGTAAATATTCCACCAACAGAAGGTTCCATTATATATTCATATGCAAAGAATAAGGAACCAATGTTAAAATGTTTCGAGTTTTGAAAGTTTTTCGGATGTCATCCTCAAACAATGTTTAATCACTGAAACTTTCGATGAAATCCTCGGATAAAGACAAAATTCAGAGAATAGGTTGATTTTCACATGAACTTGTTATGGTAGACTTATTGCTGCTTCGTTGAAAAAATATTGCCAGCACTAAACATTGTAATCATTTATGTTATAAGAGATGCTGGCCAAAAACCGTTTTTGTTGCTTTGGGTAAAAAATTGTTAATATGATACTACAAAAACGTGTATTACGTCTTTCCATATTATTTGGTCACTCAAAGACAATTTCTTCGGAAATCAGTTTGCTATCGATTCTGATGCGCTAGAATTTTTGTACTTTGTAAGTGAATGAAGTTTTCTGTCGTCAAACTGAAAATAAATATCAGGTGCCCAGAAAAGTTTTTGACGATTTTCATTCGACGAGTTATAAACGTCAGTTTTTGAATTTATACTTCTTTTGGCTCATCGCTAAAAAGCATCGGTGAAAATCGCTCTGATCCGTCAAATTTTTTTTTTGAAACGCTCTGAAAGAGAAAGAAGACGGAGAGAGAAAAGGGGCGACTAGGCTTGGGATAGAATCGCTCGGATCCGTGAGATGTTTGTGAAACGCTCTTATATATTATATATTGCAATGCTTAAGAAAGAGAAAGAAGGTGTGTATTGATTCACTCGCTCTGTTTATTCATGTTTGTTTCTCACACATAGGTATGTGCAGTGTGATATACCTAGTATATAGCTGTTGATATTCAGTACCCGGCACGAAACTGGTGTTTATGGTGTGTGCTCTTGCGTCTTGTTTAGTATAATAGTTGTGTAATGTAAAATAAAACAGAACAAAAAAAGTAAGTATTTTTTACCTATTTAATATTTAACCATTTATTAAATTTGAAAAGCACGTGTTTACGTTCTTCAGAGTAATGGCATAACTGCGTTGTAACAGAATTAAAAAAAATTGTTAAAATCGCTTGTAGTATCTGGTTCACTATTTTGACCTAAAAATAAATTTCACAAAACAAAGATTATCAACATTTGTCCGGAAAAAATTTAATAAAAAAAGATTATTAACATTTGTGCGAAGAATTACATAAAATTTACAAGTATGCTTACAACTTTGGACTGCTGTCTGCTCGCGTTGTAATTCTGCCTTTACGTGTTTACCTATAATGCTGCTGTGTTACGCTGATTTACAATATTCATACATAGGTATAGTGTATCTCATTGCAAAATTATAGTTAGGCTTGTGTTATCGTGTCAAAAGGTCAACATTTTTACAAAACTTATCTTTGGGTTCCAATAGTGCAGATATCTAGATCTCACCTTATTGCAAAATCATTGTTAATAGGCTTGCATTATTGTATCTGAATATTTAAAAATTTGAAAAACCGGTTTGAATTTGTTATTTTAGGGTAATCTTTTAATAAATTGGAAAGTTATTATAAAATCTTTATTTGATAATGGAATTTCATTACGAAATATAAGATGGGTTTGGAAAATTAATAAATAATTTCTTCATAATTAAAGCCAAAGAAGTATAACTTCAATCAGTCAGTCCTCAAGGACTGCCATTTTTTTTTGTTCCTTGTCAACAGTGTCAAATGTCAAGTAGTGAATCTGAGAACGTACACTTATCAAGTTGTATAGTAGTACATTTCAAGCGGCGTTTGTTTTTTCTTCTAGTTTTTTGAAACGTTCATCATGAGCAACCAAAAAGAGATAACTCGTTGCTGTTTGCTTTATGAGTACAAATTTGGAAACAATGCTACAATAGCTTGAAGAAAAATGTGTATGGCTTTTGGCACCGATGCTTTAAAAGAGAGAACAGCGCGTAATTGGTTTCAAAAGTTAGTGTAAAGATGCCCCCAGATCTGGCAGACCACAAGCTATTGATGACGAGGATTTGAGGACAGCAATTGAAGCAAACTCAGAATTAACTTGCAGACAACTTTCTACAACGTTCGGCGTCAGCAAACAAACCATAAGATCCCATCTGCATATTTTAGGGAAAAATTGGAAGCTGACCAAATGGGTTCCACATAATCTTTCGGTAGGGAATAAGTTACAGCGGCTAACCATTTGCATATCTCATTTGACTCGACATCAAAATGTATCGTTCCTTGGGCGGATAGTTATTTGTGATGAGAACTGGATTATCTATTGTAACTACAAGAGATCTCATCATTGGTTATCTGCAAATGATCCATTGCCATACACTCCCAAGCGAAGCTTGAAGCCGAAGAAAATTCCACTGTGTGTTTGGTGGACAGTGGGACGAATCGTCCATTTTGAATTCCTGTTATCTGGTCAAACGATTACAGTAGATATCTACTGCCAGCAGCTATCTCGAGTTCAGGAAGAACTATGAAAAAAACAGCCAGTTTTGGTTAACAGAAAAAAAGTTCTCTTCCTCCAGGACAACGCCCGACCACATACGGCAAGCATAGCTCGTGGAAAAATCCAGGAGCTAGAATGGGAGACCATGGCATATCCACCGTATTCTCCTGACCTTTCACCTTCAGACTACCATCTATTTTTAAGTCTAGATAATCATATGCGCGGTAGACAGTTCAAGAATAAAGAGGACCGCGAAATGGAAGTGGCAACTTTTTTCTCGGGCAAATGCAAGGATTTTACAAAAATGGCATTTATAAGTTATAGCCTTGGGGAAAGACTGCAGAACGTGATGGAAATTATTTCGAAGAATAAAGTGTTACTCAAGAAAAAATATCCAATTTTGAATTACCCTATAGGAGAATCGGCAAAAACTTTTCTGGGCTCCTGATGTATAAACTTATCTAAATTTATTTAAATATAGTATTAACAGATATCTATATCTTTCATCACTTTAACCCTTTCACTGCGTCATTAGAAACCGTATCAAGCACAGATAAGGGATATTACATATAATCACGCGCAGTTGAAATATCTTCTGACTGCCAGCACTCTTTTCAAGCATAAGGGAATGGAATTGAATATCGCAGTGAGAGGGATGTTTTTTTGGACAAAATTGACTACAGTCGAATTAAAAACGCATATAGCAGCATAGGGGTTCAAACAAGCACGGCAGCTGGACATTTATTTGAAAAAATATGTAACACATATCTGAGATATTTAAAACACAAATACTCTGAAAATTTTATTCGAACAGTTAAAATTTTATTCAATTGCATATATAATGTCTGAGTTTCATATCATTTAACTAATTCTACAAAATATGAAAATGTACGACGAGAAAAATTAAATATGCTTACACTTCGCTTTAATTGTTACAAGCGACGCTTACGCCACCAAATGTTTTCAACAATTTAACTAAGCCAAGCTTCATTTAAATACGAATTTACAAAATATAGATTTACATCGGAAACAAGCTAGAAGAATACATTTTCATTTGAATAAGAAATTATTTCAAATTGAACAAATGTACTTAAATAGTTTGATTTGAATCACAATCATGAGAATGTCTAAACCTTTCCTTAATAAAATGCTATCATCACCATCATCCAAAAAATTATGCAAGATGTGAAGTTAAAGCTTTTTTTTATAGTTTTTTTCCTTGTTGTTGACTGGATTTCGTTCTAGTTTTCATTTGGTTTCTGAGACACATCGAATCCTAGTCTACATCTCATCTGTACAAAACTCTCGCTATGGAGTATTATAATATGTATTTGCAAACGATTCTTCCTTTAAATGAAGTTTTAACGATTTGTTGTTATTTACGTTGCTCAGTTTTCTTTGCGATAGTTCGCTGCAGCAAAAATTGAAAAAATATACAACACTCGAGCATCGTGTTTTGGTGTTTTCATCTTCCATTAATTTGGAGTTTTTACTCATTTTCCAGTTAGCTATTAAAATAATCTTATACGCCAGTGGCTTAGGTACTTTGTTCTGAATAAAACATCATTACGCTAGAAAGTTCAAATATTACAGTAGAGTTATAAGAATTATCTGAATATTTGCTTAGGTTACACTAAGTCTAATCTAAGGAGTTTTGATTCCAAAGCTTTGATCAAGGATAGTAGTTAGTCATGAAATTATCGTTAATAGTCTTCGTTAAAGGTAGAAGGAATATGAAAAGACTTCAAATATTCAATCGATAAAGTAGATTTCATAGTCTTATATGTATGTAGGTTAAATCTTAATCTGGAAGTTAAAAGTGTTTATTATGTGGTATCTGCGCTATTTCACTTCACTTAGAAACTGCCATTCTGTTCGACTGGATTGACACTACGCACGAAGCTCATAAGAGTTGAGTTATTTATTTGAAATAATATATTTTTCTATTCATTATGCAGAGTATTCGATAAATCGGTTTTTCTACAAATTTGAGAGCTCGATCAAAAAGATTTAAAAAGAGGAAGCATCAAGGAAGCAAATATGCTAACGTTGTTAACCTGTAAGCTCACTTATTTGTATGTCCTCTATACGTTGTAAATCTGTAAAACTTTATCCCAATAATTTCAACTACTTTAAGCCGTCATTCGAATGAATAATGGTACATTTTAGAAAATATAAACACAAGCATGCACCAATAATTAGGTAGTATATTTTAAGTTTACAAGTCGAATTAATTTAGATATTCAAATGTGTTCAAATTTGTTTACTCAGCGTGAGTGAAGATAGTGTTTCCATCTATGATTATCACTTTGATCACTTTTTAGCTAATCGATGGAAGTTTAAATATTGATTTTAACACAATATTCATATATTTACAAAGCTCTCGTCAGCAGAATAGATGTGGAAAAAGGAAATGTTTCGAAGTATACTTGAGGACAAAAAGTCTATGATTCGAAACAAAAACGTACGCAACTCTGTCTAGACTTAAGTTAGTTCCCTATATTAATATTCTCAAATATCAACTTTATGTTTTCAGCACTTAACAATGAAACTGAATAACATCTAAAAAATCTTTAAAAATAGAACATTTGATTACGTATTTACAATAGCTGAAGGTATTTAGTGAATCAACTTTTTTCGGTTCTTCGTAAAAGCATACTGAGACGTTTTTTTTGTTATATAAGTATTACCTAAAGTTAAAAATTTTTTTAGGTTGCGAAGAGGCGAACGTGAATCGCTGATTTAATTTGTATGATAGAAGTCTCTAGTCCGTGTTACAACATTTTGTATTAAAAGCTATGGACGTATCTAGCTTATTCTTACGAATCTATAAAAAATCTACAGAAGGTATAATAATTTAGAAAGAAAGTCTTTATGCTAGTCCTCATTCTATTGAAGATACCTACAAGCTAGGTAGGCAAGTGATTTTAGATTGTGTCGAAAATCATGTGAATCAATGAACCAGATTTAAATTAATATTTACATGCACTCGTTTGCTTGCATTGAATAACTACAACAAAGATTTAATAATAATGTGCATCACATATTTTTAATGTTTCCTGGGAAATAAAATTTCCATCCACAGCAATATTTCAGTTTTTGGGGTTTAATTCTTTTTTTGCTGCACTTTATTATTCTAATTGATAACACAGTTATAAATGATATACTACAAATGTTGCAGTTTCAATGATAACATTACGATTTGAATAGTTTTTTCAAAGATTGTTTGTTTGGTTGCGTACCTGCTGGATATTCTAAGCAATTCTTGATATTAAATGGAGTGACGCCAAAAGCTTTATTGAGAGTTTGTTCAGTCCCATACGAAAATTAACGAAGATTGGAAGCTGTTGCTCCACAATAAGCCATACAAGAGATGTTTATCCTCACTTTTCGATTAAACGTAAATCGTATGGACAACCGACAATTTATTCCAAAGAAAAAACTATATAATAAATTGTTGCAAACATTTTATTTCAAATTAAAAAGTATCAAACTAGCTCAATCCCCTAAATATGTTTAACTAGTTGGAACGACCTACCCATTGCAAGGGTTTGCGAAAATTTACTGACCAATTAAAGCAATTGTGGAAGTGTAAATAGTGAAGTCCTATTAAAAATTTATCGAAAAACATTTCTGGAGGTCAGAATGTATACTCTGAATTTTGAATTCGCTTAAAATCTACGTAATAATATAAAGCTTTTTGTATAGATTAAGGTTTCAAGTATTATATTCTATAGAATATTATTCTATTTCAATATTTGATTTGATGAAACAACCTTTGAAATTGTGTACTATTTTTATTGATCATAATTATTTTGGCTGTTCACAGGATTCACCCTCAGAAGGTCCTGATTTTTCTGTATCTATCGTGTATGTGAACATAGATGATTTTTTTTATTTTAATTTCTATTTAAATCTAGAAAGTGTACAGCCGAGACATTTGCTCATTTTGTAAACGTGGATCGCATTCATATTACGATTTGTATCTTTTAGTATAATAGAAAGTGCACTTTATTAAACGAATCTGCTAAATTAGATCGAGAAAATGGTTTCTTTAAGCTAAAAATGTTTCCAACTACGTAAAAAGAATTGTTTTGAGCTTGTAAATGTGAAGTTGGAAGATGTCAAAATTGTGAAGGTGTCAAAAAATAATTAATGCTACAGAATAAAAGCTTTGAAATGTATAATAATATTACTTTCAGGCACAAAATATCAATGAACGTAACAAATAGGTACGCCGATTAAGTTTAAACACTAGCGATTGACTGTAATAAGTGGTCGAGAAATTAAATTCAAAATAACTTAAAAACTGTTTAAATATTTATATATGTTTATTACACATATCCGAAAAAAACATCAGCAATCTGAATTTGAGTTATGGCAAACAAAGCTGGATTGTTCTTTAAAATGCATGGGATAAAAGGAATATGTAAAAACCAAACTTAAAAAATTTAACCGTATTTTGGGAACCCTATCTAAAAGGCGTATACCTAAAGCAACATTTTGTGTTTGATACAATCCTTTCTTTGAATCGGCTTAATAAATCTATCTATGGTAAGTGTATGATGTAACAAAAAAGGATTTATTTGAAACAAATTTAATCTTATATAAAAACTTAATCTGCATGATTTTGTTGCAATTTAAAAAACAAGAGCTGGTTTGCAACATTGGAAATCTAGTATGTAGTCTTAAACGGGCCAACATGCATAACAATGAATCATAGTTTTTATTTTTCGTTAAATTCGGAAGTAGCCCGATAAGTTTTTATTTTTGATTAGTGAACTGTGGTAAAATATTTAATTTGAAGAATCATTGAAATATTATTTCTATATTATGCAATTATTTTGCAGAACTTCTACTTTATACATAATTAAAGCTTTTTGAAAATACGCTTGAATTTGAAGTTCGTCTGAATGCATAAAAATCGTATATATTCTCTATTCTGAATAATTTTAGTACAGTGCTCGTTGAACGAAATAGGAAGTTAATTGTTCATGAAAGCGAACTGTGTTATATTTCCACTATTTACTTGTGTTTTTCTGAAGGGAAATTCGAAATTTGACATGTTTCGATAACTTTATTGATTCATTAGAAAGATATATTTGTTTGTATTTCCCATATTTTGGACATAGTGTTAAATACTCTTTCGTATCATCTTATACTATCGTAGCAAAAGGATATTCTTTAGTAAAACTTTTCAAGGATTTGTAAAATTAAGTAACAAGATAACTAGCCTATCTACACCTACAATTAATGTTTAAAAACGTTTATCATCATTTGTATTAATGAAAAAGCACATTTTAGGTATGCATCTCACAAATATAGCATATATACGTGTCATTTAAAGTGGTGTTCATCTCTTTCAGTTATAAAGCTGCGATTTACTATTTTTCGTACGAATTTAAAGCATTTTATGTTCATTGGAATGATGTTCACTGAAACAAATTTTATTTTTAGATATAAACATTAAAAAAAAAATTATTTAAGTTTATTTCACCTTTGACCTTGTGTGTGAGCCACTCCTTGTTCGAGATGCTGCGAGCTTTGAAGGTATTCCACCCTGCGTTGGTGCACCAGCCTCTCTTTTTCTGCTCGTTCTTTCTGCAGTCTGAAAGTAGGTCAAATGTAATGATATAATAAAACGAAAGTGAATGATAATCAAGATTAAACCAATGAAGTTTAACGGTTTGCTTACCATTATTTCCGAATTACTTTCCCAAATGCTTTCGAAATGCATTAAACGTTAAAAATTAGTTTAGTTAAATTGAGTATGAATTCAACAATGGGAATATAATTTCCTAGTGTTTAGCGCTCTCAATTAGGAGCAAACAAAATAAGCGCATTAAAGATATTTTGGCAGGAAACGATTTGAATCAGGATTTATATTATTAATTCATAAATAAAAGGACTGTTCAAGACATGTAATTTAAATAGTTTTGAAGGGGCACATAATGCGATTTTTCATTTGTGGTGTAGAAATACATAGTTTGGATTCCCTTGAGCAGATAGTGGATTTGAGGCCAAATCACAACTTCACGCAAACTCTGGTAGACCAGCGATATGTACACTGGGTCATTCTGGCCTAAGAGTTTAGAGGCACCAGCTACCTCTACCTACCCACTCTACACTCACACACTCACTCAATTTAAGGCGCCAATTTTAAAGATTATATGACAGCTCCGAAGCTAATAAAAAATGGATTAATATAAAAATATGTCAATAGAAACTGAAACTTTTCAAAGAAGCCCTGCTTGGAAAAGGAAATTATTATCAAAGAAAAATGCTGACTGTGATTTCGCGAAAGCTTCACTATATACCCTGCTTCAGGTAAATTTATAGTAATCAATAGCGAAATATCAGTAGGTTTTAACTGCCAGATACAACTTTCATATAAGTTTTTTTACTCACTTCATCTTAGATTGTCTCATAAACTGTTGAATTTTGCGAGCTGCTTGATTTTGAGTTCGTTGTGAATACGTTCGCCTACGAAAAAAATATTTCGAATAATGTTAAATATATTGTCGTGGAAAACTTACTTCAGCGGTCCCGAAGGGCTTGGTTCTTTAGAAGTATTTTCAGTATGCTGCTGTGTCTGTTGTTTGTCGCCCTGATAGTTTTTACAATAGTCTTGTAGACATTGAGAGTCTTGTTTATCGGCGTCTGCGATTTGATTTTGTGATTTTTTGAATCGCTTATTTTCACAATATGATCTATAACCATGCTGAATCACAACTGCAGCGTGAGTCATCTGCTTGTAATATGCAAACTGTTTATATCGTCGATAGTAATTCTGAATAACGATGGCAGCCGACCGCTCCTTATCTTGTTCTTCCAGCTTTTTTCGGCCTTTGTATGAACGATAGGCCTTTTGAATACATTTGGCTGCTTCATATAATTCTCGTTGCTCACGATCTGCAAAAGTAAATAATGGTACTAAGAATCAAATATTACAGCAGTGCTATACCAGTTAGAGTAAGATTTGAGAAATCAGCCTCGAATGGCCTCTGTGCCGAATTGGAAGCTTGCAGAAATTCCGTGAGCTCCTGTGTCGATGGCGGAGGACTTGGTGAGTTCATTGGTGGATCCGGTGGTACTGAATAGCTAGCTGGTGATTGAAGCGGCCCAGAACTCGCAGGACTCAAGCTGGAGCTTGGAGTTCCGACGTCATGGTAACGATAGCTATGATCACTAAACTCAAAATTGAATTCATGATCAAATTGCGCATTAGCTAACGAATCTAATAGTGGTTCCATAAACGTGTCATTTAATCCAGATATTACACTTGCTTCAGTGTTAAGTGATTCTGTCACTGGACTTCCCAAGGACATCATTTCTTCTGATTCATTCTGAAAGTAAAGTTGTAATCATGCAACTGAATCGAACTTTAATTGCAGCCTCACCTTGATTCTCTCTGGCATCGCAGCGATGATATGTTCAGCTAGGGTCAACACTTTAGCATCCGATTCCCCTATAAATTGAAGAAGAAAGTTCTTAACATTCACAACAAATAATAGCAAATTAAATACTCGAAATCCATTGACCTAATATGTTTGTAACATCGAGTAATAAAGGACACAAAAAAGAACCGCATAAAGTTGATCACACTTTGCAGAATAACTACCACAAAACAATTTTATGGAATTGCAGCGTATCATAAGATTACTTAAGCCTGTATTTTCTTGAAACTTATTTCAAACTCTAACGTTTATTGCCAATACTATGTTAGTCGTATTAATAAAATTAATTTATTATTTTCCCGTAGATTATTACCACGAAAAAAAATATTTTCAGGATTTTGCCCTAAATAGAAATTTTAAAATGGTATGAAATAGTATAGAAACAGGAGTGTAAAACTGTTTACTTAACAGTTGATAGATTTAACAGCAGAATACTTGTCCACAAACATAAAATGCATTCTTTAAATCTTAAGTATCTTCTTTTCATGACTGATATATATCTAGTAACAATTTTCGCAAAAAAAACCCGTATCCCGGCTTCTTCTTGGTGATTGATTTTTATACTGATAGAAATATTAAATAACAAAATTTCAGTTCGTTCGGAATCATTTGATACCGTTCCATGAAATGTCCTTTATTCTCTTGAAATTAACATTCTAAGCGCAAAGCAAACGGCCAAAGCAAAGTTTTAGTGCATGATTAATCGCAAGCATTGGCAAATAAAAAGCTTGAAAGCTTTTATTGCGAGTCTGTATCAAAGAAAAGCAAAGTTAAAACTTTATAGAGTGTATGCTTTCTTCCTACCTGAGTTATGTTAGTTTAGTGATTACACTTCTTGGTCAATTTTAAACGTAATGTAGTTATGGATGACATATATTCAGGTTTATACATACATATATTTCTATTATTTTGAGTATTTTTATTGATTTAGGTATATTTTGTAATAAATATGTTTCGTTGATGTTTGTTTGGATTTCTATTGGTGTGGGAGATATACAGAGGACAGTTATTTGTTTGTAGACGAGAGTAGTAAAACACACAATAAACAGTCAAAGCACATAGTCAGCAAACAGATAACAGATAGTATTTTGCTTAACATTGTCACCGATTATATTGTTATTTTAATAACTCTGCTTCTTGAGCAGCAACACACACACATTTGTTAAAAACGCTTACGATTAAATAAATTGCTCACATAAAATTGAAATCATAACAACAATTGAAGATTGGAATTGAAACAAAACAATATTTATTTTATTCAGTCTTAGGTGCAAGTCAACTTTGTTTCGTGTAGCTCCAAACTCTGCGCTCAAAAATATGTTGCCATACCACGATGCCCGCCCAAACAGGTAGGGTATTATTTTTCACTCTTGCTTTTAGGTTTCCTATGATGTCAAAATTATGGATTAAAAAGTGCATCTACCGAAGCCAACAGCAATTAAAAGTAGCGTCAAATTTATTTCTTTTAACTAGTCTTACGATATCGTTACACACCAGATTCGAGGTTACACTGACAACAAGCGTTACTCATAGGTAGAGCGATTTAATGAATTCAAAAATAGTTTATAGATTGCTTGCATCTCATTTTTTTTTTACTTGTGATAAGTGAAAATTTACTACTACTTTTAAACTTGACTTGCCCATATTTTAATGACTTAATGAATCTAAGAAAAATACAATGATGAAACAAAAATTCTTTTCCACACAGAAGTTAGTAAACTGATCATAGAAACACAAAAATTACATAACACAAATCAGTAAAATAGATAATATCCGAAAAATAATATTTAACTAACCTACTACGTTGCTATCAGACAAATTGTTCGAGTCCATTAAATCTTCATCATCTGAAGGTGGACTGGATGGTTTATCCTGCACCGGACTAGATTCACTCGCCGAAACTTCGCCTAAGAATGTAATTATTGAAGATTTACATTGGTTTCAATTATTTCCTCAAAATCAAATGACAGTACAAATCAAGTTACTCCCTGAAATCTTGTAACTGGGCCAAATTGTAGGCCATTTAACTGTGATGAAAGGAAACATATTGAACAGAACCTCGAACAAATTTTATTCTAAAAAAATAAAACATGTCGACAAAATTGGCAGTTTTATTCAACTACAAACGAAGTTCAAACAGTGTGATGTGAAATTTAATGAGAACAGATTGAACTGCGGTTCACATGACAATGGTTCCTTCCAACAATCGATTTTCTCCGCAAATACTTACATTGACTGATTTTCAACGTTTATTAATATGTTAAGTGATTGATAGCACTTTATAGCGGCTTGATTATATTAAAATATAACTACTATTTTCACTGATGCAAAGCGCTTATAAAAATTATAAAATGCAAAAGAAATATCCAATACCAATTCGATTGAGTTGCATATTCAAAACTTTGAGAAGACGAAAATTATTGAAATTGAATTCCTACGAGTCAAATTCAAAATAAAGGAACTTTTGAGCATATTTGGAAAAACATTCGAAATTTTGAAACGAAATTTGAAAATTTAGTTGGAAAATTAGTTTTGGAAAAAGATGCTCTCTATGAGCGTAATGAAAAAAATGTGTAAAAGTGAAGCTTGGATAAAATTTTAATCCAATTCCAAATGCATCGACTAATCACAAAATTATGCTTACACAATGCAAAGTCCATTTTTCTCAAAGGCGATAAAAGCGATCCTGTTATATTGTTACTGTTGCTATCTGAGTTCGCTGAATCTAACGAATTTGAAATTTCGCTGTTCGAATCAAAACTAAAAACAGAAATTGTTTACCATACGTTAGTTAATATGATATTGTTTGTATACCTTTGGTATTTGTTGTATTGTTCTCTGAACAATTTGCTGGTGCGCATAAAATTAGAGCGCATATCCATATTAATTCCACTGTCAATTGACGAACGTTTCGAGAACCTCATGCTCGGAGGACTTTGTCCACTGAAAATAAGACAATTTTTTTACTCGGGAAAAAAACCAACTGAAGTAATAATGTATAGTTTATATGTTTTTTTTTTCTATGATAATGTAGGGAGACACATATGGGAGAAGCCGATATCAATTATTCCATTATTCTTTTAAGTGCCACATTTATTTCTTGTTTTATATACAAACATTACCTAGATACAGCGCCAGGCCTTAGAAAAACACCATCATGACTTCTTGAGCTGCTTATTGAGATCATTGATCCATTCGAGTTTGGTGACGAGCACTGTGATAAAAGAGTTTCGTTGTTGGCGACACTGCTATTGCTATTATTGTTCGGTTCGTTGTCCTTGCTATTTTCACGTTTAATATATACATTGTCACTGCTACCACGTCCTGCTTCCGACAAATTAGTGCAAGAAGGACTCTTGGAATACTGTTTTGGTTTTGTGTAGCTGTTGAGTTCTTGATCCTGCATATTTTGCCGCCTTTCTGGCTCCCTTGAATAGGAGTCTAGACCCTGACTCTTGCTAATATTATTTTTACAATCGGTTTTAATATGACTTTTTTCAACTTTAGTACTATTGGAAGATAAGCTATCATAAGCATGAGGTGAATTAAGATTATTATTGCTATTAAGGTTGCTGTTATTTCTTGAGGTTGTGATATCGAAAGTGCTCAAAGCGCCTGATGATTGATTTTGCTGCTGGCTATTGACTCGTTCGCACTCTAAGCGCTCTAGCTCATTCACTATGATAAAATGACTGAAAAAAGAAAACAACAAAATAAAATATTGATTTAAGCTTTTGCATTTATAAGCCTACTTATTCGTTCTAGCAACTTCCAACGGTGTTTGCAGCGAACTGTTTTTAATTTTTAGTGAGTTATGATTCCATTTGTACAAGATAGTCGCCGTATCAGAATGACCCCGCGCGCATGCCCAAGTCTGCAAAGAAATAGAGTTGTGATATTTTCCTATCATTATTAATATAATTGTTTACCAGTGGTGTATATCCTTGGATATCTTGACTAAGCGCATCGATTTCAGTTTCAAGAACAACATTTGGGTTTTCGTTGCGCCACGCAAGCATGGTGCAAACTAGCTTGGAGTAGCCGAGGGCTGATGCTAAGTGAAGAAGCGTCATACCTCTATAGCCAGTCGGCCATGATCCAGGTGTCATCGAACGCCAAGTTTTGTTTGTCAGTGATTGACAATAGTTTACCAACCTCTCTTCAAAATTCGTTTGAGAAAAGAGTGCAGCATCTTCAATGACATCTTTGGGCTCCACCTTAATTTGCAAGCGTTCATCAATCGATGACAGCCTATTCAACAGTGTGAACTTGTATAAACTGTCGTTTATACAAGTTACTTGGCCCTCGCAAGCCATTTCCACGTTGGGTGGAGATTTGTACTCAAACACAACAGAGTTTGAAACTACGTAACCATCACAGGCAACTTGTAAAGTGGCAAACCCTACTTCATGAGCTGTAATAAGATAAACATTTGTTAGAGGTAGTGTTTCGATTGTGACTTTTTACCTGGGCAGTAACATCTTAGAACTCCTGTTTGAACTATGGTAGTTGGAACTGGAAACGAATCGAAAAGTACAGTGTATGTTGATGTTGCGTTCCAGGGGCCTGTGACAAGAACCTTGACGCCACCCTCGGGGTACGCCCACTCGGGACTGAAGTCCGTAATGTCAAACATAGAGTGGTTTACATTATTCCTGCTTGAATTTTCAACATCATTAGATTGACTGCGAGCTTGATCCAGAGTATTCTGCGCAAATGTGTGCTTTGAATCTAGTTCCAAGTCTGGGAATTCTACCAGCATGTCGAAGGCATCTAAATTGACGAGAACATCATCGGGATCGTGTCCATTCGAACAGACGCTTGGATCACTATTCGCTCCTACATCACAGACGTTATCTATAAAATCCATGGGATTTATATCAGAGTCGATTCCGTCGTCATTACTATTTGCTGCGTTACTCGCCGAGAGGGGCATGTTGGCGCTCAGAGTCTTCTGTATGTCTTCTTGCGACAGATCGAGTGTTTCATTGAAGAAAGGCAGAGAGTCATTCAGCTCTTTGGCAAGACTACTACTGTCCTTGCTTTGACTGTTTGCCATGGACGAGGTTTGATATATCGAGCTATAGTTCACTGTATCGTAAACAGATTCACTGGTTTGCTTGTCGGAAGCTGATGAGGAGCTTGAGTCCATAGCTTCAAGTTTAGGAACTAGATTTGGTGTCACTGACTGAGATGAGTGATTAGTCTTTGTCACGAAGGATTTTCGATCTTGCAGCTGCTGTTGTTGATTCGTATGACACACAAACGACTGTTGCTGCCCATTAAGGATCAATAAGCCACTGCGCGAGCTCTGGAGCTAAAAAGTGATAAAATTCGATGTGCTATACAACTGCTGGTAGTTAAAAATGTTTGAAAGAATTAAGCCTAAAAACATCTCAAATTTTACTAAAAAATAGCTCAAGTTCAGGCTCATTCATCATATCCCACGAAGGAAAGAGATCCCAAAATGGGGGGAAAATTAAGCTACTACTGGAATAGTAGAAATGAGTTTAAATGAAGATATTTTTATGCAACTGAAAAAAGTTTTTTTTTTAGAGCAACTTGGCTTAAGCAGTGAAGTGCCTGGAATACAAATTGGCAGGACTAAGTCTTTACTTTGACAAATGGAGCATCACACCAAATTGTGCTCTGTGTATTTGCCAGTCATTCCAGGAATCGGAGATCACAAACTATTCGCAACAAGGCCAAAAAAACTCTCTAACCTCTAACCTCTAAAACCGCTAACATTACTACTAGCTCATCTTCAAATTACCTGGGTAATTTAAAGATGAGCTAGTAGTAATGTTAGAGGTTTTAGAGGTTAGAGAGGGGCAATTCTTATGTGCGGCCTGGGCAATTCTTATGTGCGGCGTAAAATCAAAGCTGTCAAACCCACGTTTCAACGAAACAGACATATTTTTGCAAAAAGATGGACATGCATACCGAAACTTAGTCAATTTGCTAAGAGAGTCTGATCCGACCTATCCTGACTTATTCGCCCCCATCCTGGATTATCTGTTGTAAGACAGCCATGACAGAAGCGGAGGCATTCGATAGAAGAATCCTGCGTCTCTATACTGGCAGATTCTACAACCCGGGACTAACCCACTGATATATATATATATATATATATATATATATATATATATATATATATATATATATATATATATATATATATATATATATATATATATATATATATATATATATATATATATATATATATATATATATATATATATATATATATATATATATATATATATATATATATATATATATATATATAAATTTTTTTAACACATACAGCGTCGGTTGTATAGGCTTAAATTGTAAGCTGCTGCGGTGGATCAGAAAAAGTACTAAACAAACGAGTGCCATGAATCGCTTCAGAAGCGGAATCGATTGGATTGAGGTCAGGTCCGACCATCCTAAAAAAATAATTTAAAGAAACACTCATATAGGAAATGTATCTGTGATTCTAGAGAACGGCGGTGAAGGAAGAAAGGCGATTACTGTAGAGACGATAGGAAAGCCGATATTCAAAAAACAAGATGCGAATAATTCTGCGTTGAACGAGATCCAGTGAATTATTTGGACAGACGTAGAGCAAAAGACTGAAAATAGCACATAGCAACTTGCAGATCTGATCCTTCGATAGTATAGTGTTAATAATTGCTGTATCATTGCAAATTTTATAAACTGAGATAGAGTGTAAAAAGAGTAGAGGAGTAGAGGCAGCCGCTTTAGGACTATTGTCTTAGAAAATTCAAGCCTTATATTATCACGTGTCACAATAACAATTTTTTCAAAAACAATTACCATGTTATAATTTATTGATAACTCTATAAAACATTAATCAACAAACAACACGTTTATTTATAATTATAGAATTTTTCGATTTTTTTTCTCTGCTTTATAAGGCTATCAACAATAGCAAGCTCACTAGTTGAAGCTTGTCAAGCGTGTAGGATCATTCCCACCAATTGTCAAATGCACAATTTCTAAGCATGAGCGAATTCGGCCTGTCAAGGTTTGGGTGGTAAAAGTGACCAAATAGGTCGAAAGATGAAGAAATAATATGACAGGGACCTAAACACAGCACAATATATGGTGATGAAGGTCACTACTTTAAAGGCACACATCCGCACCTCAAAGGATCACAATAGCTTAAAAGCCTGCAAAGCTCAAATACTATCGGTAAAATAGTAAATAATATATTAAAAATATATGAAAAATAAAGATAAACATATAAAAAACTCTAGCGCACTTGAGCCGCTAGAAATACTAATGTTCGATGAACTGTAGAAGAATCATGCAATATTTGAGTGCATATTCTACCGCACGTGCTCCAACCTGTTTCAAGTGCAAAATCACTTTGATCTTAACAATGCATTAAAACTCATAGGATGGAAAAGAATTCAGGAATTTCAAGATTTAGTAAAGCCAAACCCTGCAAAACTTTGAAAATAGCATAGCATAACATAAACAAAGAAAATGCTTAGTGCTGACAACACTTTACCAGCACTGCATCTAAAAATCTCCCAAAATTGCTTCACATCAAAATCAAATAACTCTATCGATTTTGATTTTATCCAATGATTTCGTCAAAAGTTACAGGGAGAGAAAGTTGTTTGGGATCAAAAAACGAAACATGTTTGGAACAAACAAAATTCTAGAACTTTAAATTTAAACAATTGGTAACTTATTTTCATTGTAAATGTTCGCGATATGAATACCTACTTAATGTAAGCATTTATTGATACGAAAATAGCACAAAAAAAACGGATCGCGCCGACAACCCTTTGCTAGCATCAAAGCCAAAATTATATCACGCCTGCTTCACATTGAAATCAACCTACTCTGCGAATTTCGTTTTGATCCAATGACTGCATTGAACGTTATAGGGGTACAAAGAAATTTAGGGCTACCAGTCGCACAAGTTTTCAGATTTTCGAAAACTTAATATTTGTTGTTTACTGTCACCACTAGATCATTACCGTTTCAAAATTTTACAATAAAATTGCTTAGTAAAGGTATTGCAAATAAATACAAAACCAACAATAGCTGGCAGCTCTAAAATGGTTTTTTAACAGAGTCCTTCTGAATAATGCCTATAATAAGTTCCATTTATCATATCAAATTCGATTTGATTTCATGGCTACACTGGAAGCTATAGGGCAAAGAGCTTTATTTTTTAGAGCGAATTTTCAAAACCCAAGACACTAAAATTACCATAGCTGGCAGCACCAACCGAATTTTTCAGCCAAATTTCTACCAAACACACTTAAAAGTAAAGTTCAGCTACTATGTGAATTTCATGAAAATCTTGTAACTGAATCAGAATTCATTGGGCAAAAAGTAGGTTTTTTTTCTTTATAATTTTTCAAGATGGCACCACTGGCACAGACTTGCCCGAACTTCCAAACCGCTTCTATCAGACCTGGTCCTATTCAATACCAATACATTCTGTGAACTTCAATTGTATCTGGTAATTGGGTCGTGAGTTTTCGTGAACAGAAGTTTTTGATGCTTAAAATATAGGTAAATTGGAGGAGTGTTACTTGTCCGGGGTGAAATTTTAAAAGTTTTCCTTTGGTTGTATAGACAAAGCATAAGATTTATATATATAAATTGGTTTTCACTGTAAAAGACGAAAATTTTTCAGGAGAGTCGATGGTTTGAAGGTTTTAACTTTCAGTGCCTGCCGTAGCTGCAGGGTTGCCAACACATTCATAACTACACGAGTCTATAACTAAATATCAACAATACGTCCTGTAAGTTTCAAAACGATCTGATAATCTGGTCAAAAGCTATCGCAATTCAAAAATTTTCAAATTTTCCCAATCTCATTTTAGGCGCCTAGCGCACACATAGGGTTAAAAAATTTCAAAAAAAATTATCATATTCACATTTAGAACACGTTCGAAATTCATGCCATAAGCTTTATTTTTGCGAAAATTATTTGTTGACAGAAAAATAGGTATATTCAAAATGTCATTAAAATGGCCGACGACGCCAAAGGTTTAAAGATTCTTAGCTTTTTGTGAGACCTGGCACTATTCTGCGTATCCACAGTTGAAAGTGATTGCACTTGAATAGAGAGAAACTTGAAGACAACCAGGAAAATATCTAAGTCACCAATAACATTTTAATGTAGATGAAAAAATCTGCACAAACAGGACGAGCCTGCTATTGTAGATAGCCTAATAAAAGTAAAAATAAAAAAATCTAGAAAATTGCATACTAATAAATAGACGTGTGCTGTTGTAAAAATTTCAGAGCTAGCAATAAATTATAAAATGGCAGTTTTATTGAAAAAAATTTTTTATTATTATGTAGGTATTAATATGAAGCTAAAATTTCCCAAAACAATTCTTAGTCCTAAAGATGCCCGCTGTTTT
Source organism: Nemotelus nigrinus (assembly GCA_947369275.1). NCBI lineage: Eukaryota > Metazoa > Arthropoda > Insecta > Diptera > Stratiomyidae > Nemotelus > Nemotelus nigrinus. The sequence goes on from OX376372.1 coordinate 217,803,550, forward strand.
GAAGATTGAAAGGGATCAAACAAATACTTTACAGGCAAAGGCGAAATTAAATTAATGTCGTCAAATAAGTTTCAGGGATAACAAACACAATGAGGACGGCAACATTTGTAATTAAATCAGGGCACATGAGCTATTTGTCAAGGGAAGACTTGATCTAAAATAATATGCACACGATGAGACCAATATCATGGTAGTGGTTAACATAAACTGCGGTTAATTAAAAATCATATGGACACTACACTTATACGGTGATTCTGGAATTCCCAAGATCACAAACCCAAAATGTTTTGAAACTGTACAAAACACTCACCTGGGACAGATTGAACACAAGGGGTGGCGCTGTGGATGCCGAGGAGTTGCTTCCGTCCGCAGCGTTGCAGTTGCTTAAAGTGAGTCGACCGCTGCCCGAAGTATTGTTAATTAGATTCGACGAGACCCTTTGATTGACAACATTACTATCAATTATCGACTGCTGGCTATGAGAGCCATCCTGGCGTTGATGACGGTGCTGAGAGCTGTTGGAAGCAGTCGTCGCGGCTGATCCTGACGACAAATGGCCAGTTGAATGGTGGTGGTGCTGAGCTTGGTTGTGGGCTTGGTGCTGCTGCCGGGAGGCTCCATCGTTATTTGTTAAATTGTTTAAATTATTATCACTCGAAATTGCTAAACTAATTTGCTGATTGGAATGAGAAGTCAATTGCGAGCTGGCATTGTTCTGATGGTTCCCGGCCAGAGTCGTTATCAAGCCGCCACTTCCCGCCGAATGGTTCCCAACACTCCCCGTGTGGCTCGTATTTATCACCATCGGACTTAGATTATTATTGGTTATGCGATATATTTGATTGCTGCCGTTAGACGCATTGGTAAAGTGTTGATTAGCCGATGAAGAAGCCATGGAACTAGTTGCACTTGTCGTTGAAAGCGAATTGCCTGGAAGAAGTTGTTGTGATGCCTGTGATGAATGAGCCATGTGGGCATTCTGTCGCTGCATTAGATGTGATTGCTGGTGGTGAGGGTGGTGGTTGGCCAGGGAGGAATGGTTGTGCAACGTCGGAATGACTTGGAAATGAATGGAATCGTCCATGGGCTTCTGGTTCAGATCCGGAACTGGTTCGCGTGTTCTTCGATCCACCCATCGCGAGTAGAGCTGTTTCAGAGATTCGGTTAGCGTGATGTTTTCATTTATTTAATTATTCTGTTGAGTAATGTTTTATCAACGCAGGACATGCATTGCAAATAATTATGGTGTGTTTTTTTTATCAGTTTTGGATAATAGCTCTAGTTGCAATTGTTTTTGAAATTTTCACACAAATACTTACTCTCGGGCCAATTAATACATTTGGTGTTGTACTTGATACTTGATTATTGCTCTCTTGACGTTTTTCGCCTAAAGTTTTTGCCGCACTTATTCGCCGCATGGGATGTGAGCAAGACTTCCCGTCAGCACAGGTGGAATCTGGACAGCCGCACTCCAATTGTTTGACCAGGGCTGCTTGACGTGCCAATCGTTGCTTCTCCATTAACTGGGCCACGATTGCTTCAACAGTTTCGGCAGTCTGTATATAAGTAAATGCAGAGGGCAATCAGTGAAAATTATATTAGAGCTAATTAAATTTTATACAGCACTTAAATTTCTGAGCTAGCACTGTAAGAGTATTATTGAGCTTAAAATCTGTTTCACCAGCATTTTTAGATGAATTACAAACGTGATTGTGCTTAATATTGCAAATACGACAAATTACTTACTGAAATTTCGATTTCATTGCTAGCATCCGGTTCATCTTCGCTAAAAACTGATGTAAGGTTATTCATTAGACACATCATCAAATAAATCAGTAGAATGTAGAATGAAATAAATTTCACGAAACTTACACATTGGTTTTAATTGACTGACAAGCTCTTCTTTAGTCCACTCTTTCTTGTCTCCCCACAAGGTCAGACTGGGTGTTATAACGGCCATTTTGTTGTCGTCCGGATATGGAACGTTCAAATAATGCACAAGGACAATGTCAGGATTCTGTTAACAAAAGTGAGAGTAAGGAAAGCTGTTATGGGTACTACTATTTATGAAAAACTGCAACAACCGAAGAAAATAACTAAACGACTAGAGAGCTGAAGAACTGGTTTTTATTAATTTTCCAACGAAAACGACGGAAAACAAGAAAAGAAAATAACTCTTTTACTAAGGCAATGGTACTCACCTGTAACAGCCAGTAGCATCTGCGATGAAATGTCGGCAGGATCGCCGAGTGTACATAGCAGCCGTAGATGCACTATGGGTATTCCCGTTGTTGTTTTTAGTTGTTTTGAAACAGACCGCCAGCGGATGAGCCGAGATGTTCATAAATTATCCAGCGGCAAAGCAATGAAAAAAACAAAACGGATATGAGAAATTTTATTAAGTCAGATTTACAGCTTTTAGATGTGGTGTTTTGAACTTCACATATTTTATGATCTTGTTTTTCGGCACACTCTCTTTCCTTTACACACTTACATCCGTAACATTTATAACGGAGCATACAAATATCGCAGGAAACACACACGACTGCCTTTTTCTCGACCACAGACACCTACTAATTTATCTCCGAAGGATTACACCTTTTTATACACATTACAATCACATAAAGCAGGATTGTGTTTTTTTGCCAGATTGTGGACGAGCACACAGTTTTGTTATGAGCAGAGGGCCCAAAAATGCATAATGATTTGTTGTTTGAATTCATCGCGATGTACTTTGAGAGGGTAACATCTTTCATGTTTAGAATAAATAAAAAATACAAATTTTGAGAACGTCTTTAACTTTTCTTAGACCTACGTAGCTTTAATTAATTCCTGTATAGTGATAAAGTAGATATTTTAGTAATAATATCAAATTAAGGACTTTTGCTTAAGAGTCGGCAAAACAGGTACGAAAATTCGGCATTCGTATGTCTAATCACTTATCAAATTTGCAGACCCGATTTTAATTGGATATTTTTTGTTAATTCAGATGTCATCTGTCGTTTAATGAATAGACGGAAAAATAAATTTATTCAGATTTTGCTGGTTGAAGCAAGAGCAACAAATTTACCCAAGCACCTTGATTTTAACGACTATTTGTCAAAATCTAAAAAATTATTAACGGATCGAACTGAAATTACTTTGCGATAACGGTAAATAATCGAAATCAAAAGTGTATTGAAATTCAGCGCATACATATATTAGCCTATAGCCGCAGCAACATATGTGAAACATTGAAGGTCCTGGACAATATGAAAAGAAGTGTCGACCGTCGGTACTTTCCACAGAAGTAAAACAAAAGATTCGAGCATTGAAACAAACCAAGAGTAGGAACGCAAACAGTGATAAAACGGCCTTACAGCTCCCCATAGACCGCTAAAAAAGCATCGAGGTGTCCCAAATACCAGCACGGACGCTGCTCAATTCACCGCGTCTTTATGGGTAGAGAAGAAATCTTTATGCATAGACGCAGTAGGATTTGTAGCGTTTTCTTTTCGGTTTCTGTTTGGCTGCAGAATCTGCAGCTGTTTTGTTTTGGATACTTAAGTTTAGAATGTTATTTGTATGTGTCAATACTGTAATACCTAGGATGTTACATATTTATATGTTTGATTTCTGTAATGGATTTATTACTGAGTTTTATTTTTTACTAGAGTTTAATGTATGTTGTATATTAAAATTTTTTTTGATTTTTATGTTTGCTTAGAGTTAAGTAGAGTGGTAATCTCTTCCCTGGGGAATGCCAGCATAAGACGAGGAGTCAGAACGGGCACACCTCAGGGTGGAGTCCTCTCTCCCCTGCTGTGGAACATCACGATGAATACTCTTTTAATGACACTGGACCGTGCCGGCTGCAAAATGATTGCTTATGCTGACGACATAGCTGTAGCACTGTCAGGAAAGTATTTATCTACGCTATCAGAGAGGCTTAATCATTCTCTTGACATACTTTGACGTTGGAGCCGTGATTACGGCTTGAATGTGAATCCTAGTAAAATGGAGCTAATACTGTTTAGAAGGAAGTACAAAGTTCCTTGTTCAATGGGGTCTCCATTGACCTGAGCCACAGGGTGAAATACTTAGGGGCAATCGTTGACTCGAAGTTACTATGGACCTACAATGTAGCAGAATGAGCTCGGAAGGGTTTCAACGCATTTTACTGCTGTAAAATAGCCATAGGGGCGGATTGCAGCCTAGTACTGTTGCTTGGGTTTATACTGCTGTGGTTGAACCAATTCTATTGTCTGGAGTGGCGTTCTGGTGGCAGGCTACCTGCAAACGGCAGCTTGAAAAAGTGCGGATGATGCCTGCACTCCGCTCCACTCCTACTAAGGCACTTTTTGTGTTGCTTCATTGGCTGCCAGCCAATCTACTGATCTCACAGTAACTTATTCTTGCTGCTGTGAGACTGAATGGTATCTCAGCATGGAATAGATTTGAGTTTGGTCATGCGAGGATTTTGGCCGAGGGAGTTCCTGCTCCAGAGGGTGTTGACTACATCGCTTCGCAATGCCTACTTCATTTGGAGTTCACAACTGGCATTCCTGGTAGAGATGAATGGCGTGATGGTGTCACCTTCGAAAGTGGGCTTCTCGATGTGTACACTGATGGCTCAAAGCTAAACAATAGAGTCAGGAGTGGTGTTTACTCAGATGAGCTGAATCTCAAATTACCTTGACGTTTCCTGGTCGCTCCGTCTACCAGACCACAGTAGTGTGTCTCTCAGACGGAGGTTGCGGCTATTTTTCAGGCAATCGACTGGCTTCTGTGTAATCGAATATTCGGGGTTAATATTGGTATTTTCACAGATAGCCAAGCGGCTATTAAGTCCCTCGCTGGTCCTTGTACAGTGCCCATGATTCTTGCTGAAAGCCGTGCATCTCTTAGGGAGATATCGAAACATTCGGTTGTTCAATTGATTTGGGTACCAGGACATAGGGTTTTCAGGGCAACTGTGAGGCCGATGAGCTAGCAAGGCTTGGAACCTTGCTACCGGAGGTCTCTTGCTCAATACGTATACCGATGGCATCGGTCGAATTGGCCATGAGGGAAAAATATTTTGAGGACTCTAGGAAATCATGGCCAGATGAATCATCCTGTGCGATAACAAAGCAGTCCTAGGTATCCATGGATGTGTTGCACTGTGGGTGCTCGTACGGGCCACCGCTTCATAAGGTGGCATGCGCAACGATTGGGCGTAGACTTTAACGATTTCTGTCGGAGTTGTGACTCTGAAGACGAGAAAGAATCCGTCGTCCATCTCATGTGCCAGTGCCCAGCTTTGGCAAGGAGAAGGTTGGCGGCACAAACAACTGTCCCTGGTCAATTTAAAGAGGATAGGGTCGCCAAAGGAAGCAGATGGTTTCTTGAGTTCAGTGAGTAGGAGAGAGTCACAAACTATTGTGGCATCACAACAGGCCTCTCTTGTTCCTATATATGTCGGTCGTCAGGCCTCTGTAGATCTGCAGCCACTTCAACCTACCTATGTTTACAAAAAGTTAGTTTGAATTCGAATGATTGAAGAAAGACGGTGGTGTTTCAATGTTAATAGTACAAGAGTATTGAATTCATTTTCTCTTGGGAAAAGAAGTAACAGAAGATTACAATAGAAGATCGATTGCAGTAATAATTTTCATCCAGACCATTTCAAGAAAAAAAGTACTTTATAGATTAGTGTTGGCCAGAACCACTAATTTCACTTTTTATTTTATAATTTTTTTTCTACTTATATCTTGCACTATTTAAAGATTAATCAGATAGATACTGATCATAGTGAGTAGGAAAATCACTGAATGAAACTATTGGAAATTGAATAATACTGACAACTTTTAATATATTTGCCGCGCTGACTTGATTATTCTGCAAAAATCTGCAAAAATGTTTGTGCTTCTCCGATTCTCAAAGTCCAAACCGCCACTGGGCCAGAATTTGACGGCCAGAATTTGACCGTCATATAAAAGGCTGGCCGCAAAACTTATAAGATGGTGGACATAATGTACTGTTTTTCGACCAGTCAAGGTACTTTTTTCGACCAATAAGTACATTAATGCCTGCCTGTCAGATTGCGAAACTTGGCCGTCATATAGAAGAAAGCCTATCGCAAAAGCAATTAACGTGCAAGGTGGCGGACCTAAGCTACTAGTATTTCGACCAGTCGTGATACTTTTCTCGACCAATTTGGTAGCTTAATACCTGTCAGATTGCAAGTCGCGATAGGCCTTCTATATGACAACCAAGATCATACGCATGTATCTGATGTCAGTCAAATTTTAACTATTATGAGTATATGTCACTTATTTTTCGGCTTCACACTAAAAATTCGGATTGATTGCAGTGGCGTGGCGTTCATGGAAGCAAGGGAAGCATTGCTTCCCTTACATTTGGCTGACATAAATTTTAAATTGTTTTTTTTTCGAAATCGTGAAATAATCGCGTATAAACATTTATAAAAAAAAAATATTTTTCAAATCAAATTGTGAACATCTCACACAGTTAATCTGGTAACGCCACAGAATGAAAATAATGAAAGCACAACAACGGCTTGGAAGCAACGTAAAAATTGCATCTACGACCGTTTGTTTGATCCCATATAGACTAGACTGTGACGTCATTAAATAAAATGTGTTCATACGATCTGTTTGGAAGCAATGAAAATGTTGCTTCCTAGGGGAAATTATCTTCTCAAGAGAGAGACTCAGAGCGGAGCTGCGAACGCATGACTATTGCGGAACATATTCCTGCGTTCCCCTCACTAGCAGCAGGGTAAATTGTTATTGCTATCATTTTACTTTGCTTGTACATATTTTTTGTGAATGAAGAATACTTGCTGTGAGCGAATTTGAATTACGATATGTGACAAGCATTGCCAGAGGCTATGGATTCAATACGTCGTTATTTTATGTGTTTTATTTATGATTTATGTTATGACATTATTTTTTTGTATGTTCTATTTTGTATAGAAACTTTTATGAAGGTGTTTTCAATTGGCGAAGGCTTTTAGTCACTTATAGCTTATAGGATTTGGTAGTAATAGGTGAAGTTGTAGACTAGAATTGTGTAGAATTGAATGTGTAAAATTACTGTGTAAAATTGTATGATACTTTTAATTGATATTTGAAATATTGAAAGATTGAAATAGGTGAATGTATTCACTTGTTCTGTGGGTCAAAATTTTAAAATTCGTCAACTTATTTAAATTTTATTTCATTGGATCTCGGTAATTTGCTGAAAAAAGGACATCATCAACCAGGACCGATCAAAACCGAATTTGAAAATTGTCTCTATAACAAAGACATATACCTACTCGACAGTTTGATCGCAAAATTAATAAATGAAAAACTCGGAACGGATTATCGGCTGTAATATTAAACAAAAATAGTTTTGCTGGTTATGTGTGCTATTTTAGTTTAGTTTAGTTTATTTATTGATTTAATGTCTATAACAACAGATCAAGTCCAATTACGCAATAGACAATGATAAATAAAAATAAAAATATGTATAAAACGAACAAGAGTATCATAATTCAATAGAAAATAAGAATCCAAAATTTAAATATACAATTAGCCAAGATGAGCATGCATTAAACAGAATAAGTAATTACTTTATCTTTTAACATGTTTTTGAAAAGCATCAAGGTCGGTGGCAGGGAACCAAGTCTGAGTTCGTTATGCTGCCTAGGTAAACGTAGCAGCGGTGAAAAGTAATATGTATCAGCCCGTGCAAATGGAACATTTAATGTTAAGGGGTTAGTCCACTGTTAAACTGCTCAAAATGAACTTTTTTTTTAAACAGCTACCAACAAAAAACTATTCAAGATATCGATTTGAAATTTTACACACATCTTTATTAAAGCTAGAAGTTAACGTTTTCATTAGAAAAAATTGTTAGAAAACAAAATGGCGGCCGCCCCAATGGATCGCAGCAGCACCACCGAAAAAAAAAAGCAAATTGCGCCTCGTAAATTCCTGGACAAAATAAGCGTCTGTGAGCAAACTACCAAAAAGATTTCATTAGTTTTGAGTATAAAGGACTGCACGGGCCTAAATTTAGAACAAAAAAAAATTTTTTGACGAATTGGGAAACATTTTATTGATTAAAAAAATTTTTTTTATTAAGTTTTTTGATTCAAAAGTATACCACATTTTTTTTAATCGCTTTAGGGCTCTAAAGTTAGGCCCGTGCAGTCCTTTATACTCAAGACTAATGAAATATTTTTGATAATTTGTTCACAGATGCTTATTTTGTCCAGGAATTTACGAGGCGCAATTTGCTTTTTTTTTCGGCTGTGCTGCGGCGATCCATTGGGGCGGCCGCCATTTTGTTTTCTAATATTTTTTTCCAATGAAAATGTTAACTCTTAACTTCAATAAAGATGCATGTAAAATTTCAAATAGATATCTTGAACAGTTTTTTTTTGGTAGCTTTTTAAAAAAAAAGTTCATTTGGAGCAGTTTAACAGTGGACTAACCCCTTAAAGTAGATCTACATGACCGATCCAATACACAGACGGAAACCAGATTACAGAGGTCAGATGGGACAAGTCGATGGTGTAGTTTAAATAGAAGGCATTCATCGAAGAACAGCCTACGAGATTTCAGGGATGGAATTTGTAGCATGATAAGTCTCGCGCTATACCCACAGTAAGTCAAATTGAATTTGAAAAGCAGAGAGCGGATGAACCTGCGTTGTACAGATTCAACGGCATCAATTAAGTACTGAAAATGTGGGCACCATATTTGGCAACAATATTCAAGGATACTGCGGACAAAAGAGCAAAACAGGTGTACACAGGTGGAGATATTAGTAAAATGCTTAGAAGATCTAAGTATAAGGATATATTTTCAAGCGTTTCAGACATTTGGCGAAATATCGGATTTTATATTTTAAATAATGTTTAAGCTGTGAACAGGCATGGTAGAAATAGCATTGATCACATCAATTCAGTCCTTTTGCTGTCCAAGTTTGATTCAGGTGATTTGAAGAATTGCTGAGTCGTTAATATAAATATTCAGTGATATTGCTCACAGTTAGGAGAAATTGAGAAACAATGATAATTCCAATAAACATTGTGTGTCATTTAGGATGTCAAGAAGAAGCATTACATAGTCATAATGAAAATGTGTATTCTTGCAATAGGGGTAGATCACCTAAAGACAATAAATCTTTTGACAGTGCGTAACCGATAATTGCCAGCTCACTTGGACTAAGCAAGTGTTTCTTCCGGAACATCAAATTATATTCAAAACGATCTCGTTAGTTGGTTTTCAACAAAAAATATTGATAGATATTTGTAATGAAATTTAGAAAAGCAAATTCATAGCAATAATATTAGAAAAAACAACCGATATATCATATCGATCACAACTTTCAACAACAGTTGATTATATTACTTCTTCCGGTGCAGTTAAAGAAACTTTCATAAATCTCACAGATGTTTCTGATGACCAAACTGCGTCCCGTTCATTTAACCTTGTTTTGCATACTGTCCGAAAACTTAAAGCTTTGAGGAGCCTCTGTAATATCTGCCAAAATATCTGAATTGCAGGCATGTACAAAAAAATGTATAAAAACGCAATATTTATTCATTCCTTTTTTGATTTGATTTTAAATTTGATTTTATCTAAATCGTTCAATAGTATACGTGAATGTCGATATTTTCCGAATCTATTACTAGTTTTTCAATAAAGGCAATGAGTTTATGTGCTTTGTATTTATTCGTCAAAAAATGCTTTCAAAATTAGCTCCAAAACGTTGGACTTTTAATGGTAGGTTACTTTTAAAAAATTTTCTATAATAATTAGCAATTAAAATAGCTCGTGGAATATAAAACTGAAAGTGATAGTGCTAATTGAGACGGAGAGATCGTTAATAGTGAGAGTGGGCTTTTTATTTTACTTAAAGATTCTTAGTTTAATGTTTTTTTCTAAAAAAAAAAAAAAACAAAAAACAATACATACTATTCGATATATTTCAGTCCTAACAAAGTAATATAATGTATCATATTCAGATCTTATACAATCTTTAAGAAACAGTTTCATGGAAATCGGGAACGAATTATGGTCGATTTGCGAAACAGCACAGCGTCGTAAAACAGCAAGGTGCATAATTGACAACAATGAAAATGTTGTACCATTCTTTACAAGTGCTTGTGTCGATATAATTGATAGCATAATCGTTCAAATAAACACAAGGTTTCAGATTTTTAAACCCTTTCAATTCTTCGAAGTTTGGCCACTTTCAAAAATATTATATTTCTAGTTCTGTGAATGGTATTATTTTACTGATAAATATTTCTTATTGTGTGAAGGACTGTGAACTTTTATTTTCATACGAATACAGAATGTCTATTCTCACGTCCCTGTTAGTAATTCCTGGGTGATTTTATAGAGGGGTTCTATTACACGTAACGAATTTGCGGAAAGCGTAATCAACCATGGACATCAACCAATTGCTTCCCTTCGGTAAATTGTCACGCCACGCCACTGATTGATTGCATAGTCCATTCAGTAATCATTGGAAAATATTATTTAGGAATTTTTTGGAACTAATGAAATTTCAACCATTGACAAATATCACATTTTCAATGGCATCCACTGTAATAGTATAAATCAATTTACAGCCGTATTAGTGCAATTAGTTGAATCAAATCAATTTAGCGAACATAAGGTTGAAAATGCAAAAGTCACGAATCTGATATCTATCATCGTAGAAAAAGCGTTAAATCGAAAAAGACGAATGAAGCAGGGACGACTAGAGCTGCTATTCTTGTAAGATGAAAAAAATCTTTCTTGTAGACTACACTTGAAGTTTTGGCTCAGGACCACGTCTCGCGTAAAAAAATCGTCTGCGCAATTATTTACATGGGGGAGTTGTTTCTTGAATTTTCATTCAATTTTCCAGAATATGATTTATAAGCCCGGCTCCCCGATCCAAAGTAAAAAAGAAAAAGCACCAACGTTCAATGCATGTACATACGTAAAAGAACTGGCGTTTTGGCAATTTCTTCTTGTCTTAACCTACACAAGTCCGTTTGCGAGATAAAGAGTTCGTCCTAAATCATAGAATCGTACTGTCGACCGACTTCGTTTTCCGCTCAATTCTAATTCCATTTGCTTTGTCTTGAAAGCTTTCTTAGCTCGGAGGAATTTAATTGTGATTTTTTTCTGGTTTCTTGGATATATGTACTTGTTTCAAGATTGCAGAGCGGCGAGAACGTATGTTTGCTTTTCTGTTCCTTGGCTCACAGACTGGTGCCCAAGTTGAGTAAAATTAATGATCGAGAATGCTGTTAAGTTCGTCAAATATGTTGCGGGAGAAAATAATTTGCATTTATTTGAACAGGAGCATTTGTCCCATGCTAAGTGAATTAACTGGTTACTCAAACAGGTGAATATGTTGATTAATGCTTAATTAATTTGATTAATACATGATAGGAATACTCTGGCCTACAACAAGCTTCTCTAATGCACGTGCCTTTCATACACACAAATTGAATAGACTGTTATATAACTCTCAAATTGTCATACCTCTGTGCCCTGCACTTTCAATTTCATATGGTCCTCACGTGTCGTTTTGCCATCCTTACGCTTTTTCCAGCAGTAGCCATCACGTCGATATCGGACCTTTTTCCGAGAATACAGCAGCAGAGAACCACTTTTCGGTCTGTAAATACAAACGAAAGATTTGTTCAAAAATTTGTTGCGAAAATGAGAAAATACAATTAAAAATCTACAACTAATATAAAACATGTGTCTAGGTACAAATGGAATACGGTTGCTTCGAAAGCCGTGTACAGAATTATGCGCGATGTACGTGGGACAGATAAAATCCTTTTTTATGTCCTTAACATCTCATAAACCATACAAAAACGTAATGAAAAGAGACACAAAACGCGAATAACGAACAAATGACCGGACATAATAATTACTATAATTAGCTTATGGTGGTTAAATAGTTAATGACCTGAAACTTTAATTTGTGGAGCTACAATTCAGGGATTTTTTTTTTACCATTTTTTGATGGTAGGGTCGGAAAACGGAATTGTTAATTTTTGGCTTTCGTTTCTAGCTAAAAAAAAAAAAATCAAGGAAAACACTGCAAATCGAATGGCGTTAATATGAATGGGAATGTGCAATTGAAATCAATGTCAATGTTGCGCTCGCTCTTCATCAATAAATACCGATAACAGTTTGTTTTGAAAATGTCGAGTTATGATTGGGTTCGGAATAGAGATTCCGTCAAAATAAAAATTAACGTAATTTCGAAATACTTCACTCGAACAAATATATCGTTTAGTTAGTATGGTTATATATACATATATGAAAAAAACCAGATTTTTCGCGCTTTTTTCATTTTCGGGATATGCAGAGCTAAAAATTGTGCCAATGATTGAATAAAGATTAGTTTGGGAATTTCTTTTCAACAGAATAATATAATTCCACAGCAATTTCCAAACATATTAACGGTCGATTGTAGGCCAGGTAGAGATACTCTGTTTGATTAGCTTGATATTACAACGATTATTTATGATTATTATTTATATTTTAAAGTCAGTTCTTTTCAGTAATCAGTAATTTAGTGGCTGGTGAATATATTCATGACGGATTTCACACCAAAACCGAAGGATTCAAACTCCAATTTCATATCATCAGTATCGACATCGGGTTATAAACCATTTGTAGCTTTCCGGCTGACATGTATAGTATTTACAACACTTGGAATCTAATTCGATTTGTCTAAATCTAATTCTTTCACCTCTCTAAACACTTCTTCCCGACAAACCTTAGTTTTGGACTCAAAGACTTTGCCACACTTTAATATTGTTAAATGGAACTTTCCCGCTATTAAATACTAGAAATACTAAAAATACAAAATACTGACTAATTATAATCTAACTAAAAATTTGAAACTATGACGGACATTTGATTGGAAAGCTTAGTACGTAGGTCGGATAAAATGCCAATTTTCCATATAAATTTTACTAGAGCTAAAATCGAATACAAAAATTTAGCTTGATTTCATTAAATCAGTACGAAGTTCGGAGGTAATACTTTTTGAAAAAACTTCTCCATTATTTCAACAAGTGTTTCAATGACCGATACGTTAAAATTGGAGTAAAATTTTGACATGTAGCTAGATTGAAGCTGTTATGAACAAATTCTGTGTCAACTTCCCAGTTTTTCTTTCATCTTGAAAATAGTTTGCTAATATTTCGCTTTTGTGGAAAACCACACTTGACGGCCGTCAGGTTAATTTTAGCACATAAATGCTTCGTTGTGGAGAATTCTATTCTATTTCCTTTGCCCATAATTTTACGATCCATATTATGCTTAAGCAAAAAAAAATGGCTAATGCAAGACCTAAATGTTAGCTTGGGTAAGCAGGAAAACATCTAGACTTAAAATAATACTTAATTTTAAGATTTCAGGGTAGAATTTATTAATTAGAATCGAAGGAATTGATAATTATTCTAAAAATCCAACTTCATTAAACAAATGATTTTTCGCTCTAGTTAGGCTATTTTTTTTCACCTGTTTATCAAAATAAAAGGTTGTTTGAGCCTTTTTGGTACCTAGTCTGCCCTGTATTTTATGTTTTGTATTAATGATTTCGATGTGAGCTATATGATTGAAATCTTTTCAAATTGATTGTGAATTGTAACTTAGACGGTTAAATATTTGAAAAACAAAAATTAAGAAACTAAGAACATATATAGTGTGATTAATTATGAGGTCTGGTTTTAATCTCAAATAAAAGGCATAAAGTTGAATTATACAGTAAACATTTTATTGTGACTCGAAAAAACAATCTATGACATTTACTTTTTTAAGATTATCTCATTTAAATGTTGACCAAGACTACGCCATAAATGCTTCATCCTGAGGTTCCAATTTCGGACGACGCGTTCCAGCGTAGCGACCGGTATCTCGCGAATGACACGAGTAATGTTGGCTTCAAAAGCGTCGATTGAAGTTGGCTTATCTCTGAAGATCAGAGATTTCGTAAAACCCCAAAGAAAATAATCTAAAGGTGTGCTATCACACGATCTAGGCGGCCAATTTACTGATCCAAAATGTGAAATCAGGTTCTCACCAAAATGATTTCTCAATAAGTCCATTGTTTCTCTCGCTGTATGCGAAGGAGCGCCGTCTTTTTGAAACCAAAGTTCACCGATACCACGGGCTTCAATTCCAGGTAGCCAAAAATCCGTTATCATGGTGCGATAGCGATCGCCATTGACGGTTACATTCTGACCGGACTCATTTTGAAAGAAATATGGAATACACCAAACTGTGCATTTCTTTGGCTGTATTGGTAGCTGTTGAAGCTCTTCAGGTTGTTTAGCAGCCCGAATACAGCAGTTCTGCTTATTGACGGATCCATTAAGCAAAAATGCGCCTCATCACTGAACAAAATTACACGATAAAACAACGGATTTTGGATTGGAACAATTTGGATACGTTGTTGCGGTGTAAGTCTTTCCATGATGATTTGTCAAACAATACTGAATAAAAATTACATAACAGTTTGACAGGAGTCATGCGTGATGTATCAAAAAAAGCCTGTTGACAATCAAACTTCATAATAAATCACCCTGTATTCCTGTCTCTCTTCCAAAGAGGATGCATTGCTGGCAAATTTTTATACTTTCATTATATTGCTGCTTACGACCTTTTGCCTACGGGATGGTATTTCGTACATAATAATCATCATTAGTACTAAAACCGCTGCCCGTATCCCCTACGGAATCCGACCGTTAGCCGCTGTCATCCAGTAAGGCACGCCTAAGCTTTGAGCCTACTATCAATGCCATCCTTTTGGTGAAAGCAAGGTCTTCCCTTCTGTCGTCTGCTATAAAATCTCCCCTAAGGGAGTACATACAAGCCAAGGGTCCAGGCACACCTATGTATGTATGTGATTATATCTGCTTCTAGGCAGATGGCTTTGTTGGTCTTGAGCAGTCACCCGCATATTTCTCCTTCCATATTATCAGAGTTTAAAGTAGTCAAAGGGCTATACTACTTCAAATTCATGCTTCCTTACCTTAATGGCAGATGTTGCCAATACGTTGTTTGTCTCTCCTCCATTTATGTGCGGTCACAGAAAAGGAGGTAGACATTTTTCTCCTCATTGTAAAATGTCTGTTTAAATTAACCTGGCCAATGGTCATGCACAGTTTTCTTGGTCTGTGTTTAGATTCAGGTTATCATCATCGTGGCACTACAGCCCGAATCGAATCTTAGCCATATAATGCTCCGCCTTCATTCGTCTCGGTTCAGTAACCACGTGCTCCAGTTCGGTGCTTCCAAAAGCAACCTGTTGTCAGCATCTATCGAATCCTCCCAGTGCTTACCGACTGGCCTGACTCCGCTCAATCGCCCATTGAGAGATCGCTTGAGAATTCGATTGTCGCTCATTCGTTCGACGTGGCCAGGTCATTACAGTTTTTGTAATCGTGGGATTCTTCACAATCGTGGGATTCTTCACAGTATTTAAGGCTTTTTCAGACGCATGGGTTAGTGTCCAGGTTTTGTTTCTGTAGGGCACAGGTCTCCTTCCCGTGTACGCTTCGAGATTTCAAAGTGGGAATCACCGAATAGAATGTCTAATTGTTAATTGAATCCGTCGTTTGATTTCGTCATGCTCATTCCCATCCATCGAGAGGTTCGTCCCTAGTTACACGAAGTTGTCTACGTTTTCAAAGTTACAGTCCCCTATCGTAATGTTTTGTCTTACTGGCGTCCTTTTCCTTTATTGGGTCATAATTTTAGTTTTTTGCTCGTTAGTTTGAAAACCAACTTCTTTGGCGGATTTGTCTAGTATATCAAATGCTTCCTTGGCGTCGTTGAACGAACATGATATAATATTGATGTCATCAGTGTAAGCTACTAGCTATGTCGAGTTATAAAAAAGAGTTAGTCTCGTGTCAACAGGAATTTTTCTGATGACATAAGTAGATATAGAATACCAGTTCTAGGCCACTTAAGAGGAGCGAATAAGAGAAGCAAATAAGAGGAGCAAAAGAGAAGCAAATAAGAGGAGCAAATAAGAGAAGCAAAAGAGGATCAAAGAGGAGGAATAAGAGGAACAAAAGAAGAGCAATAAGGACATGGTGCCTGCGATTATAAGCCCACGCATCCCGTGCATGACGTAGGCGATGATCTTTGAAAAAAGAAAAAGAAATGCGCGTGCGACTGCTCAAATCGAAAGAAGCTACATAATACAGTCTGTCAAGACCCTTATTCATGCCCAGCTTATATTATTCGTATGATATTTCGCTGACGAATGGTAAATATAATTGAACTCTGCAATGACGACATTTTTTATATCACCGGCTCCTCACCTTTTATGTCACCACTACATACATACTGGCCCATCATGGGCCACTGCAGACTATCACCATTGTGTAGAGGGGCGATGCCTTGTAGTGACCCACAGTGGTTAAGCATAGAAATCGTGATGGACGATGATGGCTTTGGGAGTGATTTTGCTCAACATATCACAGCGGCCCATCATGTTCAACCGAAAAATCATGACCGGCTTATTTAGTGGCCCAGTGATAGACCCAATTCTGTGATGGTGGCCATCATGGCTACCATTGCAGTGCCCCATTGTGTAGAGGCAACATTATGGGAATGAGAGAAAATGAATATACATAGCTAATCGCCTATTAAATAATTGAAGTGCAATTTCCTAAAATACTGGAGGACATCAAACTCATGGCTCGATAGTTACGCAGTAATAAATGGCAATACCAATAGCAAACCCAGACTTACCATAACAAGAATATTTCAAACACAATTTTTATAATTTCCGAAACTCCTAAGTCAATTTTCTCGCACGTGCAAGGCAGTTCACATAGTATTACTTCGCGTAACAATGCAAAAGACTTCTCCCACAAAAGGCAGTCGGAAACAATGGAGACACGACACGAAGAAGACATACGTAATTTCGGCCCTTCTGTCTAAAAGCAGGTAAACGTTAGATTCCTGATCCCGCAGGTTAAGAGAATTTCATGCCGAGTTAAAATGGATCCTTGGAAAAAAATCAAATTAAGTGGAATTTGTAGCGTACAAAGTAGTCGTACGTAGACTCAGTGAATTTCCGCCGTAAAACCGGATTAGATGGCTTGATATATGCGAAGAGTTAATTTGCACACACCGGCTTGAGATTATAAATTCAGTAATTTTCGAGGCAGTAATCTTTCCCAGCCATTTTAGTTTGTGATAATAGACATTTGTAAGGATTCGTGAGTACAGCTTTGGTTTGGCTTATAAGTATTTAGGCACTTGTCGGCGGGCGAAAGTAGTAGTACATTATTTCGATGTGGTCTTACTTCAAGATGTGTCACGATAAAGTGGCACGAAACTCTATGTGTGCAGTTTGAATTTCCACAAAGACATTACTGGCTGAAGGCGTATGTATTTTCACAGCCCATTTTTAGCTGTTCGTTTTATATCCACATATGAGCTGCGCGGTTTCACAGAATATTTCAATAAAAAGTCCACGATATTCAACGCCATGTGAAGGAAAATCGTTTTTTGTTCTTGAACCGTTTTCAAACCGTCAAAAAATTATCCCTGTTTACATTTAGATCAATATTGTAGTCCTATCTTCTTGATGAAATAGGTAAATGAAATGAGGATTATACGTCGATTAACAGAATGGCATCGGTGTTAATAAAATGAACTGGGCGTTTTGAAACAAAGCATTTTTTTGCTTGAGTCAACTTAAAATGCATAGTTATGAAACGTGTAGGTCAAACAAATAATTACGTTTATCTCCTCTCCATCGAATTTTAGCAAGTGCAGTCAGAGAAAAGCAGTTAATATACGCATCGTTTATGAGACATGGACAACATACGACTACATATACAGACGAATTTAAATACTTTTATTCGCGTTGAGCGGAGTCAAAGCGTGGATAAGCATTTACTATTTGCGTACATATTCGACTCAAAGTCTACTATATCCAAGTGAAAATATTTATAGAATTCCGGAGATTTCCAGCGAATCAAAGTAGGCTCGTATATAATTATTTTTTGGCAAGCAAGATAAAATGTGCTGTGCAAGTAGAGAAAAATAATGTTAATATCTATTAACTTACCTTGTTTTGACTTCTTTTGATTGCCATTCGGAATGTTTGTCGAAGCTGATAAGAATAGCTGCTATTTCCTGCAATTAAATAAAAGAAAACGCTCAGTATTATATCCAGAGTGAGAAATCACTTATCATAAAAGCCTATACGTGTGCAGGCTTTTGTATTTGAAAGCTGCTTGCGTTGCCCTAATTTCAACTAATAGCTTGTCTCCGTAGAGACATATGGGTAGTCATGTGAGAGTGCAAAAAAATAGACTCGCTGACCTACGACTCTGTATGGTAAGCGCCTTTATGTCCAGCCTATTAAGATCCTACATAAAAATATCACCTTTTCATATCAGACGCCGAACATTTTTGGCAAGTGGTCGGAGCTGGGAATCGACCCTCAAGTAAACGCCAACGAATCTTTTTGGCTACGAAACCTACGAGCAAGACGTGAAGCTTTATCAAAATGCCAGAAATTTGCTTTTGCCTAGAAGTCTCCACCCACTTTTTTTTGATAAAATTTTTATTGTTATTTTCTTGAAAGTGCAATAAAACCGATTTGTTGTTGCGATAGAAAGAGCGGACGCTTCGAACGAACAGCAAACGGTGCACATATTTAGATGTTGGATACCAGCCTGACATGGCTCGCAATCGAATAATAAGAAGGCATCACGTTTTATCTTCGAACCAGCATTCCGGAATCTATGTACATGTATGTTTGCGTGCATTTCACTTGAGGAAACTCCTTGTGCGCTTAATTTTTTTTCGCCCTCAGGCAACTTGTTTTAACATAGTTTTATGATAGCATCGAGTGGAATTAGGCTCCGATGGTCAAGATAAAAAAATAAAAGCCAGCAAACAAGAACAGCTCTCCCACTTTCTTGTGGCATTATCTTCCTGTTTAAGTGTCACTTCTTCCACGTATAATGTGCATTTAGATGAGGAAATTGATATTTTCATTTGAAAGTACAAACGCAATTTTCTTGCTCTAGCTTCATTTCAAAGTTGAATTTTTGATTTTGTGGATATTGCAAGTGTCATTGTAAATTATGTTGGGATTTTGGAAGCATTATATAATATTGTTTGCATGCTTGAAAGTGGTGAGAATTTTTGTCCAAATGGTTTCCAAATAACTTCCAGAAATGATGAATTTGTTTTTTTTTCTTTCGGAAAAAAAAACAAATCTTAATAGTATCAAATTTGAATCACATGATAAAACTCATTTTTAGTTGTTACTTTTTATTTGGGTTAAATCGTAGGAACAGAAAGCAATGCCGGATTTTGGTTTGTGTCATTCTTAAACGAGCTTAAAGTAGATGCTTGCAACACGTTGCCAGTACCACAACTAAAAGTCTACCACAATTGCTTCACGTTTAAATCAGCTGACGCTATGAAACACTTGTGCACCCGATGACTGAACCGAAAGTTACAGGTAAAGAAAGATGCTTGAGAAATTTCAAGATTTTAGGAAATTTAACTTCTATTAACTTTTAAGTTTAACTTTTTTTTCATTGTAGATGCTGCCATATGAATATTAAACTGTAGCATCTTTTGGTACTGAAATTCCAAAAATGTCTAGTGCTGGCAGCACTTAGCTAGTACCAAAACCAAAAGTATACAAAATTTGCTTCAAATTGAGACCAACTCACTCTCTTAATTTCGTTTCGATCCGAAGGCTCTATTGGAATTTATATGGGTAAGAAGAAATTTAGGGTTACCCGCAAAAGATTTCAAATAATCGAAATCTTAGTATTTTTTGTTATTGGCACTACAAGATTATTACCATTTGAATACGAGTATTTAATGATAACACCAATTGGTAAAGAAATGACAAAAAATTACAAAAGCTACCATAGCTGGCAACCTTATCAGGCTTTTTAACAAGATTCCTACCAAATTTGACCTTCAATAATGTCAATTTATTATACGAACTTCGTTTTGATTTCATGACTGCACTAGAAGAAAGCCAAAATTATACAAAATCTGCTTCACGTTGTAATTAATCTACCCTGCGAATTTCGTTTCGATCTGATGACAGCGTTGGAAGTTACAGGAGTACAAAGAAATTTAGCGTTACCACTCACAAATGTTATCAAACTTTCGAAAATCCACATATATGTTGTTTATTTGTTATCACTGCAAGATCATTACTATTTGAAATTTTTATGATAAAATCGCTAATTAAATGTATGGAAAAATATACAAAAAAAACCTATTTCAAAAATATGTCTGAAATAGCCACACATTCGCACATAAAAGTCTCCACAAAAACTTCATATTTAAAAATAAGGTAGTTTTCGAGACATAAGGCTGAGAAATTTTTGAGCAGAGCTCATTATAAATAAATTGCATGTTTAAAATATTTCAATAGGTTTTATTTGCATGCATGTTCATTTAATCAATAGTTTCAATTTAGCTTTTGTATTGTTAGGATTCAGGCGATAGCGCTGAAAATAAATATATATTTTTTTTAAAATAAAACCCAATAGTTTTCTCAACTTAGACAGACTATACGATGCAATTAAGCCTAAACAGTGTAATGTTTTTTCAATTTAATTTTTTTTTTCTTTTTAATGTGTAGTTGAATCAGAGCTTTCTACTTAAAAATCATAGGAACGCAATCCGAAGTAATCTCATCGATCTATGTGTACATGAAAATATTTGACGATGCATCTCGAGGACACCTTAGGCTAATTTTCCTCCTCTTTTTTTATGGCTTCTTTCAACCATTTTAGAATGAATGCAAGAAATTTCCCACCAATTGAAATGCCATTGTTTTTCAAATCGATCAACAGGATCCTTTACTTTAAGCGCAAGCACGGCACTCAGCACGCCATCTCGTACTTGCATGGTCAAATTGTGTCTCACTTGAATGAGTGAAATACTCCTTGGCACGAAGGTCTTCTATTGAAATTGATCAAGTTTGGATTCGTAAAAGAGATAATAAGACTCGACGCAAGCTTTCTTACCAACAGACTATACTATGCCAGCGTTAATGGAGCAGATTCTCTCATAGAGCCTGTTACATCAGGAGTGCTACAAGGCTCTGTCACTGGACCAGTGCTTGATACCCTATTCACCGCAGAGTTACCTATTCCAGTGGGCCAACCACAAGTTCAAATCCTCCAATATGCCGATGACACGCTCTTAATCGCATTGAACCAAGACCCGCTCAAAGCGGTGCAGAGCCTGGAATACTACTAAGGAGAACTAAGTCTTTACTTTGACGAATCGAGCATCAAACCAAACAGCAGTAAGGCTCAGCTATGTGTATTTCGCAATCCTTCCAAGTATCGGGGATCTCAAACTATCCGCAACATGGCCAAAAAACTCGCTGTCTCATTCGGAACATCTAAGATTATTCCTAGTTCATCTCTAAAGTACCTCGGAATCGATTTCCAGGAATTTTAAAAATTTTATCATTTTGTGCGGCGAAAAACCAAAGCTGCCAAATCTGTTTCAACGTATCCGACCTTTTTTCGCCAAAAAGATGGGCATGACCACCAATGCTAAATCAATTTGCTATCAGACCCTCATTCGACCAATCCTGACTTATGTATCCCCATCCTTGATTACCTGCTCAAAGACTATCATGGCCGAGGCCGAGATATTTGAAAGAAGAATCCTCAGCTTCTGCCCTGGTAACTAAAAAGTGGCTCAGGCTCATAGTCTCAGGCTCATAATAATGAATTCAAGTCTCATCTAAAGTAACGATTCGACTCAACACTATCCTCGTCTTAGCTAACCAAAAACGCGCGACAGCACTCCTACCACTGTTGTTTTTGAAGCGGCGTGACCATTCTCGACACCCACCTTGTGCTGACCTTAGTCACACCAAGATGACCGTGATGCATATTTAAAATGGTTCTAGTTCGCCAAACATTTCTACGTGTTGTTTCTTCTTTAGTTTAGGATCTTCCAATATCACTTGTTTGACTTTTTGAACAATTTTCGGAGAGGTAACTTCGATTGACTATCCTGTGAGTTTCTTCCTTGTTTAAATAGACCATGCCACTTGTAAATCATAATTTCACCTGAACGAGATCCCACGTAAATGGACGCCATCTCTTTCATTATGGTTTGAGCGGACTTTTCTTGTTAGGTGAGGAACTTAATAGTAATAATACTCAATTTTCTCCACATTTTGCACTTTTTTTGCAGATTGGTTTGCTGCGTTGACGATAGTTTAAAAACTATTCGTTCGATTCAAATAAAACTTACTACATATACAGATTGACCATTTTTTCCTCTAGTTTTCCTAGTCTAATATTGTCAGGCAATAAAAGCGACAAATTAATAATAACACGAGAACAACATGTAAATATTTTTTTTGTTCATGGTGTATAATTAAAAAAAAAAAAAATTGAAAATTAAGACTACAGAGAGGTGGTAATTGAAATTTGCATTGAAAAAAAGTAGCAGCTTTATAAAAACGCTTTCAGATATTGATATTATCATACAGTCATTTCAAGAATGAAGAGTTATTTAGTATTTGCAAACCATCTTGGAAAACTTTAAAGCACAAATATAGATTATAATTTGTTGTGTATGGCTGAAGTATTTTCTAAAATCTATTATGATTGTTAACTATCCGCAGTTCGAATCAATTTTCATATCAAAAATCAAGTTGTGTTGCTTTGAACGTGTTCAAGCAACAATTTTTCACAATAAAATATTTCATTGGGCTTGAATTAAATTATGAATTTGTCTTATACCTAATGTTCTAGCTTACTATGTCTTAAATCTAACATTTTTATAACTATACTAAGATCTTAGCCTAAAGTTAACAAGTACTTGAGGAGAAAGCCCAGTAAAATCCCTTGAAAACTTCATTTCTGGAGCAACACTAGGACTGGATTAGTAAAACAGAATGACGCCAATTCGGGATAGGAGCTTTAGGACAGAAAGGGAAAGTAATTTTACTGTTGGATTCATATGTTTGTGGAGGAAAGATTGCGTCTAATTTTGTCACGCAGTTATGAACATCTGCTTGTCTAGCATCGCATAATTTCATGTCAGTGGCGGTACTTATAATTATTCTCAGATACTTTTTTAATTTTGGCATACCTACGATGCCACGACATTTCAAATAATTTCGCAACAAATCAAACGAAAATATCATTTATTCCTTGATAATTCGGAATGGCAGCTCGTTTCAATTCAATATCTTCAGGATACAGGCGGATATTAAACATCACATATGACCACGCGTCAGATATGCATGCATTGGTTGCGAGCGTTTTGAATAATGCATTCAAAATTTAAACGAGCCCTCAAATACTGAGGGTGAAAAATTGTTTTCATGCCAAAAATTTGCAAATTTAAACGTGATGTTGCAAACTCAATTTTTCCTTTACTCGTTAGTTGGGTTTTTGTTTAAACGGTGTGTGCATGTGGCATCGGCTACCAATTTTCATGGACTCGATAACATACTGGGCACGAGAAAATACACATTGTGGAAATATGGAATTTGTCAGCTAGTTTTCTCTGGTCAGCGATAACAATATTGTGAAAATGTAACTTGGGGTTGTAGCAAATTTTTCGAGACCTCTGTCCGATATAATAGAATAAATAGACACAATATGCGCCATTGTTTTCGCCCGCTGTATGGTTTGTTCGAGCAAATGGTTTAAAAAACGTGCCATTTTTATTGGGTTACTAGTTACTGTACATGAAATTTAAACTAGGTGCCTAGGGCAATAGAAGTGCATGTCGGGAATAACGTAATTGTGTGAAATAAAAACACTCTTTGAATGGTTGTGTTCGTGGTATGCTCTGTTATTCTCTATCGGCATATGCTGATTGCCAGCGATATAAAGCCTGATACATGTTTTGAATGATTGAAATAGTTTGAGCTTTCGTAGATATTATTTATGCATTCAAATGTATTAGACATTTTCTCACTCCATCTTTTTACAAAACATTAATATTGTTTATTTTCAATCTTTTAATTCGATACATTTATATCAAAAGCTTAGATCGTGCTCGAATATTTTGTTTGAATATTTTGTTTGTTTTATACATTAAAATTGATGTCATTGAAGTGTTTTTGTGATTCGAATTGACAAGTGTGATGCATTTTTTATAAAATGAGGTGAAAGTATTTAAGCTGGTCAACAAAGGTCAACCCTCCAATGTGATATTAACACACACTCTCTCTTCCTTGATATTTTACTTCGAATATACGACCACTGAATCTGAATAAGAGTTTCTAAATCTTCTTTTTATGCAATAAAACCATTACGTGAACCCAGCGTCGACGGACTCTAACCAGTAGACAGATAAGTTTCAGTGTATTTTAGCAATCATGGCTCTTTTTATAGAGTGATATTTATGTTTCGACTTGAAAACTTTTTTATATCGTTACTTTCATCGTCATTCTTCCGTTATGAAAAAGTAGAAGAGGAAGTGCTTATTTACGAGTATATGATAAGCTCGTAACACCACAAGGACACTCAATTTACTTAGTTTTTGTTGTGCCAATTGGCACTTGAACGATGACAGGAACATTTACTATGATTCGCATATTAGACCACCATAAAATTTATGGGCGATGAAAAAGTATATTTACGCCTTACAAAATCGTACATTCAATTTTACATAGCAAGCGTGCACTCGAAAAAATAGTCCAGGTGATTTGGCTTACATTGTCCGTAAATAGCCGAAAAGTTTTATAACTTCCGAGTTGTACAAATAAAGGTTTATGCAAATTCCGGTGGTTTCTGCCGTCCGACTCAAAAATTTCGGTTAACGCTCTGCCTTTTTTAGCTACAAGTTGTTGTTTTTACATGCGAATAAAGTAAAAATACCTGTATTTGCGAAAGTATCGTAAATTCGAAGAAGCACAACAACCAAATACAATTTTATTCTACAAAGTTGTAGTTTTAATGAACTGCAGATAAAAGTTCACAATTGTAAAACTTGAACTTGCAAAAACGGTTTGCATTACATTATCAGCTTTTTGTTTCAACGCTGGAGAATTTCATTTAAAAGTGGATATCATCGGAAGCGTCGGATCAGAAACCACCAAATATTTGTTCCTTGCAACGAGCACAGTTGTTTACAGTGAAAACTAAAAGAATCAAATCATGAATGAAGAAGAGGATATAACTGTATGCATTAGGTACAGTATGCGAAAAAAATATATACACCCCATGAAAATGTATCTTCCCTGTGAGCATTTTTTCTCTCAACGTTTAACCTCCCTAACACCACCCACATAAATTTATTATCCCACAGTTGTGCAATAAATGCGCGTGAAATTAATTCCTTCAACTTCGCACTAAAAAAATAGCTGAAGGTGGTTTAGAGCCAGTGCGATTCGTACAGCGACAGAATTATAAATACCGTGAATCTTATGGTGTAAATTAATTGCGTGAAAGGTTAGTAAAGATTAGATTAGGTTAGACTAGCATTAGGTCACCAGTTTGGACCCATTTCAGCTGCCAAGTGAAGAATCAGCTGATTCAACATGACGGTGATAGCTAACTCTTGAAAGTAATAAGAGCCAAAAATCTTGAGCCGTTTATTATTTAGGGCCGAACAATTGCAGAGTTTGTGCTCGAAATTGCCCTCTTCCATCTCGCACCTCTTGCATGAATTGCGTAAATTGCTGGATGTCAGTTCCATTTTGTTCGCATGAGATGCGGTAAGGCAATGCCTTGTGAGCAAGCCGACCGTTGCTCTCAAGCAGTTTCTGCTGATTTTTAGCAGTTTCCTGCTTTTGTTTAGATCAGATGATGGCCGTAATATCTTGGCCACCCTGCAGTCCATCCTGTTTTCCCATTCGCACTTTAGTTTGGCCGATACGGCAGCACCTAGTTCGCTTTTGGTGTCAGCAATTGACTGTGATACTGTGATGCAGAGACTATTACTAGCTCCTGAGCCTTTCCTCGCCAATTCATCGGCTTTTCTCGTTAGCTTTGACCCCACTACGCCCTGGCACCCGCATAATCCGGATAAGAACATACATGCATTGCATTTTCATTGAGAGCCACTCTGCAAGCGTTAACAGTTTTTGAAGAATATCTGTAAGACGTAAGAGCGCGAGAGTGGCTGCCCTGCTGTCGACGCAAATCGTCGTACGTTTGGTTGATGTTCCGCTAATGGGCTCAACTACCATGCGTATAGCATATACTCCAGACTGAAAGATAGTAGCATGGTCTGACAGTCTACAGCTGAGGTTAAGGCTCAAATCCGTAGAAAACATGCCCGAGCCAACTCCTGTGTCCGTCTTTGACCCGTCCGTGTAAATCCAGACGCCACTATCGGCGGTAGCTCCCTTTTTCTTCCAGTCTGTTCTTGTGGGTATCTTGACCTGGAAATCCCTGCCAAAGTGTATTATTTTACTCATGTGGTCCGTGTCTTCCGCAACAAGC
Source organism: Nemotelus nigrinus (assembly GCA_947369275.1). Lineage (NCBI taxonomy): Eukaryota > Metazoa > Arthropoda > Insecta > Diptera > Stratiomyidae > Nemotelus > Nemotelus nigrinus. Next base: position 217,830,011 of record OX376372.1, read on the forward strand.
CCAAATCTTCTGCAGCATTCTGTAAGAATACCGCTGTGGCCCCACTGATTTGAATCGTTCCACATGCCGGAACTGTTAGCGCGTATCGCCGCTAAGCTTGCGCTTCTAAAGATGATTCGATCCAGGGGCATAAGTCCCAGGATCCAGAACCCAGCCGTTGGGGCGGTTCTTAAAGCACCCGTAATACATATGCAAACTATTCTTGCAGTTTTGTTAGCTCCTTGATATTCGTTTTACTCTCCGCTGCCTTCCACCAGACGATCGCTCCATACACCAAAATTGGCCTCACTACACATGTAAATATGCAGTAGGCCGCCCTAGGTTTAAGACCCCAGATATTGAAATAAGTAGATCGGCCCGCGAGAAGAATAATTACTGCGCGAGCCTTACCTATTCTGTGCTTCATGTTAACCCCCCAGCTCAGTTTCCTGTCTAATATAAGGCCCAAATATTTAGCACTATCAACAAATTCCAATGTTATTCCGTTTAGGCTAGGCATGGCAATAGCCGGCACCCTGTGTTTCCGTGTGAAAAGTACAGGTTCGTTTTTTGTCAGGTTTGTCCTTAGACCGGCTTTTCTGGCCCAGATTTGGATCTAGTCCAGCGCCTATTGCATAAGGTCCGACAAAGTTTGTTGGAACGCACACTTCACAAGTACCACAATGTCATCGGCACCCGTCATCACCACAAAGTCACTGCCCCTTAGATTCTTCAGTATTTAGTTCACTGTCAGGATTCAGAAAAGGGGAGATATAGTCCCTCTTTGTGGTGTTTGCGTGAAAACTGTTTGGTTTTTTGTGCTCACCTGCGTGTAAAAAAAGCTTGTATGAGCCATTAACATCAAAATTTAATGTTTCTAGCAAAAAATGCTTAGCTCATCGTCGATGATTACCTAAATGTACTGGAATGTGGGAAAATAGTTAGTAAAGACAAGAAAAGTAGATTAACGGTCCAAACAATAATACATAAGTATAAAAACAGTGGCTGTGTTGAAAGTTTACGAAGAACAAGACGGGGCCGCCAAAAATAACAGATACGAGAAATAGCAAAAGAGCCGACATCATCAACTAGAAATATTTAAGAAAGACTTTTCGTTGATATTCTCTTATATTTTCCTCAGTGGACTTTACAGCGTCGAATTAGCGAAAATGGATTTATAAGCCTTTTCAAAGTAAAAAAAAATCCTGTTTTTCTGAGAAATATGAAGCGTGTGAAATTCGCCATCATGCCCCTTTCCTTTTGGCAAAAAGTCATTTGGAGTGATGAAATCATGTTTCATGAATAACTGCAACAAAAGTGTGTCGGGTTCTTTCAGTTATCATCGCTTAGAAGGTCTGGTTTTAGTGGATGAAAATATGACAGGAGACTGACGGGAATAACGTTCAAATTTTGTCAACTAGCCTGCAATCTTTAGCTAAAAAAATGATCATCGGCGACAATTTCATACACAAGAAAGACAACAATTTCAAATATACCAATCAAGCTGCAAAGGAATGCTTTATTCAAAGCTCTATAAATGTTCTAGAATGGCCTACTCAAAGTGCAGACTTAAATCTTATGGCATATTTGTCACATCTATCGCACACAAAACTCAAATAAGCTTTGAGTTTTTCGAATCTTCATTGGTAGGCACACCAGGAGAAAGCTGGCTTTCTACCATGGTTCTCCCAAACGAACATTTATTTATTCGATGTGACCTCAGAACATAGAGATCTAAGGAAATGAAACAAGCGTATACATATACGAAATTTAGTGAAGCAATTTTACTACAAAGGTAAAATCTATAAATAGAACAAATCGAGAGAATTGCTACCTCAGATATTCCCCTTGGTTTCGACGATACCTGAGCTTTTGTTGTTGCTGAGTTAGTAATTGTCAAATTTGCGTGCACATGGCCAACTATTTTTCTCTATCTATCTCAGTCTATCTTTCTGTTTGGCACAGCTGGTGAGTGTCAAATTCGCTTACTACTACTAACGCTCAGCCTAGGCAAATTGCTTCACTTCTCACTGCCATTTGCATTTCCTTATATCTCTCTCTTCTGAGGATGTGACATAAGCAATTTCGTTTTTTTTTTTGTGAAACTGAATATATTTGAGAAATCAAATATACCAAGCCACAGAAGTTTAGATACACCGATTTTCGGTCCGTTTATGTATACCGACCAAAAATCCAGTGAACCGGCCTGAGATTGTATTGCTAATCAGCTGGTTATAGGCCTGGAAAGTTGGAAGAAATCGCATGGAACAGAAAGAGATGCAAGATAAGATTCGACAACTATAAACTCAGGCTCGATTTTTCGTTGCTCATATACGGCTCACTCTTCGCAAAAATATCACCCCACTCTCAGGTTTTTTTGACAGATAATCCATTGTGGAGGCGCAATTTCAAGGTTAAAGTGTTTTTTTTTTCCAAAATGGAAGGAGTTCACCCACTTACCTTTCCCTACACTTTAGTTTGGCATCGAATTCGATACAGAATTTCATGGACCCGATAACATGATCGAAATCAACTTTTAAGACCGTTCAGGACGAGATTCCGACACACCTAACTTGCATGCTTCGCAGATCAAAACTCCTGAAAGATATAATACAGGACTTAATTTTACAAATTTACAGCTTCGGAAGCTAGTATGTGTCAAAAAGTGTGCCGCAAAATAGAATCTGTGGAAATTCATCGTAGTATTGAATTTGAAAGTGATTTCACTTGATGTGATTCGTGTTACTACAATTTTAGATAAACCTTCGCGTAGAAGTCACACTAAGATACCAACAGAAAAAATCAAATGGGAAACGATAAATTTTATCAAATAAAGTACTTTTTTCATTTGCATTAATACTTGTCGGAGACGTGTTTGCATAAAAACTTCATGAACGTACATATATGCATATATATTAACATCAAGACATAAATTACAACCGACTGAGCTAATTTCCTCCGTAGTCGTCATTTCGTAAGTAAAACAAATGCATACACACCGATCAATCCACAGATTAAAGTGAAGGAAATCAAAAGCAGTATTCGCAACTGGAGGTGAAAACGAAAGACACTTTCGCGGCGACTTGTCATAAATCACTTGTATAATAAACAAGTGTCCATTGCTACATACATATACGTTTAGAGCGCTTGTACATGAACACAATAAAACCATGCATTTTGTATTCAAAGGACCTAATATTTTCTGATATGAACAACTGACTTGTCACAGCTGCTAGACAATTGAAAAAAAACCAGAACGATAGATGAAGACACGGCATGTTGAAGAAATGAGAGCTCATAAAAGCGGGGTTTTTTTTTTAACTTCAGTGACTGTGGCGAAATGTTTATATCCAAGTTGATGAACACATAAATCAATATAAAGAGTTTTGACTTGAAACGAAGAAAAATTTACTATTGTGCCGGATTTACACTCTCCCCGAGATATGGAAAATTTTGGCGAGCACGAGAGTGTAAATGGTCACCTCGTATATTCTCGCCTGTTTTTCTCCATTCACACACATGGCAAGCCATGGCAAGCACGAGAGTTTGAATGGTGCTTTCGCCGGCGCTGCGCTTATTTTATGAAGGTTTCTGAGAATTTATGAGGGTCTCGTCTTAGTTCGAGGCCGCTCGAAATGTTGTCGGTTTTACGTATCGAGTCAAAGGGATTTGAAAAAAGGTCTAGTGCTGGTATTTATTTTTTGATATTTACAAATCGATTTGGTTTGCCTACGAAATCATGGACAAGATGCATCATACCGGACAAGATACATGAGTATGAATGGGTACGAGATACACCGTTTGTGAGCAGAAAAAATGCTACCTAGCTATACCACATACATATCTGTACACTTAAACTTCACACCCTTCAAATCTTCTCAACGCGAACAGGACCAGTTTTATTCCGTACTGAGTTAAAAGAAAGGATCTATCGTTTAAATAAACAGTTTTGAGAGAAAACTTTAAATACTCGTCAAATGTTCCGGGAAGTAATTTGCCAAGTTCCTCGGCAAAACGTTCGGGGAGAGTGTAAATCTGGCATTACGTGTAGTGCTGGCATCCGCAAATTGAAACGCACGATGGCTTCGCAAGCGTGCTTACCAATTTATTTGATTTGAGCTCTGACACAAATTCAGACAGTAGTTTTAAATTAGTAAAAAGAAAATTAAAAGACCAAATAAGTATTCTTTAAGAAGAAAAGAGGGGATGATTCTTCATGACATATATAGAACATGAGCTATTCAGATTTCAGCAATGGCTGCCGAATTACACGAGATCAATTTGCTGACGCGCATTGAATTTGATTTCTTAAATTTCATTAGCAATTGCTATCAAATCTCAGAACAAAACATACCTTATATGTATTATTAAAGAATTGAATTTGAGTATAGTACGGTCCTGTTAGTTCTAATGTTAGCAAAGGTAACCCTCATTTCAATTGCAAGTGGCCACAACAACATATAAATTGAACTCATTTGGCTACTAATGGGAAACATTATTTCCTTAATTAAAAGATAAATTAATGATTACAATAGACGCTTGAGGAGCCTAGTGGGCAGAGCATTTGTTTCTTGTGTGTGGGGTCCCTGGTTTGAGTGCAGGTATGGACTAGGTTCCGAAAAATCAAGCTTTGATACAATTAGGGGTTAAAAATCACCCCTGAATCAATCAGAGGCCGTATATCTAATCACCCTGCACTCGTATTCTGTTGAAGCTCTCTACCAGCTTCAGCCCCTACAAAGGTTGTCGTGGGATTACTTAGCTTTTATTGACTGCAATAACAGCAACTAATAAACTCTGTATACTTTAAAATGCTGACTGCATTGAAAAATATAGGGGTGAAAAGAGATTCAGGGTTACCACTCGCAACAAATTTCAAAATTCAAATATTTGTTTTTTATTGTCACTGCAAGATCATCATCATTTGAAAATATATTGACATCATCACAGAGTAAAGATATGAAGAAAAAAAATACCAAAGCTGGCGGCTGGTAGCTCAGAAGGGTCGTTGATTTGAAGACTTTTTGCTTACGTACCTGCAAATATATGGATATTTCTTGTGCTTATAAATGTGTTCTGTGATTTTTTTTTATTATTTATTATAATTTTTTTTATTATTTATTTTCCACAGATATAGAGGGGTACTTATAAATTCACTAAAATAGGCGCCCTCGCTAAAGAGATAAAGATATTTCCTTATTAAACAATATTTACAATTTATAATCTGCAATAAATGCTGAAAATTGTAGTTCATCAAATTATGCAATCCGGAGAAAGTGTAACTGAGAAACCATGCTGATTAAGTCACGAAATATTAGGTCTGTTCCCGGAGTACGGTTAATTGCGATTAATCGCGATTAATTGCAATGAAGCTGTTCCCGTACTCCGTTTTACTGAAAACTGAAAATTTCCCCTCTTTCAGTAAATTTCAGTAGAGTCTGAGCTACTGAAAACTACTGAAAAGTGTCAAACGGAGTAAATATTTTCAAATGTGCGCGGCAAGCAACATATTTTTTGCGTAATGTTGCTATGAAGGTCGAATATTTTTGTGGCGATAATTTATTACCGCTTAGGATGACTTTATAATCACTATTGTTCTCCCAAAAACCGAAAACTGACACTTTCGGTTGTCAATTTTCAGGAAATACAATGAGAGCGTTCCCCTACTTTTCATGAAATTCCCCACCACATGATTCAGGAAAATTCAACAAAATTCAGTTACTGAAAGTACGGGAACATACCTATTAGCTCAACTACAGCGAGTCGCACGACCTGGCGCGTGCCTGAGTCGCGTCATCTCGTATCACACCATCAATTTGCGTTGTCCTATTTGATTATGCTAGAAAAGTTCGTACTGAGTCAGGTCACGCCACTAACGCAACACGTTTCTCAATTTGCGGCTTACTTTAAAGTCAAACGTTTGTATGCTTGCAGCATATACGTTTCTTGGAATAGTTAAATGAAGTTGGAACCAACCGTTTCAATGACTTAATATATATATATATATATATATATATATATATATATATATATATATATATATATATATATATATATATATATATATATATATATATATACTGGAGAAAAATATATATATAAATGTATAGCAAATATAAACATTTATATATATTATCCAAAATCTTCAGCAACTGTTTTTCGGAAACGCGTTATCCCATTGAGCTCAAATTTTGAGGATATATGGAAGTATATGCACTCGTACATAGAACAGGTCTAGGTTTCATAAAATGTAAATTATCTTTAACCCTTTGGCGCCGGCGGCCATTAGACTGATATTTTAAGTATCCTTATACAAATTTCAGTCAACAAATAACTTTCAAAAACATTAAGTCTGCGAAATGAATTTAGGACGTGTTTCGAATAAATTTGGAAATTTTAAACCCTCTGTGTGCGCTATGTGCCTAAAATAAGATCAAAAAAATGTGTAACGTAACTTTTGATAGGATTAGCAACTCATTATGAAATTTGCAGGTCATCTAAATGATATTAACTTAAAATATAGGTTTTTATGAACGTGCTAGCAACCGTGAAGCTGCGGCAAGTAATGAAAGTGAAAGCCTACGAATCATCGACTTTCCTGAAGAACTTTCGCTATTTAGAAGAAAAACAACACATACATAAATTGTATGCTTTATACTCAGTCAAAATAATACTATAATACTATATACTCAGTCAAAATAAAATTTTTGAAATGCATATCGTACATGAACGGTAACCTTTCCCCAATTTACCTATATTTTCAGCATTAGAAACTTCTGTTCACGGAAACTCAAGACCCGATAGTCAGACACAACTGAAATTCACAGAATGTATGGAGCTTAGTGGGACTAGTATGGGAAAGTATGGGAAACCCTGTGGCAGTGGTACCATCTTGAAAAATCATTAAGAATATAAAATGCTTTTTGCCCTTTAAATTCAGATCCAGTTACCAGATTTTGACACAATTGGTTGAAACATTATTTTGGCGCTGCCAGCTAAACTAATTTTTCTGACAATTCGCTCAGCGAAATAAAGCTTTTGGCCCTATAACTTTTAGTGCAGTCATGAAATCAAAGTGAACTTCATATGGTTGATAGACCTTATTGTAGGCAAAATTCAGTAGACATCAGATTGAAAAACCATGATAGGGCTGCCAGCTATGGCTGATTTTGTATTGTTTTGTCATTTCTTTACCAAGCGGTGCTATCATTAACTTTCAAATGTTAATGGTATTGTAGTCAGAATAAAAAAAAATTGATTTTCGAATATTTGGAAACTTTTGCAAGAAGCAGCCCTTATTTTTTTGAACCCCTATAGCTTCTAATGCATTTATCAGATCAAAGCTAATTTCACAAGATAGATTGACTACAGCGTAAAGCAGATGTAGTATATTTTTGGCTTTGGTGCTAGTAAAGGGTTCCTAGGACGAGGTGTTTTTGTTATTTTCATATCAATAAATACTAACGCGAAGTATTCATAAGACGAACATCTGCAATGAAATTAAGTAACCAGTGTTTAAATTTTCCAAGTTCTGGAAATTTTTCGTATGGCAATCCGTAACTCTCGATGAAGTCTTTGGATGAAAACTAGATTCGTAGGGTAGGTTGATTTTGACGTGAAGCAGTTGCTGTAGGCTTTCTGTTGCAGTATTTGGAGTATTTAGTTGGAGCATTATCATCACTTATGTTATAGAAAATGCTGTTTTTAAAGTTTTGTAAAATAATCATCCGATATTGAGTATGGCTAACAAGCTTTCCTAAATTTTGAAACTTATTCCGCTGACAATCTTTTAACCCTATGAAATTCAATGATTTCTTTAGATCAAAGTAGCACCTGGCCTTCGAAACAGGCTGGTTGGAATAACAAGCAAGTGTTGTAGCGCGATTCCTCTACTTTTCTTCGAAAATGATTGTTTCTAGTGGTTCCTATGCGCTAGAGTTTTTTTTTCAATTATACTGTCTCGCGATAACTTTGCCATTACATTTCCCGTCCAAGGTAAATAGTAGCTCAGTTTGTGACAACAACAATAAAATCAGTATATAAAAACGTTATCTGGTCTTGTCTTTCTGAAAACTTTGCCTTTTCAAACATTTACATGACAGGAGGAAATACGAATAAAAGTTTGTCTCGTGACAACGACACTTAGCAATTGGACTTAAGAGGCTCAACTGGAATTAGAAACCTAAGACGTCATTATAATTTATCAACGCGAATTAGTAGCTCAGTCACTTTCAATGGGCTGCCAAACACTTGTGATGATTGCGTACTTCGCAGACGAACAACATAAAAGCATCATAATTTGGACACTTGATATCAGACTCTGTAACTTATGCGTCCCTCAAATATTAGCACCACAAATGCCTTTAAACAATTTCCGTTTAGACGAGAGTGTATTTCTAAATGACCTTGGTTCAGTTTCATTAAAGTCAACGTATGTATATCTAACATAGATAACGTATTCGTTGCTGAACTGAAAGTAGTATGTAGTCGCAAATTCTACAGACTGAATGCTGCTATTTTATTTACTAAGATGCTTTTTTTTATCTGTTATACAAAAATATTTGACGAATATTATTTTGACTTTGAGCAATGTACTTGATATCAAGACAATGTTTCAATTGTCGGTAAACCAAGCGTAGTGGTTTCTTTTCAATGATAGCCTCTCGTGGTAAATGAGCCAATTCGCATGAAATCCCGAAAGTCCCATAAAACCATTTGCACTGACTTTTGACTTGGCTTGACCGAAAACTGTACACCGGACATATTATTCGCATCTTGTTCACCCTCAAACTTACTCTGAATTTAAGATTGAACCACGTGCGACCAAATTAAATTGCTGAAATTCATCAAGTTATGGCCGAACAAGGGTAGTGCTGACCAGTAACGAGACCGCTCTCATTCGGTGCCAGGTCCGCGTATGAAAAATTCAAAAACAGAAATGTGGTTAAGATGCGAGGCCATACGTCTTCATTTAGCAATTCAGCACTGATTCTTTTGTAACAAAGTGTTTTTTCTCGCCTCTCTAGTGTCTTATTTATGGATGAAATGGCAACCGGCTGGATGTAGATTTGCAGAAACTGAAACGATGCTACGTACATGTACGTGTGCATATTTCGCATAGGACGAAAGAGAGTCCTGCCGGTTAATAATTCAGTTGAAGAACAAGGATCACAAAAATGAAATAAAACTTGTGTTTTCAGCTGAGGTTGGCGAAATACGCTACATAAAAAGGACTTTTCTCAGTGATTCGCTTTTGTTTTTCCCGGCAACACTAATAGGCAAAGAATTGAATTCATCGAGCGAGTGCTACTTAAGTTAACACACAAAGTTACATTTCCAAGTCTATTAAGTAGTAGTATATATGTATTTCTTTATTCATTTTCTAGAATAATGGAAACTTCAAAGTTCTATTTTGATTCGCACAACGAAATCATCTGAACAAAAACTGTCCCTAACCAATGTATTCAATAAACTCCTCTTCTGTAGAGCTGGTGTGCATATATATATTCAGCATATTTATACCAACAGTAATATTTATACGCAATTTTATATGGTCTTCCAGATAAAAAATTCATTCGAATAACTGAAGAAGATTACTCGTTCCTTTTTGAAATGGAGAAAGATTGTTTAACGATGGAGGCACATCCCTTAAAGGAAACTAAGGTCGATTTATATTGTCCTCGCAGATAGCATTTGTTGCGTTCTATAGCCCTGGAGACATAAAATAAATTACACTTTGCATAAATTTTCTTCACAGAATAATATAACGAATAATCATTGAAAGAGTTCGACTTAGCGAATAGCTATCAACAGAAATTATCTAATCCTTGGAAAGGTGATCTAGGAAGCAGTGGTACACAAATATAGTACACCATTAAAAAGCCGGGTTTTTTTTACTCATTAAATTTTTGTCTATCTTTTCCTTTGAAAGATTTAAGTGGCAAGAGTAGATATAGGGCCCTATTCTGAGAGTCATCTCACGTGAGATCTCTCGTCACTTGGAAAGTCACGTCACTTACGAATCGGTATTCTGAGAGTCACGTGAAATGACTCTAGGTGAGGTGACTATGAATTTGTGTTTGAATGGCAACGCCTGAGCGTTTGAAATTCACCCCGGTTCTTGTTCGATCACCGAAGTTAAGCTGTGTTAGGCGTGGTCAGTACTTAGATGGGAGACGGCTTGGGTACACCGCATATCGTTGGTGCGCACACACTTTTCATACCTTTGTATCATGAGCTCGGCTTACTTTGGAGGGGGCGCAATTAATAAAAAAAATTAAGTTCAAATGGAAAGTAAGGAAAATCGAACGCAAACAGGAAATTTCCAGGGGTAATCCAAATGATTAGTGAAATAAAAAAGAGGACGGTGTTTACAAGTGTACCAGGTATACTTAAACTTGCTATACACGATTATAAATATAGTGATTAGGAAGAAGTATTGGTGAATATTAGAAGTGATTTTTATGTGTTCGTTGTGCTGTTTCAGGCTTTGTGGATGACTCTCCATCAGTCCAATGAGGCATTTGAATTGTCGGTTGTTTTTCCTATAAGAAATAGATCGAAAATTGATATGCTTCACATTTTATCCGTCAGGAATAAGCGGTATATCTGTTTTTCTCCATTGTTAAAATTTTCGCTCGAAAGAATAACGAGATAATGGAGACTTGTCAAAATTTAGCTTCACTGCGTACTTTTTAAGACTGGCACTTTACTGGTCAATTTTCGATCGATTTTTTTATTGGAAACACATTTGCACAGTTCAATTTTCAAATTCAAACACCAAATGTGACTTTTTAGCTCGAAAAAATGAGCTGCACATACCAAATTGGCGTGAAATGATTGTAGACATGTGTTAATGCCATCTGCATTTTCAAAACGACAGCAACAAAAACAACCAATCAAACATAAAACACCCCCAAAAATTAACACGCAACTACCAAATCACAAACATATGAGCCAAAAATTTATCAAGAAACGGCTATGGCGAACACGTAGTTGAGTTTAACCGCATTATTCAAATAAAAATATTTGAACTATCTTCAAAAAAAGATTTGTTTACTTTTTTTCATGATTCACGATACAAACTTCGTGAAAATCCTTCTTCTTTTTACTCAAAATATCAATTTATTATCATTTCTGACCACAGTCACTTGATATTATCAAGTGACTGAAAATCTCACTTTACGTGACGCTCGTCCCTTCACGTGACTCTCGGAATAGCCGACAGATCGGAAATGTCACTTGAAGTCATCTCACGTGACTCTCAGAATACGAAATCATCTCATTCGTCACGTGAGGTGACTCTCAGAATAGGGCCCATAATCAAAAATGACAAGAGCAAATATTTTTATTTTATTTGAAGCTAGATATATTTTATAGTGATGCTGGACATATTTTATTTTTTTGACAGCAGCCGCCATTTGATGCGGCGTTTTTCAGGGTAACTCCAATGTAGTCTTGATTTGAAATTTCAAATAATGCAAAAATTGCTTATTTATATATTATAAATATTATAATTAAATGAAAGAATAATTTCTTTCACAGACTATCTTTCTGTAAATATCACATGGCTATATTTCTTTGAAATCACTCTACACTCACAACTACAATGATAGCGTGCAAGGATGTAGCGGATTCAAGTATTATTGCGCGAAAAAGAGTTATTTAACCTTGTATCTTAGAAGTGGGCAAAAATCAGCCAAAACTAAGTACCCTTGAGCATCTTAACTATTTCAGCCTACCCTACAAGATAATTGTGATCAAGATTTGAATAGGGAACGTGAAGGCAATTGAAAATGTAGAAACCGGAAATGACAATCGATAATCATCTTATTCCATTTGCAAATTCATCAACTTAACATATTTGAATAGCTAAGATTTACTAATATCCACCTGCGTGATGCAATAAATAATTTTTCAAGCTACTGGCTAATAGAAAAGATAAGATTATAAATTTCATTTTAAACAAAAGACTCCATAAACCACACACTTTAAACACGTTTCAAGACCAGTTTCTTAAATGATTCAACAAGTGTGACTATATAGCAATCCTTAAACTCGATATTACTCAAACATATTGGCTTGCGATGCTTTAAAAAACCAATTCAAATAACAATTGATTATAAAAAACCATTGAAACTCCGTTGGAGCAAATACCGAAATTCAACGCCGCAAAAACCGCACAAAATCGGTCCTCCGTCAAAGCCACAAAGCCAGCAAGTCACCTTTCGGTCGTGCGAATCCAGATACGTATCCTTCCATCTACATACATTCAGAACTTCGACGTTGCGAGCAACAAGAACATAATATTCATAGCGTTTATGTGCAAAGTGAAAATTATAGGAAAATCTGTCTTGGACCAGACGAAGTTGGAGATTGAGGAGTGTTACCAGAATATGAACTGAGTACGGATTATAGATAGAAGCGTGCTGCGTACAAAAGGAAGTGAAGCACGATCTCTATTTCTAGCCACAGTGTTTGCAAAAGGATTGTTGATTTTCACAAGAACTTAGTGCAATCAGAGTCGGCTGAATGGAACGACCACAATGACGATTACACGACGCGTAAGTTTTCAGGGTTGGTTGGGAATGTGAACGCTTCATACAGCTACTTACCTCGTTTGTATTCCAGCGGTGTCGCTGTGTGGGAAAGTGGTCAGCACGTGGCAAACTTTCCAAGTTTTCCGGAAGTTTGATAGGTTCACCATCTGCAAGGTAGATAAAAGCAAATTAATAATCATTTGAATCAAACAGATTGTTTCGGATGTGGAGAAATCAATCGGTATTTATGAATGAAAACATAAGGTGATTAATTACCAAAATATCACATTTTTCATTTATACAATTACTTTAGTAGTTTCTATACTTATGTATTGCGTGTTTTCGTCGAATTTACAGCCACTTGATTACGGTAAGAGCAGCGTATAATATTTATTACTTAAGTTTGTGTAAACGTTTTTCAAAACTAGCTCTATATTTCGTACATAAGTATAGTACTGCTTTGACCTTGTGACTCTTAATGTATCATGTTATTTATTTTTACTTCCTTAATTTTTTGCTCATACGATGACAATACCATCCAGCCAATAAAATTGTGGGTTTTTCTGCACAATTTTTTCTAAAGAAAATTACTGGAAAGCGTTTCGCTAAAATAGGTAAACTACTCATAACTCTTTTCACTCTAATTGAATGTTTTTATTCCTTAATTATTTTTAACAATTTCTACTTCTCTTTAAAACGTTACATGCCTTTCCCATTAGATCTGCGTTCGATCTGAACTGTACTGACATGTGTAATTAATTCTAGAGAATCTATTTTTTTTACATTTTTAAACTGAGTATACTAGACACTACTTTATTAAAAACTTAACCTGTGACTTAGATTTGTATTTGCATCAGCAAATAAATGCATAAGAATATAAATGGCTTGTTGAAGTCTTCTGTGCGTTTAAAAGGCTCGATTAGATTTTATCATACTTTTTTTTTGTATGATGATGCCAAGGCTCAAGAGATCCCCTATCATGCTATATCACAGCCTTGGCGGAAGGACATTAAAGAAAAAAGAGAGCGAAAAGGTTGAGCTTGCAGGAGATAGCGGTTGAGCAACTATGGTTTATAGTCGGCGGGGAAAACAGTAGATGGTAGGCTGTTCCAAAATCGTATTGACCTACATAAGAAAGAATTGGAAGAAGAAGTAGAAGGTGCTCTGCAAGGAATCGTACTTGATATACTGTCCGTATGATTTGGCTTTCAATTCTATAACGTGGCCACCAGTTCTCGACTTAATGTCTGTTGTCGAATCTACATTATGGCCCAGCATGGGCCGCTGCAGGCCATCACCATTGTGTAGACGGTGGTTGCCGAGGATGGCTTTGAGAGTGGTTTTTTTCATCATGCGCAACCGAATAATCAGAACTGAGCTATCTAGTAGCCAGTGTGCAGAGTCAAGTTTGTGATAGTGGCCATGATGGAATTTTGGGCCATAATGTCGATTCAACATAAGAAACTATCTCAGCCACCTTTTGGAGGGCGATTTATAGCACCAAATTTCCCGCTTGAATGAATCAGTTTCTTCCATGGCTCTTCAAACCGTCGATCCAAAAAGCAAATACTAAGACTAAGTGAGAGCTTAGAAGCAATTGTATTTTTGCTTTCTTGCTTTGTACACCATCTTGGCGGAAACATATTTGTAGCTTTGGAATCCGGATTCAGTAATTTTAATTTTACTTGCAAAAGATTAAATTTCGTGGTTCGAGTGCTTTACATAGTTAAATACAAAAGTAAATACAAAAAACGGAATTTTTACATAAAGTTTAAGATTCTTGACACTTGGACGTTTTACAAAGCCCACAAAATTAATATCATTCTGACTCATGCTTTTCAATTTATTAAGGTAATAAATAAGCCTTAGATCTGAAGTGTTTTGATGATTTTAAGTCTTTAAAGTCATCTTTCCATGGAAGGCTTAACATATTGAGCTTAAGTATGGCTATTGAGACATGGAAATCAGATATCGTACACAGTCCATTATTATTGTCAAAGATTTATTTTTATTTATTATGTCAAAGATTTACTCTGATTCTCCGATTTACTGTACTAAGGAAGACATAAAAGTGAAGATGTGAAAAGTAAATGCGCTATGAGCTCAAGCTGGATCATTTTGGACAAATAAAATCAACCTTTTCTCTAACTAAAAAGGAAAATTCCTGATTCCGTGCTACTGTTATAGAGTTTCCCCATTAAAATTCTATATTATTTTATCAAAGTTGCGAAACATTTCCATCCACAACTTCTTCAAATGCTTCAAAGAGTTACACAACAGAGACATTAGTCGGAAGTGTTTTGGCCTATTTGCTTACGCCGTTCTTCAATAGAAAGCTCAGTGTGTAATTTTGTGTAACCGCCTTGCATTCCTAGTAACATCCCAACAACTTTTAAGTCAGCACATATCTTCCAAAAATGTTCCGTATACAGTATTTTGCGTAGTCGTTTTTTGACGTTTTCATACCATCAACTCCATTTCTTTAACATGAGCTCCAAATGCAATAGGTACAGTAGGAAATCCGATGCCAGTGTTCAATAAAACCGCTTTCAAACTTATTTTCAACGAATCAATAAAAAGTCTCCACTGGTCAAGTGAGTACGCGGAAAACATATTTGTCAGGAGTTAAAAGTTAAATAAGGAAAGAAGTCATTAGTGGTAATCTTAAGCAATGAAACTAAAAATTCTTATGCATATAAGGTCGCCTCTTGGAAATAATCAGTGTTAAAAATACTGTAAAATTGGGGGTAGTTTACTAAACCAGAGCAACAGCTGCCATAGTTGCTAATTAAAATGTGAGCAGCTTAGCACAATATACCCAAGGCACGAATAGATGATTATAAGCTACGACCTACGATCTCTAAATATAAATAAATTTATTTTTAGAATTTTCAATCAAAATTGCAGGTCAGTTTCTTTACATGGACGGAAGTTGCTTGCGCAAGTGGTGTTCACACTGCTGTCACACTCATTGGCAATTTTTTTGACAAATGTTGGCAAGAGATTGCCAACAAGCAATTGACGGGTGTTTACACACAGTTTGACCCAATTGACGTCAATAATTGACCTATCTGCAATGAGTGTAGCTGCATCACAAGTCGTTCAATCTGGTAATTTTGGACCGACTAAGTTACTAGATCGATGAGCTCACTAACTGTCTTACTGTTTTTGCACATAAAATCACTAATTAGTATATGTCAATCTCGGTCGTGACGGACTCAATGACATGAGGTGAAAGACTTAGCTTTGGATTTATCGGGTTTTATAATTCACAATCATATATAGTGTTCCATTCCTGAATTTAAAAAAAAACACTCAATTTGAAAGATCCTTCATTTAAAGAACAGTATTGACCTTAAAAGTACATTTTAGTTACTAGCACCTTTTATGAGATAGCGAAAATTTAACATCAAGTGATAATTGCATAAAGTGCGTGCATGATGGAGTTAAGCGATTAGTCAAAGAATTCAGAAATCCCACCTAGTATCTGACGCGCACATACCATTCGATCTTCATAGACTAACATTAAAGACGATGCACCAACTTCGCTCCGCTGTCCTTTATTTATCCTACACTACAATCGCCAACTCCACAATATATTTTCACTATCAGTTTGCAATACGTTCTTGCTGCCTTTAATTAACCCAACAACCGAAGTTTTGTTTTATGCAAATGAATTTTCACTCACGGCTGATCAAGGTCGTTTGATCTTACATTTGAAATTCAGGCTGGTTCACAATATTTTTGAATATGATACTATCAGTTTGTCCACCAAAAATACAGTGATTTTTGTTCTCAAGTCATACAAACAAATGAACATTTTACCCTGGCTAACAGTGCTAGCGTTTGGCAAATACGCAAAAGGAAATTACCGTCCTGTTTATTAGTTTGCTCTATTTTCATCTTAGTAATTTCCCGTTGAGCACCTTCATCTTCACATACATAAAAACAGTTACCAGGGTTTATTTTGTCGTGAAGTGACAGTAGCTTATGTAATTGTCATCTCAACGATGCTTATTTTATCTTTAAAATTGTTTGGCAAGTAGTAATCAACACTATTTGGGATAAAACGATTAAGTTTAAACGGCACTGCTATTGTTACTTTTGCACGAATTTGAATTATTTGCTTCAATTTATCCGAATTTTTTTATTTGAATGATAAACAGTTCAAGAATTTACTGAACATTTTTATTCTACTCCAACTTATGGTTAGATTTAACATCTTAGTCAAAGTTTGTAGTGTTGTACTTTGATTGAAGATGGACTCCGGTAAATGTGAATAGAGTAGAGAGAGTGAAAACGCATATGCCTGTTATTTTCTGAATAATTAGGTATAAGTAAATATTTAAAAGTCTATTTCCGTCTCAAGATATTTTTGTATGCAAATCTATCAAGTCACTGTAGTGTTGTGTAACAAGGTCATTTCCCTACAATTGCTGAAAAAAGTGCAATTATTTTAAATAAATGTGAAGGGTAGAATTTATGTATATTCCATCTCTTGGAGGGTGGTGGTGGGCGGTATCAAAATGAAGAAGACTCGCCGCAATCAGAAATACAGGCGAAATGGTATTGAGAAGTACTGCTTCTCCGAGTTATAACTCCAACTTCGCAAGGGTCATCTCCTGCTAATGTCAATCTTGGACTGATAAATGACTTTATCAGCCAGGTGTTGGCGGCTGGAACTAATGTCGTGGTGCTGGTTGTCACTCTTAAACTGCTGACTACCCTTTTTTAGTAATTTGATGACTGTGCCTACTCTCAATAGCGCTTCGTTCATCTCGATGGTGCAAAGAGCGGCTGCTCAACACCTCCTTGATGCGTCATAATTGGATTTTACGCTGGAACAGAAACCAGACTGTCACAATTTCATAGAGTTAGCTTTGGAGGGCTTATCACTGTCTTCGTCAGCCAAAATGGCGGCTCGGCACTTCTGGCCATGGAACCCGTCGCGGGCCTTGATCTGAAGTGTCTTTTCTACAATTGTAGTAAAACAACAGACCAATGGCGAATCCTCATCGTATCTATGAACGTTCGATATGGCTCGTCAAAGTTAAGTCTATTGTATGATTTCGGAGTGATTAACTTAATCATATCACATTATAAATATTCGCTTATTGGTGGCGATTTGAACTCGAGGAGACACCCACAATGGGGAGATTTCATGACAAATGGAAACGGCAGAGTATTGCTCGAATAGCTACTACTAAGGAATCCTCACATTTCCTTGCAAGTAGCTACTCCGAACTCACATACCAGACCAAGTAATAACTCAACCATATACTTCTTTCTCCTGTCAGACAACCTGTGCAGCAGTACTAATCCCTCACACTGCTGGAGGCAGGTTTGTATGTCTGATCACTTTGCCGTGAAGTTTCGACTATAGTTCCACTCCTTTTTCAGCTTCAAGGAAAGACCCCCAAAGACAGTCCGGTGTTTCAAAAACATCGAATATAATAAATTTCAGCGCGACATAGACGTTGCGGTAGTAATGATAATAAATTTTTTAATTTTAAACTGTACGTAGATAGCTTAAAATAAGGATTATTTAACATACATTTTTTTTTTACCTGGCTGCTTTACTATTTTGGCCTACTGGATCTTATTAGATGGTAATTACTATTTTATTTATCATTCATTTATTTTATTTTTTTGCTCACACTTATAGCATATTACCCAAATTGCAAATGACTTGGGGTTGTCTTAGCTGTTTTATGCTTAAATACCAACATAGTTTACTAAACTAAATCTGGCTTATGTCTAACTACAATTAGCTTAGTGTAATTAGACCTAAACTTAACCTAGGTCTTGACTACCCCCTCCGATTCGTTGGGAGGCCCGCATAGTTGTCCATGAGCCGTCGTTGCGCTGCTATCTCCGCCGAATGCATTTATGGTTCATTAGAGCCACTCGTGCGACCGATATCCCGGATCAGTCTGTTTTCATGTCCGTCTGTCTTTAAGTAAAATTTTGTCGTCAGTTCCACAATCCGGTCCCTAAGCGGCTCAAGTCCTGTCTCCTGATATCTTTTCAATTTTTAGTTACCAGGTTGTAAAACCTGCCAGTATGGAAACGCAAAATTCTCCGTTCGAACATCTTCGCTTCTGTCATGGCAGATTTGGAACAGGTAACCCAGGATGGGGATGCATATGTAAGGATTGGCTGAATGACTGTCTTATAGCAAATGGATTTAGTCTTTGTCATCATGCCCATATTTTTGATAAAATGATGTCTGATCGCCTTTAGTGACTTTTGACCCCGTATAAAATCTAACGCAGCTCTCGGATCGATGGGGATTTTTGACATTTTGTTCAGCATGCCAGTATCAAGGTTCACACCAAAATCCTGCTTTCCCTTAATTTTTCCGAAGTTTCGCCTTAAATAGAGTTGCTGAAATCAAATTAAATTAAAGTTACTTTAATCGTTTCGATATACGTACCCAAATCTACGTAATCCTTAAGATCTGCCTATTATTGAAAATTTAGGTTGCAAGGCATATTAATGGTCAAAATATACTTCCAATCACAACCTCCGTTCACAACGAGCAACGTTTACGTGCTCGAAAGTGAAAAGCTCTAGAACGGAGTGTTCCTGCTAATAGTTCGAATCACATTTTCATACTACTAAGCAAATAGACAAAGGTTTACTTTCATCAAAACACACATGAATTTGGAAGGATAAAGGTCACTCATGCATGCTTGAAAAATAATTTGTGAGTGTGTCTAATGTGGATACGCCCGAAATGATCCCTTCCACGAAAGGGAACGAACTTTATCATGCAAACATGTACCTATTCCATCTAAACGTTGCACTTCTTCAGGTTTTGTTAACCTTTTATTGTTTAAAATCTAGTAAATTAGTATAAAAGCTAGATAAACTGGCAGACAATTAAGAAGATGAGAACGATATATGAACATCAGTATAAATAAAATATAGCGGTGCCGTAGCACGATAATTTCTACAAATAAAATTTAAGTCTTTGCGGCCAATAAAGTGCGTTTCGCTCGCGAAAGCACGGTTGACATTCGCGCAAGTGGCCTGTTTCCGCGAAAACTCTCAGCCTAAATGCACCGCGAGTGGTTTTTCGAAGGCAAAGAATTTAAATACGATCGCAAACTTTTAGTGGCCGCTAAAAATCCGAATTTAAATTCCTACTCGCAACTGTACCAGGTTAGCCCCAATTCAATGTACTGACGCCCTTGGTGCGAGCCTTTGTTATATCATCGCGCTCTTTGCACTGTAAATAGTAGCTGCTGTGCTGCTAGCAGGATTTTATGCACACTCTAATTACATATGCACTCTCTGTCAACTTCAAAACTACCAAAAAACTAATTTCACAGTCGAGAGATGGCGGATCGGCATCACAGGCAGACTAGGAATTGTCTGGCGGCCTAATTCGCGATTTCTCGCGTGGAAATAATTGGTTGTACTCGACGGCGAGAAATGATTTTCAAGATTATAGTTAGCGAATTAAGACAATGGTTCTGTTGACGATAGATTTAAACGAAAAGAAATTTTCAAGACGATTTTGACTTGCATATGTTGTTTTTTTTTTGCAAATATGGTTATTTATTCACGAAGTCGCTTCCATTCACTCTTTTATATCAAATGCTTGGAAATTTTTACTCAAACTTATATATGTATGTATGCAAAAAGGGGACAAGAGCCTGCAAATTCATTTTGATTCGAGTCTAGAAGAACAAGCCCAGAAACGAATCGTTACAACAAATTGCATTTTTTCATGCAACAACCTCTTATCCATCACTCAACGTTCTGTTTGCATAAAAACCGCTTCAAGAAGATCAACATTAAGAATACGGCAGCAAACTGAATTTGGGAATTTTAAAAAGTCATTCTTAGAAAGCAATAACTCAAAAGCGGTGGAGCTCGTGGTAGCCTCTGAAACCGAAGACCAGTCAATGTCGAACAATTCTTCGTCGGCGTCACCGAACGACAAAATCAGACTTCATTTTCTTGGCAAACCTCAACTCGAGTAATAAGCAGAATTAATGGTTTTCCAACCGAAGTATAAATTATTTATGAAAAAAAATTATAGACTCGCCTTCTATTACGACTGAAATGAAAAAAGAGCTTTTTTACCTTGGCTTGTCCACTTTTTCAGTTCCGGTTCACGTACAAAGGACAAAGCAATAGAATACAAATGAACCTGTTCGTCTACATAGCAATACAGCCTGCCTAATGCAACGGGAGGATATGAAAAGAGTCCCCTATATTCAATGCCGAAATCGCTCGCATCAATTTTTTCAGTTGCAAAGCTTAAAGTGCAGGAGCAAAGGACCATACATCCACGTATAGTTTTTTTCACGTGATATTAGTTGATAGAAATATGTTAAACTTTTATTTCGCCTTACGCTCATTTATCTCGAGAAATGCCCGAGGAAATGTGCTAAGTACTGTTATTAATAGACTATTTATATTCAATCTTATTGCGAAAGCCAAAACGAATCTCCCCGGACTCGGCGGACTGGCCAAAGTGATCTTTCTTCTTGAAAGCATATAATTTGCCTAGACGAGTGTATTTTGCCTGCGAGCGTTTCCTGCCCCAACAGCCACTGTGCATTGTTGCGTCTTTCAAGTCAAGTCTGTTCCAATGAAAAATGACTTGTGCCCTGACATTTAATTCATTTGATTGTACCGGAATATGATCGAAAGAAAGGACTCATCCACTTATTTTTTCGCTAAAACGAAGAATTCCTAGGCTTGTATGCAAGTGCCGTGAACGATGGCAGATTTCTTTTCCTAAATACTAGGTAGGAATATCATGTGTCGGAAAGTTTGCGATTCACAAGGGAGGAAATGTCTACCGGCACACTATCTGATTTCACTTTCCACCCGAAAAAAAAATAGCCGGCGTGAGTGCGGAAATAAAAATGATAAATGTGTAAGCGTATTATGGAAATAAGTGTATAATATCTGTCATCGTCAAAAAACAATTCATCAGCTTCACAGAAGTGTTAGACATATGAATATCATCCTTGTGGATAACTAGACCCATATGCTAAGGCTGACATTAGTTTCGTGCAGTTTCTTCAACGAAACATTTTGTACACATAAGTCGCCTGACGAATATTTTTATGTCTCACTCACTTCTAACTGTGAAAATGCTATCATCGTAAAGGATAATACATATCCGGGCTGCTACTTTTCTTCATCGGTCAAGCACTAATGCGGTTTCAAAGCACTATTTGCTCTATCCAGAGTACAGATACAGAGGGTCTCAATATACTATCAAGCATTAAGGAAATGAATTTTATAGATACTAAATCAGTTTTTCATTGAGAAGCTTAAGTTAGTGATGCTTATATATATGTTATTATGCAGTGGTATATCAACTTCAGTTTTATGTATCATACCATTGCGCCCAATATGCCAAATAGATCCAAGTGGAGATTTTTCAATCGATTTATGTTTTAATAAGTCAAAGCCCGTGACGAAGTTTTGTGTTATTATATGCCAAACTTCACGAAAGTCACTTTTTCCTGAATATTTCGTTAACTATTGATTTTACGTAAGTTCCTATTTAGATTAAATTTGTTAAGCACAAACATTTGCACCTAAGCTTCATACACAAAATTTACGTGGGACTTGGTCCTCGAGATATGGGTGTGAGAAAACTACGACGAAATACACAAAATTCACTATCGTCTATGCATAGTGACGTAAAAAATCGAAGTTTTCTCAAGCTTATGTCTTAAGAGCTATTAATCTAATTACTTACCATAAGAAAGATTAACGAAAACATCGCCTAATCAAGAAATTACTTAAAATTGCATAGACCACAATAGCTCGCAATTACAGTATTAATTTCGTTTTGATTTCATGACTCCATCGGAAGTTATACAGTAAAAAGCTTTATTTTGCTGAGCAAATTTTCAAGATTCAAGACACAAATATTATCCAAGCTGGCAGGAATATCCTATTTTTTTAACTAAGCTTTGACAAAAGTTGACTTAAACTTTGGTCCAACTACTGTATGAATTTCGGAAAAATCTATTAACTGAATCAGAATTTATAGGGTACAAAGCAACTTTTTTCTTAGTGATTTTTCATGATAGCACCACTGACACATTTCAAAATCACTTCCATCAGTCTTGTTCCTACTTAAGCCTAATACATTCATTTTGATCTGATAATCTGACCGTGAGTTCTCGTGAACAAAAATTTCGAGTGCTCAAAATTGTGGTAGTTTGTTCTTGTGGATACGAAATTTTTAAAATTTCAATTTGAAATGATAGACAAGAGATAAAATTTATCAATAGTTTGCATGTTTTTTTTTTAAAAAAAGCAAAACATTTTCAGGAGGGTCAATGATTTGAAATATTTTTTTTCACTTGCGTGCCGTAGCTACAGGTTAGTCCGTACACTCATGTAAAGCCCCAGTCATGAATATTTTTAGTCAACAATAATACTGCGTTGGAAATTTCGCGATAGTCCAATAATTATGTTAAAAGCTATGACATATAAAAATGTGATAAAAAATCCTTGTCTAATTTTAAGCACTCCGCACCCACATACTTCGCACCCAATTCTTTATATTAAACAAGCATAAAACATCATGAAATTTCATTAACAATACTCCCTTTATAAAAAAAAATGTTGCATAGAAATATAGTGACCTCGCCAAAATTTTTAAAATTTTGTTCATTTAGAAATATTGAATTGTGGACTATTATCAAAATTCAAAAATAATCATGCGGCTCAATCAAGAGTATGCACAACTTTACGCCAAACGATTCTCTAAAAATCCCAATAGTTAATCAAAACAAGAAAATTCAAATGGATTTTAACATAATGGTTTCGAAATTCAACGAAAAGAAAAAATTAACCTTTTTCCATCATCTAAATCGAATTCAAATTTGTTGGTTTGATACGGATAAAAATTCAAGTCTTTACTCTTATATCATTCCTAATATTCGTTGCAAAAGAGATATGTTTTCTTGAAAAATACATTTTAAATCAGCTCTAAACAGAAAAAGGTTTCATGAGAGGCTCCAAATACTCGATATAAACTTAAGTATATACTGCGCCCAATGTGGGTTAGTTTGGCCACAAACGAATATTCGAATATATATATATATATATATATATATATATATATATATATATATATATATATATATATATATATATATATATATATATACCGCAATCATCATCATCATCGTGGCACAACAGCCCGACGTCGAGTCTTGGCCGCCTGGATCGTTGCCCCCAATTATCTTGGGTATACAGTCTTGGAGTCCCAATAGTTCGCATATACTGAGCTCTCCCTCTCTCGTCTGGGATCACCTCAGTCTCCCATATTAGCAGCAGTAGTTGATGTAGCGCATTTAACAAACCCGCCCCACCAGACTTCAGTAGCCCAGCTGGTATCTCGTCAGCGCCCGGGGCTTTGTTCCTTTTCAGTGATCGCAAGGTAAGATCAACACTTTGAACGAAAATCTTCGTAAAGTGAATTTTGAAAGCATATGTGAATGAAGTTACGGTTTTCAGTCAGTTTACAGTCAGTATATAATCTTATTGGACAATAGAAGAAAATGTGTCTTCAATGCAGACATCTTTTTTAATTGGTTAAAGAAGTACATAGCAAGTTTGTATTACGTTTTTATAAATTAAAACTGCTTAGAATGTTTTTTTTGCTTATTAGCTAAATTTACTTTAAGTCTGTCTGAAATGTTTTAGTTTTTAATATGAAACTTTCGTATTGAAAACCAAAAGACTTTTGTTGGCCTATCATATCTATCTCATAGGCTCGGATGATTTACTTTTCCCCATAACTCAACTCATTGAATTATTTTTATAGCATTCTTACAGCTTTTATGCCTCTGTGGATCGGTAGGTACTTCAACCTACCTACCTACAGCTTTTATAGCATTTTTTCGTGATATGTTATGGAAAATATTTATTGAAATTGATCATTTCAAGAAAAAACAGTAAATTGAAATATCAATCGAAAAATTAGGCTGTTCTGGTATGTCTCTGCAACGTCTCATATTTAGGGGGAAGACGTAAAGTTCGTTCAAATAATTCAGAAAACCTTCCAATAAGCTCATCAATAATACTGGAAATCCAATAAAAAAAATATCTGGCACATTCCACAACTATATAGAGCACATGAAGTACAGGACCAAAACTATCGCAATGGTCTATGTTGTTTACTCAGTGAAGAGAAGAAAGTACTTACTGCACAGGCAATGCTTGTATAAAAATGCATATTCAAAAAGCTAGTTTGATTTTTGAACCTTCAAAAGTTTTGATGAGCTGATCTTTGTTTGAGATATTGGTATTGGTTTCATATTATCAAACTTTTATTGCAAGTAACCGTCTTGTACCATTTGTTGATATGCTCTTGTACTCTAATTTGTTAAGTATTAGATATTGTAACAAACTCGGTATCATTTAATACCATTCATCATTTCACCGAAACCTCCCAATCTATAAACAACGATAAACAACACACGTGAATGAATGATAAAATAGAAATATCTTTCAAAGCATCAGTCTACACACATATAGTTTCAAACAAACAAAAGCAAATGAAGACAGTTGGCAAACAATTAGGAAAGTTTGGCTACTTTGTAATGTGTTATCTGATCGCAATTTTGGCTCTTTAGCCCCTCTACTTCCAGCTTTCTCACTTACAATAGTTTTTGCAGCTTAGAAAATGCTCATGTTTTTACTTTCTTTTTGATCCTCGAAATAAGAGAGCTATGTATGTATGTGCGAGCAGAGCAGAAAGTAAAAATGATATTTCAGCGGAAGATAATTTTTCATTTGAGTTGTCAACACGTTGGGAAAAACGAATGTGGATTCCTTGCCCAGTTTCATCCGTTGCTTGTCTCCCGAAATAGTTCGCAAGGGAAGCTACACGGCGGAAACTTTCACATTGATTTATACCCTTCGTTCAGATTATGATCACATTAAGGAACTATTTTTTGACCATGGCCAACACTAATTTGTTTTCTTTTCACAGACAAAGTGCTGCTGATTGAATGAAAGAGTCTGCGAAGTTATAATTCGTTATTATAAAGATAGGAATAGTCAAACTTTTTCCTGCCTATAATTCAGATATATATTTTATCCAATCAATTTCAATCCGCTTTTCCCAAGTCACAGCAATATTATAAGATTAATTTATATATCTTGGTAGCATTTTTCATATTCATGTAAAACTTTAATTTTTTGTAATGACCAAACCAAAAGTTTAATAAACACAAGATGTAACTTTAGTCATTCAGCCATCAAAAAAAAAAATGTAGATGAATTTAACTGCTTCGCTCCATATAAAACAATAAAATACCATTTGACCTGAAAAACTTGAGACTTTTGTTTGGCACTCACGACTTCTAACAACGACTTCTTTCTTTCTTTCAGATTGTCACTTTTCTTCTCAAAGTTTCATTAAATGGGTTTGGCCCTGCTGTTCGCGCTCGCCCCAAACTACACACTCTACACACAGAGCATACTTGTACTCACTTAACCGTCGTTGCTTGGCAAAAAGGAC
This sequence comes from Nemotelus nigrinus, assembly GCA_947369275.1. Lineage (NCBI taxonomy): Eukaryota > Metazoa > Arthropoda > Insecta > Diptera > Stratiomyidae > Nemotelus > Nemotelus nigrinus. Next base: position 217,856,051 of record OX376372.1, read on the forward strand.
ATAGGAGCAGTCATCACCACTTGTAGTCTTGTATCATCGACATACCTAATTAAAAAGTGTGTCAACTGTGAAAAAGGATACAAAACAAGACGGAGGAAAAGCAATAACGGAAGAGCTGTAGAAAGTCTGGCTGGCAGCAAAATATGTACTATACAAGGGGAAGATAGCATCGTAGAACGCACACCAGGTATTTGACAAGCGCCCAGTTTTTTCCTCGGCTTTTTGAAGCGAAAAATGTGTGCGTGAAATAACAGCTGTTTTTGAATTTTTTTATTTTTTTCGAGGACAATAAGATAATTTCGTGGACAATGAGATAATTTCGTTGATAATGAGAGGAAATAAGAAAGGAAATAAAAAGATAGTCATAGATATATATCGATATTTTATACTTTTAGATATGCGAAAATGCTCGTAGAATTTACACTTTACAAAAACTTAGCCTAAGACCTGCTGGCAATTTGAAGAAGCCCCTGTATTTTAGGAATTCAATTACTTGGAATCTTTTGAGATTCCAAGTTAAAAAACTCTTCATAAAAAAGAAAAGGAAAACTATTTTATTACTACAAAAAAAATAGCAGCAATATTGGATGTGGTTGACTAAACAAGGATATTTTTTCAACCAATGAATAAATTTTATGAAACCTATCGATTTCTATCTTAATATAAGCTTGAAAGTCCCAACTTAGTGATTTTTCTACAATTTAGGTACGCATATTACAATTCATATAAATTAGCCGTAATTTACCGGTAGCCTAAAAGGAACTAGTTTCATCAAAAATACGAACTTACTATTTTGTTGGTAGTCCAGGGTGACCTCATTTGGACTTTGAAATCAAATCTTTAAGTAAACGATGTATCAACTCTTTTGACATTTTGTTGACAACATTTATATTAAGTGATTTTAATTTGAACCAATAGGGGCTAGCTAAGCAGTTGAATCTTAGAGAACCTTATCTTGATTATAATTCCCAACAAGCGATTGCAGTAGCTGGACTAAAACCAAGACATGCAAATTAATTCCGAAGACCCAAACCATCAAATTTGTAATCTCCCCGAAATAACTCTTGAAGCCCCCAGCCATATTTACCCTTCACCATTCGAGGTTTACTTGAACATAGCGGATACGTACAGTTGGGAACAAAACTCAAAAATTGTATATGCAACTTTACTGCAAATGTATTTTTATTAACATAAATTTAAAAAATTACATTAATTAACTTATAACCGTAAAGACACAAAAAAAAATTCAGCAGCGACAAAAATAATGTTCATACATTATGTAATTAAACTTAAAATTCCACATTATTTAATATAATTTTATATTTCAATATTTTGTTGGGCCACCGTTGGCATCAATAACAGCCTGCGACCGTCGTGGCATTGAATCCACCAAATTTTTAGTGGCTTCCGGAGTTATTTCTCCCCAGGCTTGTTGAAGCGCAGTTTTGAGTGACTCCTTGCTGCTGGTGTGAATTTTCGAGATTTTTCTTTTCATAAGTTTCCAAGTATGTTCAATGGGGTTTAAGTCTGGCGACTGAGGAAGCGAATACAGCTGCATTGGTGCATAATACAGCAACCAGTTCTTTACAAAACGTGTAGTATGTTTGGGATCGCTGTCCTGTTGGAATATCCAATGCCGGCCAAGACCCTAATTGTCTACGGAAGGTTGCAAGTGTTCTTCTAACAGTCTTTTATAATAGTATTGGTCCATAATACCGTCTATAAAGACTAATCTGCCAACCCCACCAGCTGCATTTCCACCCCACATCATCAAATTGCCACCCCCGTGTTTTGCTGTTGGTATTAAATTCTTCAGTTGCAATGCTGTTCCCTTTTTTCGCCAGATTCTTTCTTTGCCATCATTACCGGACAAGTTGAACTTGCTTTCATCAGTAAATAAGACAGTTTTCCAGAACTGTAAATCCTTTGCTAAATATCGCTTTGCAAATTCAAGTCGAAGCTGCCTATTCTTTTCAGATACTAGTGATTTTTTACGAGGATCTCTACTTGCATATCCATAGGAACGTAAGATTCTTCGGATGGTTTTAGGGTGAAGACACTTATTCGAAGTATTAGCGACATGTTCCGCCAGTTGCCGACCAGTGATCCTTGGGTTTTTGTCGACCTCTTTTAAGATCATGCTGATATCCCGCCTGGCAAGTTTCTTTGGTCGTCCATTTCTTGGCTTATTTTCCACTGATCCTGTGTTTTTATGCTTTTGAACAATGTATTGGACAGTGGCATGGGATAAATTAAACAAAACTCCAATTGCGCGGTATGATTTTCCATTTCTGTGCTCAGCAATAATTAATTTTTTTATTTCAACACCTACTTCCTTACGCTTGCTCATTTTTTACTCCTTTTGCTCACAGATTACTAAAACAAACTAATCATTAGATCGCATTCAAGCATTTCATAGGAAATACAACGGTCCTTTGAAGAAAAACAACAGTAAAGCAATGCAATGAAGACCAGAGTACACTATCTGATCAATGAATGAACACTTTTATCCCGACTGAATTTCGTCTTTTCTGGTGTTTTTACGGTTATAAGTTAAATAATGTAAAAATACATTTATAAATACATTTATAAATACATTTGCGGTAAAGTTGCATATAAAATTATCATAAGTATTTGCATTTTCTACTAAATTTATGAAATTTTGAGGGTGTATGGAGAGTTTTGTCCCCAATTGTATAATCCTCGTGAAAACGAGACTTCTGCTTATATATTTTCAGGTTGAATCCAAATAAAGAATCATCGAAGAAGAATCACTGAAACCCCAGAGGAAATCTGCAGGAAAAGAACGAGAGCAGTCCAGCGCAACAGTAAAAAGAAACCGGCCAAACATTAAACTTAAGAACATAGAGTTGTCACTAAGTACTTGTGCTTGAAAAAAAATATCTACCAAAGACATAGAGTGCGTTTATGCCGTAGCCAAATTAGTGAGCTTTGCTTATTTAGCAGCAATATAAACCACTTTTAAATTAGCCGAGCTTGCTATTTTGGCTATGCTACTCTAGCGCTGCTAAAATTTAGCGCGGTTACAACTGTGAAGGTAGCAGTAGTATAAACACTATAACAGTCATAAATAGGATTTCTAGTTTCGAGTGACATTCGCAATCTGCAAGCCTTGGTGCAAGGGTGTTTTTTTGTTCTTAGTATTGGGCTCCTTTCAGATATTACGCCATTTTTGCTTTGGTTAATAAGCTGTATGATGTAAACGCTACTGCTAAAGCAGCGCCAATTTGGCAACGCTATTTTAGCTACGGCATAAGCAAGGCCATAGACAACCAATTGGTGAAAACACTAGGGGACTCTGCTCTATTGCACGCTGGGTCAAGAAGTTTAAGCTGCGACGAAAATCCACTGAAGATGAATACCGCGAAGGACGTCCATCCACGTCCCTCCCTGAAAACTACGTGAAAAAAGTCGAAGATGTCGTGTTGGCAGACTGAATAGTGACCATCAAGCATGTAGCTGAGGTCACAGGGACTCGTATGGCAAGAATCGTTGCCAAAAAAATTTCATATGAAGGTATCTGCGCATTGGGGGCCGAGAATGTTAACCGACGAACAACAGATGAAACGAGTCAACATTTCGAGGGTGAATTTCGAAAAGTTCCAGGCAGATCTGGACAAGTTTTTGTCACGTTTCGTAGCCATACACGAGACCTGGATTCACCATTTTGATTTAGAAACTAAAGAGCAATCGATAAGAAGTGACCTTCTTCACCAACGCCGAAAAAATTGAAGGTGTCGGCAGAGAAGGCTATGCATCCGTTTTTTGGGACGTTGAAGGAATTATTATGGTGGAATATTTGGAAAAGGAAGCCACTATATTATACTATACAGACCAAATAAGAAGATTGCGGGGGGTTATTAAGGACAAAAAACGCAGCAAACTACGAGCCGGAGTGCTATTTCATCAAGGCAACGCACCGGTTTACAAGGCTGCAGTTTCGATGGCTGCAACAGGATTTGAACTGCTTGAACATCCGCCCTATTCGTTAGGTGTAGCTCTTTCCTCGGGTCAAGAAATTTAAAGATGATAGCGAAGTGATGGCCGCTGTCGAAGAGTTTTGGGAGAGTAGAGACAAATAATTTTTTTTAATGATATCTTGGGCTAGGAAAAAAAATATACTTAGTGAATTAACTTGTTAGGAGACTATGTTGAGAAATAAATATTTTTTGAAGTTTAATCACCTTGGTTTATATTGATTATCATTACTTTTGGATCCACCCTCGTATATGGGTGATTTATTATGATGTTTGGTTTTTAATCTCAAATAAAAAGCATAATGTTGAATGCTATAGTAAAAATTTTATTGTGAGTCCAAAGAACAATTTATGACATTTACTTTTTAAAGATTATCTCATTTAAATGTTGACCGCGACTACGCCGTAAAAAGTCCACCCTGAGAGTCTAATTTTGGACGACGCGTTCCAGCATAGCGACCGGTATCTCGCGAATGACACGAGTAATGTTGGCTTTCAAAGCATCGATTGTATTGAATTCGTGTAAGCCCAAAGAAAATAATCTAAAGGTATATCACACGATATAGGCGGCCCATTTACTGGTCCAAAACGTGAAATCAGGTTCTTACTAAAATGATTTCTCAATAAGCCCATTGTTTCTCTCGCTGTATGCTAAGGAGCGCCGTCATGTTGAAACCAAAGTTCACCGATATCACGGCTTCAATTTCAGGTAGCAAAAAATCCGTTATCAAGGTGCGATAGCGGTCGCCATTGACGGTTACGTTCTGCCCTGACTCATTTAGAAAGAAATATGGACCGATGATTCCACCGGCACATAAACCAGACTAAACTGTGCATTTCTGTGGCTGTAGTGGTAGCTGTTGAAGCTCGTCAGGTTGTTCATCAGCCCAAATGCAGCAATTCTGCTTATTGACGTATCTATTGAGCCAAAAATGCGCATCATCACTGAACAAAATTTCGCGATAAAACAGCGGATTTTCATTGAGCTGAACAATTTGGATACGTTGTTGAGGTGTAAAAATTTCCATGATGATTTGTCAAACAATACTGAATAAAAATTACATTATAGTTTGACAGGAGTCACGCGAGATCTGTCCAAAAAAGCCTATTGAAAATCAAACCTCATAATGAATCACCAGTCTATAGAGGCTTCTGAAAATTAACTAGCAAAACTAACTGATCACTCCACTCGTGCATACATTTCTCGTAAATTTGTGAATTTTTCTATACTCTCGAGTAATTTTCATCCTCAGTTTAAACATCTCTGCTCGCCTCCTTATTCCACTGTTCCCCTTCGTCGCCTCTCCATTGGATTGTATATGAAAATATATGGAGGTTGTATATTGCATGCACATATCAATTAAAAAAACCATTAGTGAAAGCAAAATGTGTCTTTGCATCAAAATAGTTTTATAGACATGGTCCCATAAGAGCCTACAACGTAGTCTTGTGAAACGTCGCAATGGGAAATCTCTTTTATGCCGGGTAATGGCGAGTGGTCGTTAAGTACCTTCTAAAAAGTTGCAAGCACAATTTCCAAGTAAATTATCGTTTCGTTGTCATTTATCATAGGATATTAGCAACAAAAACCGATTTGGAAGTTTTCAACAACTTGTTTCAATTGATCCTGAACATTTTATAGCAATATGAGCAAATAGATCTCTGGCTATCGTAACTGGCTTGTGATTGGTATGATGGCCCGTTCATGCACGCAAAGTGGCATACGACGATGTATTATCCCAAAACAACTTTGCCGGGAAACACTTATAAATCAGAAGAGTTGGTAATTATTGTGACATAAGTTTCATCTTTCCTTCAATTGTGCCGCCAGGACACCGAAAGAGCGTTATAGATTATGCAGGACAGTAAAATTAATACGAAACGCTTGGCGGCGACTTTTATGCCCCAGAAATCATTTAGCGAGACCATTTTATAGAGCCGAATGCAATATGTTCGACGAAATGGCAAGTTGATGGAGTCGTGCAAGTTTCGCTGAATAATTACGCAAGAAAGTTCACATTTCGGTGGGAAATATAATAGAAAAAGTTGAGCCCAAGTAATTCATTACAAAAACAACAGTATTGCTTACAACGAAAATACGAAGTTTGTAAATAGAAGAAGATAATCACGGTTTATCACGAAATGTTACATGTGCATCGAGCGTGGGCTGAAGGTTTCTTCTGACGTTTTAAACAAATCTGTGCTACATAAGTATGTTCATGCATACATATAGTATGCCTCTTTGCCCTACTTTGAACATTTTAAGACTGTGGTAATTTTGACCACTTTCAACTGAAAATTGAATAATATGCAGGCTGTTACAGTCGCCAAACTAGGTTTCCGTCTGAACGGATTTGAAGCGTTCTTTCGATTACCGACTAGACTTCATTGTTCATTGTACTCGAAGGTCGGATCCAGAAAGTGCCACTTGACTAAGTATTGTTTCAAGCAATAGGCAATAACAAACCAATGCCTTATTCAGGGATGTTGTTTATGTTTGATATTTTTTTACAAAATAGTCAGAAAAGTTCAGAAATCAGTCCTTTAACAGACGAAATGAAATCGTTTCTACCCAATTGATTGCAATGAAATTCATTTGAAATTTTATTGAATTTAAAATCAATAGAACATGAATGTTCGCCGGAATTGCATGATACTAAAACGATATCTTATCTATTCACATCACAGAACCGTAGCTCTGAAGTGAAAAATCTTTCATCTACTAAGAAAATGATTAAAATCATTTCACTCATCGGGAAATAAAGAAATTATTTTACTTGAGGCAGCTACCCAGATGCCAAGTTTACAAGCATTCCTTAGGAGCATTCCGGCTAATGTTTGCCTTGAAACAAACTCATGCTAAATCGCGCGGTCGAAATAGAAAAATAGCTTTCCTGCTTTTGATAAAAAATCTAGTTTCGCTTTTCCTAGTTGTCATGACCCGGACTTTCACGGCAACTATGTCCTTGTCAGCACCGACAAAGTTTATTCCGGTGCAATTGTCGGCAGATAATTCCTTAAATGTAAATATAAGTCTTGCGATGCCAACAAATATAATTTGATAAAACAATTTCAATACCAGCGATTACGAGTATACTTCCCCGTCCACCTTTTTCAGCTAACCACTCGGCGAAAGGTGAAAAGTTATACGGTTGCTTGGACTCCGGTCGCTTTGTTTTTTTTTTTGTTGCTGGCCGAACGAGCGCCACCACATGTAATCGAAATCGCATGCCAAGCACTTTCGTGTCACGCGTTTCACAATCGAACAGGCTCACACGACACAAGGACATATTCAAGTTTCGAGATAATTTACTGCTTCGGGTTCCATGGAGTCATGTGAGATTTTTTTACATCACCCACAATTTATGTGTGACCAATAGGTAGTTGCTGGCTTTTTAGAACGACATAACAAGTATTGTAGTAAATACCGGGTGGCATACAATCAAGGATCATGAGGGCATGAAAATTTGATTTAAAGTATATATTGGATACGGTAATGTTTGACAAGGTGGATTTTATTTGGAACAAGCTAATTTCAGCTTTGAAAAATTTACCCTCGAATCGAAATGCGTCTATCTTATTAATTTGTTTCTAACGGCTCACACTATTAATGAAAATATTTTGCCGAACCTATCGGGTTGATTTTGAAATGTTCGATTCTTAAATCTAACTAAAAGATCTCTGAACATTTTCAATGATTTCGATTAAAATATTGATTAGTGTTCAAATAGTATATGGGCTAAGCCATTGATAAGTAGGGTATTATCGAGGGATAGATAATCGATATATGACAAGTCAGCGAATTGGGTGCAGTGTAAGTCAGAATTTCATAATAAAGGTAAATCAGAGACATGTTACTTATATTTATTATCGGATGCTTATCTTTGAACACATTGAAAGCAGCATTTCCTGTAACATAAATAATGAAAATCATCACTGTTGGTAACACTTTCAGTATAACAGACTCACCTTTGGCATAAGCATGCTGTGACGATGAGATCAACATAGGTCTAATATTCCAATGCTTTCTATTTATTTGGATTCCGACGCTTTACCCTATGTCACTCCCGACCCTCACCATGCTCCTGTTCTTTTAGAAATTTATCTCAATCTTTTTCTTAGATCCAAAGTCTGTTGCTATACCCGCTTCAATTTCTATAAAGCCAACTTTGTTGGAATAGCGAACGAAATCTATCTTGTTAACTGGTACTCATTTCTTCGCTGTTCTGACATTAATAAGGCTCTACATCTCTTCCTCGTAAATTACATTCCTCGCTTCAATCCCACATGTCGTCCCAGGAGACCTAATGATGATCCCCGGTTTACCTCTGAAGTCGCTGCTGTCCTTAGAGCGAAGGATGTTGCCAGTGCCAAATTCAACGTTCAGCTTTGCATGATACGCTCTCATGCAAGGAGGGTCGCTAAAGAAGTCATGCGTGCCTACATGGCCAGAGTTGAGGCTTCTATCAGTTCCAACAATTCAAAACCCCTCTAGTAATTTATTCACTCACTGAAAAACTCCCCCGTCATTCCCCCATATGTGTTTCTTGATGGAATTTCTGCCGCTACAACTGAAGAGACCTGTGAGCTCTTTGCTATTTTTTTCTCGTCATTTCCTTCCCCACAAAAACCTCTTTCTGCTCTACATGTTTCTTTCATAACTCCCTCCTTGTTTCGCGCTAACCTTAGAGCGCTCTCTTCGTTTCGTATAATCCCTTTAGAAGTTGAATATTTAATGAGTTGTCTCGATTCTAACTCTTCTTCTGGCTCTGATGGTCTTACTAATATACTAACTAAGTCACTATCTTCTTCACTTTGTGTACTCCTGTCCATTATTTTCAACCTAGGCATCGCATCTTGTGTTTTTCCTTCCTTATGGAAATCAGCCAACATTTTTCCTATACTTAAGGCAGATGACTCTGCTTGTATCTCCAATTACCGTCCAATTTCGCTTCTACCTTGCTTTAGTAAGCTTCTTGAAAGAGTTGTCTACAACAGAATTTATCCTCTATTCGAGCCTTTCCTTGCCAACGAGCAACATGGATTTGTCAAAGGTAAATCTACTGTTACCAACTTGTTACCTTTCATCAACACTGTTGCTTCTAACATCGATCAGCAAAGACAGGTGGATTTTCTTTACACTGATTTCGCTAAGGCATTTGACTCTGTCAGCCACGTGCTTTTTCTCTTGCATTAGACAAATATGGTTTCTATGGTCCGCTGCTCTCCTGGTTTTCTTCTTACATTAATGAACGTGCTTGTGTTGTAACTGTGAACTTCTGGTCCTCTGCTCCCTTCTATCTCACCTCTGGTGTTCCGCAAGGATCAATACTTGGCCTCTTGTTGTTCTTAATATTCATTAATGATCTTCCGGGTCTCCTAAACTCCTTCTCCTTTCTTTACGCCGATGATCTTAAAATATTCAGCGTAATCGATACAATTGAAGACTGTTTTCTGCTACAGAATGATCTGCACCCTCTGGGCAACGGGTGTAGTGCAAATTATCTTACTTTGAATGTCTTAAAATGTCGCCAAATGTCATTCACGAGTAAAACGAAGCCTTTAGTATTTTCTTATTGCGTTTCTGGTACCTTTCTCGATGTTGTATTCTGTTTTAAAGACCTGGGAGTAATTTTCGACATTAAACTCTTTTTTGACCAATACATATTGCATATAACTGCCGAAGCGTCCAGGCTCTCGGGTTTTATACTAATATCTTCTAAGCATTTTGCTGTTATCTCCACCTGTGTACATCTGTTTTGATCTTTTGTCCGCAGTATCCTTGAATATTGTTGTCAAATATGGTGTCCACATTTTCAGTACTTAATTGATGCGGTTGAATCTGTACAACGCAGGTTCACCCGCTCTCTGCTTTTCAATTTCAATTTGACTTACTGTTGGTATATTGCGAGAGTTACCATGCTGAAAATCGTATCCCTGAAATCTCGTAGACTGTTCTTTGATGAATGCCTTCTATTTAAACTACACCGTCGACTTGTCCCATATGTTGTTGCTTTTCAAAATCATCTTAAAAGATAAAGTAATTACTTATTCTGTTTAATGTATGTTCATCTTGGCTAATTGCTTATTTAAATTTTCGATTTTTATTTTCTATTGAATTATGATACCCTTGTTTGTTTTATATATATTTTTGTTTATATTTATCATTGTCTATTGCGTAATTGGACTCGATCTGTTGTTTTAGACATTAAATAAATGAATAAATAAATAAATAAGTAGGATCGATTGATCTTTTAATGTGGTAATCAATGACCCTTTCGAAAATCTTAGGCAGCACAGAATTAGTCAATATAGTCCTTCAGCTTAACATGCGAAATTTTGCCTGGTTTAGGGATAAAAACAACTCTAGTTTCCTGCCAGCGGGTGGGAGCATACGAGAAGCGTAGGCAAGTGTTGTAAATCTCTCTGAGCCATTGTAGCGATACTTCCATGGATTGCTGGATATTAACAACAAGGACGCCATCAGATCCCGGAAATTTAGATGGCTAAAAATAGAGTGAATAGCCCACCTCAGTTGAGAATTTGATATTCTGAACGTTCCTGTAAAACCCTCCAGTCACGGAGAAAATGCGAGTGCCACCCACTGACTAAGGTAACGTCAAGAACCTCTCTACGATTTGAGGTAAGGAAGATTGTTTCACTGCCAGTATTGACGATGAAAAATTCGTAGGCAACGATGAAGTCAAAAAGCTCCTCACCTCGATCATTTGTGTTGGAGCTACCCCATAATTCATTGTGAGCATTAGAGTCAGCCTCTTGAATAAAAGGCACACTAATTTTCGTGGCAACCCATCGTTCTTGGATAAGAATTAGCTCCTCCTCTGTCCTGGACAAGCGGAGCAGCAGGGCAGCTGATCCTGCTTTGAAATGGTGTAGGTTAACCTGCAGTATCTTCACCATCATACATTAATTGATAAGGGTTACGTCAAGATCCACCTCCTCGATAGAAGTCTCCTTAGTCTCATGCTTTGCATTCAGAGTCATAAGGTCCAGGCAGTCACCCAACTCGGAGGTAGTTCCGATGCTAACCCCCCAAAACAGAGCTCTTTGGCTTGTCGCTTTGGGAGATTCGCAGAGCTAGTTCCTCTGCCCCGTACCTGATTATGCCCTTTCGAGTATACAAAACTGGCAGTGCCTCTTCATTAATGATGAAGAGGTCTTCCCACCGATTGCCAATTTAACTTGAAGTGAAGGAACTTAAAGGAACTTAGTTCATCAGTGGACTCCTCACGTATGGCTTTGTAGTATTGTCATTGTGGGGTGTCATTCTCATTGATTCGTGTTTGAAAATTTAATTCGTTTTGAGTTCAGCTAGTTTTCCCCATCAAAAATTATTTCTATCCAGTTTTATCACAATATAGCCTTCCTTCAAAGAAGAAAATAATTCTCTCTTAAGTGTCATTTCACAACGTGAAGACTATGACCCTACCCTTTTTCCAAGGTGGGCATCACGGATATAGTTAGTGCACAAATAATGTCTCCAAGTATCTCAACTGCCGGATTTTTTCTGCTGTGAAGTTTTAGCTTTCAAGTAACACATATGCGTACAGAAATCAGCTCATGCATTTTTAAACAGGATGTCCCTGAAATCTTGTCTTTTTAGCAATCGACTCGCAGCCAGATTGCTCAATGCTTAAGCGGGAAAGATGTGAAGCGACACAAGTTGTCGGCACATATGTGTCCAATAAATGTCAAGCGATTCGAAAGCCAACCAAGTCTACATCCTGAATATTTGGTTAGCCCGAAATCGTAAACTCATATAAACTTAAGCGAAATCGTAGTCGATGGCCAAGAAGCTGAGTCTCGTGGGTTCGTCTATCATCGAAAGTCTTCATACATCTTTATAACGGTAAATGTGCACCAAAACGTGACGTTGAAAGCGGATTTTTAGTGGTACTGAGGGACCAACAGTCACGCTATGATTGAAAAGTATATGGACATATGTACGTATCGCTCAGTATATGCGTTCCGCTGAGCGATTTGCAGGGGCAATGCTAAAATAGTGTGTGATATTATTGTAAAATATATTTTTCGTTATTTTAATGAAGTATTGAAATTTATATAGGGCAGCAGCTTCAGAATAGTTCTAATTTGTCTTTAAATAGTCAGGCTGTTTTGGGTTTCGATCCAAAATACAATGTTCAGCTGACCTCCAGCTAGGCGGTCCCTCTTCCCAGGCCAAACAAATGATAGAGCAAATCTTTCCAGTATTTATTGAAGATGAAATGCTCTTCAACCCTTCTTCCTTATGCTATCTGTAGGATATCGTGAATAATTGAGTGGACTGTGATGGCTAGCGAAAGGATGTGGGACAGGATTGTAGACTTCCGTGACTTCGAAAATTCAAAGGGTTGCATAACGTACATAGATCATTTTTGTGTCAAAGAGCTGTTTGGACGCGAGTGAATTTCGTGGCAAAAGCCATGTTTCTTTGACGTCGCATGAATTTACTCTTGCCATCTGAGATCCGAATTGCTGTTTTATTTATACTGCCGGGAAAATGCTTACACGAGGTGAAAAAGTTAGAACGATGTACATATATAAAATGCGAAAGAGAAATGAAGATCACGATTTGGTCGCGAAGTATCAATGGTGACAATATAATAAAATTTAAAATTAATGAAATGGGAATTTAGGCATTTATTTGATTTACAACGATGTGATAATGCATTTGAGCTGTTTATATGGTAGCATGTTGTAAGATTCGTTTTTATTACCATTTGAACGAATTTTTAATGCCAAATGATAAGAGTGAATTTATATCAAGAAATAAGATTAAAACGTGATAGAAATATACCAAGATGATACTACGATGAGCATTCGTTATAAAATAGATATCGCAACTAAAATTTGAGGCTTAAATTTAGCATTTCGCAATAGAGCAAAATCCACAAACTTTCTTTTCAAAGTCTCCAGCTGCAGTACTTAATCGTCAAATATGATGGCTATTATATTGATTCGATTGTTGCACATAATTTCTTACTTGTTACTTCGACGCGCTTGTTGCTTGCATGTTCGTGCTAAACAAATCAAACTTGATTGCAATTTCCCAAGTGAACAGATGATCATCTTTATAAACACATTCCCACAAAAAAAAGCTTCCGAAACGTGTGAATAATTAACAGCTTTAAAAATCGTTGAGAAAAAAACGTGACTGAGTCTACAGCGAACATTGTCAAAGGTGAATAGAGAATTGTATCTGAACTTGCAAACAGTGAGATCATACAATGGATTAGGGTTGAATTGAAACTTGCACACTCTGCTCGCTTTCACTCTTTAAGGACGACATTCTTCCAGTTGTTCGGTTACAATAACATGTAACCGTCTCACTTTTGTGTTTTTCTCTCGTTCGGTTCCATCGTTGTGTTGCAAATATCCACACGGAAGCAATAGAGCCGACCCAACTCGAAATGAGCCTTTACCACCTTCAACTTTATCCTGCTATGTGCGAATGAATGCACCCCTCACCTACCCAATTTTCGCTTGCAAATATATGAGTTGGCAAGGACTCATGGTATGCATGTACTTGAAGCGTACACTCATTCAAGAAACTATAATGCGAGTAGATTCCCTATTCTTTCTGAAATTTATGAATAACTTTCAGAAAGTTAAACACTGATTCTGAGATTTCAGTAATTTTTCGTGCGGTTCTCTTTTCAAAAGATGCTACCTTTGTCAAGTAATACCTTCGGGTAATAAAAGCAAGTTTGAATCGACTGTAGTAACGAGGCTTTCGTGCTTAATTATGTAGGAAATAAAAAAAACAAGCTTTGGACAAATGGGAAAAAGAATGAAAGTTGAACGGATTGTACAGCGTGCTGAGTTGTGGGATTCGTACCTTTGTCTCCTATACTCTCCGATCCATGCAATATAAATTAGGAGATGAAAGTAGTCTGTGAACCTCCAGCAAGTACATTGATTTCTGATAAAATACATGAAACGCATTAGCCACGTTTTAATATCCATATCTCCGTCACATATGATCCATAATGCTTAATTTATCTAGGCTAATCTTCAATCCATCTTTTCTAATGAAAAAATGCAATACACATCGATCAAAGGCACAACATAATATCATGAAAAATTCAAAGAGTGTTTTTCCCAGTGCCCCGCGAGTTGCGTTCAGAAAACATGAAAGAGTGCCACTTAATCAGTTTTGAATTTTTAACAAAGCTTCTTTCCGCCGCTATCATCTCCGTTCAGCATTTCACTGTCAAAAGCAAGGAAAACCGACACGCATAAATGACCCAATTATGTTGTATGAGTTCACAAAGCACCAAGGAGACAACCCTCTCAAGCCGTGCACAAGCAACTTGAGCATATATACGCAATAGTCCGCCACCTTCGTTCGTCTTCAACATCTATCGAGCGAAGTCTACTGGGCATTTCGAAGACAAACAGAAAATGTGCACGCAATAGTTTATCTTTGCAAAGTATATTTGCAGCGCGTTTTCGTGTCCCCACATCCTGTGAAACTTCTTCTACTACCACAACAAACCAGCTTGCATGAGGCTAGGAAATCTCAAAGCAGATAAAAATTAGCCCAGCTAAGGGCAAATGAAAGAATTCTCGATAAGAATAACAACAAGGAGACTGTGTCACACACTCCTTGAACAGTTTCAACCTCCCCTCACGAAACACATTCCTTCCTACGACAAGATGAATCGTCGATGTACAATCGCGAATGCAAAGAATGTTCAGACTAAATTCACTGCAAGTTCTCGTAGACAGCTTAAGAAGCAGGATGGAAATGCAAGTTAAAGATCGACTTCGGCGGCCCCCTATGCGCTATATTTGCCTCAGAAATCTTGGTATTAGATGTACATATATTTCTAGCAAAATGCCTTTTCTATTCTTTCAAACAAAATAAATGTCGAGCAGGCTTATGAGTAAGCTTGTTTGACTTATTTCGTAAAGTATGCCCGTTTTCCAAATTGATTTTGACAAACAAATGCGAATCGAAGAGCAAATTATTTACATATTTGGCTTAAAAGTTTAGTTTTTGATTTTACTAAGAGTGATATTATAATATATATATATATATATATATATATATATATATATATATATATATATATATATATATATATATATATATATATATATATATATATATATATATATATATATATATATATATATATATATATATATATATATTAATATATATATATATATATATGCATATATACATTCAGTGGCGGACAAAAGTCTACTGCAGCACCTTATATTGAGGTTCTGGTTAATTGGAAGCTTTAATAAAAAACCAATGATGCGTATTTTTTCAATAACGTAAATTTATTTGTAAACAAATAAAAACAAAAACTTTTCATAGCAAATTTAAATATAAATTCAAAAAAACATGAAAAATTGAATGAAGAAAAGTCTACGGCAGAATTATACACAAAAAATTTCGGAATTTTTAAAATTATTTGCTGGCTTAATACTTGGTTGGACCCCCTTTAGCATCAATTATTGCTTGCAGTCTTCGGGGCATAGAGCCGACTAAATTACCAGTTTCAGCGGATGTAATTTTCTCCCATTCTGCAATGAGCGCTTCTTTCAACAAATTTTTATTTTTTATATAGCATTTCCGAAGACACTCCCACCCATGTTCTATTGGGTTTGAATCCGGGTTTTGGGAACAACCAGTTCTTGACGAAAAGTGATGTGTGCTTCGGATGGGCCTTTCCACACTTGTATTCTTGATGCACTCCTCAAACCGGTTTTCTGGGCAAGAGACCCCCCCCCCCCTTGATTCTTCCATCTCTTGCCTAGAAAACCGGTTTGAGGACTGCATCAAGAAAACAAGTGTGGAAAGGCCCGATCATTGTCTTGTTGGAAAATTCAACTCCCTCCAAGGCACAACTTCTCAATCTATAGCTTAAAATGACAAATAAAAGTCAATCTGCCGACCACAGATGCAGCTATTAGAAACCACAACATTATACAAATCATAACATTAGCTCCACCATGCTTAACAGTAGGAATCAAATTTTTGGTCTCTAAAGCTGTATTTTTTACCTGCATATTTTAACGTGACCACTACTCCCGAAAATGTTAAATTTCGACTCATCGGTAAAAAGGACTCTATTTCAAAAACCAATGTCCTTGTTTATATGGGTCTTAGCGATCTCTAGACACAGAAGTCGGTTTTCGCGGGTAACCCTGTAGCTACGACAGGCTCCTGAAAAAAAAATCCTTCAAATCATCGACCCTTCTGAAAAATTCCAATTTGCACAAGAACGGCAATCCACCACCAGCACTCGAAACTTCTGCTTACGTATCTGATCATAATGAAATTAACAGGACATGTTGGTATTAACTAGGACCAGGTCTGACAGAAGTGATTTTGAAATGCGGGTAACCATGTAGCAGTAGTACTATCTTGGAAAATCACTGGAAACAACTTATTTTTGGCCTATAACTTCCGATTCAGCTATCACATTTTAACCAAATTCACAAATAGAGAACATTTGGTGAAAATTTGGTTGAAGAATTAGTATGGAGTTGACAACGATGGTGATTTTTGTCTCCTAAATCTTGCAAATTAGCTCAGCAAAATAAAGCCTTTTTTCCCTATAACTTCCGGTCTAGTCATGAAATCAAAACTTAATGTGAACCAAATGTCGTAGGAATACCCTAAAAAAAACATCATGAAAGGGCTGTCAGCTATGACCATTTTCGTAATTTTTTCAAAATTTATTTACTAAGTGACTATGTCATTAAATTTGCAAATGGGAATAATCCTGCAATGAAAATTAGCAACAAATATTAACGTTTTGAAAATTTGAAAGGTTTTGAGGGTGGTAGCCCTAAAACTCTTTTCCCTCGTATAACTTCCAATCAAAACGAAATTCAAATGGTGGGTTTAACTTAACGTGAAACAGATTCGTTATATATTTTGCTTTGCTGCTAACTCAGGGTAACCATCATCAGACATTTTCGTAAATATTGCACCAACAGATGCTTCAAATTAAATATTCATATGCATAGCATTTGCAATAAAAATAAGGAACCAATTTTTAAATTTTCCGAGTTTTAAAAATTTTTCGGATGGCAGTTTCAAACAACGTTTAACCACTAAAACTTTCGATGAAATCTGCGATGAGAACGAAATTCAAAAGATAAGTTGATTGAAGTATGAGCTTGTTATTGTAAACTTATTGCTGCTTCGTTGCAAAAGTGTTGCCAGCACTGAACATTTTCATCATTTAAGTTATAGTTGTGTTTTGTTGCTTTGGATAAGGAATGGTTGATATGATAACGTCTTTCCAAATTTTTTTGTCATTCAAAGACAATTTCTTCGAAAATCAGTTTTCTACCGGTTCTGATGCGCTAGACTTTTTATTATTTGTAAGTTCGGTTCTATATTTAATTATAAAATAAGACGATTTTTTCCACTTTTCGGGATCCCCAATTTCTAACCTTCCATCGGGTTTTTGACTTGATCTTCTCCTAAGTTCTTAGTTGTTTGATATATTTTTTTACGGACCTTCTTCACATTATTACCAGCTTTTTTGGTCCACCTTGCATTGCCTTTAACCATTGCTCAATGTCGTTTGATCAGTCGAAGCTCCGGGACATTTGGTGGATTTAACTATTACATCGTTTGTTTTGGCGTTATGACAGGATCTAAATCAGGCCAAAAGATTAAAGGTACTTTATGTTCTTTGACAAACGGTAGTATACGTTTCTGAAGACATTCCTTGATGTAGATTTCCGAGCTGATGGTACTTGTTTTGGAGAATGGGACTCTCTCTTTACCGCGTTCGTAAATGGCCAGCCAAACAAGCGCTTTTGCGCTAAACTTTTCGAATTGAGTTTATCTTTCTTCTGGAGGAAAGTCTTTTCCAGGCAAAGTAAAGCTATCCTACGACTACCCTTACACGGGTCTAGAAGTTAAAGCTGGTAGAGAGCTTCATTACAATTTTTCAATCAATGTAAATACAATTGTGAAGTGATTAGTTATACGGCTCACTTTAATCCTGATTGATATCAGGTACCTAATTAGAGCTACGCGAGCTCAAAGCTTGGTGCGCGGAGCTTCGTCGGAACCTGAATTTGAACCAGGGATCCCACATGCAAGAAACCAGTGATCTAATTACTAGGCTGCTCAAGTTTCCTTCCTTTCCAGGCAGCAAGTTGTAAAATTAAAGACCTGGAAGCGTATTGAAGTCGAATTTGCGGTACGTTTCACCGTCCAAAACAAGACAGAAAATGTTCTTCAGTTTTTCCTTGTAAAATTTGTTCGTTCTCTCAATGGATTTCCAAAATTTCTCTGCACTACTTTCGGCATTTTTTGTTTATCGTATGTCTGTGTTTACGTCTTTCCTTTTTTGATTTTTGGCCCTGTCGATTGCAATGTTTTACACTGTTCCGTGATATCACGAGTTGATGCCGAACGATTCGCAAGAATTGCCTGCACCACACTGCACTCCGACTACTTGTCACTAGACCAACTAGGACGCCAACATATCTGTTTGTCTTTAGTGGAACCCTATATGTTAAATTTTTCAACAGCACGTTTTACAGCTCTTTTCGATACTTTTACTTCTCAGACTTCAAAGTTCTCTTCGGATTTTCCGTGAAAAGTTTCAAAACTATAATCCATTTCTTTTCCATTTGATTCATTTTGACCGTATTAATGTGTAAACTTTTGAAGAGCACGCCAACGCAAAAAGCAAATAGTGACGCTTAAATTTAGGTAAATGGCAGTCATATGGGTTTTGTCGAAATATCTTGCAAGCAAAAAACCATTGGACAGAATTTAAGTGTTGAAGCCTTATTTAGTATAACAGAGGCATAGAGCATGTTTATTTTTCTTAAAAAATGGTATGAGGAGAAATGGTTATGACACCGGGGTTTAGAAGAGAACATACAGCATTGGCCAAAAGTTTGAGCCCATCCTATTTTTCGGCTGTACATTCAAAATACTTAAATGCTTGTTATTCATCGGTTGTTCCTCATCGGCGAGGCTACTTGTTAACTGCAATAAAATGATTTTAGAAAGTTTCTTGAAAAACCCGGACCCGGAATGGGTAGTAATGGAAAATTCGAAATTTTCCTACATAAGCCTTTGCAGTTTGTTGGTTTGTTACAGTTTGCGTACGCTGTTTAAACGCTCAACAGTGATTCATTTAGTGAGTTAAAATTCTTTGTTCTCGAAAATGTCCAAAACAGAGGAGGTAAGTTCAGACATGCGTGCACAAATTCAATTGCTACATGCAGAAGGGTTTAGTTCGAGAAAAATTGCCATAGGCCTTGAATGTTCGCGCGGAGCAGTTCGCTCGACTATTCGACGATTTGAGCAAACCGGTTCGCATAAGGATTTAACAAGGAGCGGTCGAAAGAGAATAACAACCGTACAGGAGGACCGTTTGATGGTACGTGCATCTTTGAGAGATCGGAAAAAAACATCTGCCAAGTTAGCTGCTGAGCTGTCCGACGAGTTTGGGAAAAATTTGTCATCCAGAACAGTACGGAGACGCCTGTGCGAAAAAGGGCTGAGAGGCTGTAAGGCGAGAAAGAAGCCGTGGCTGTCACAAAAAAAAAAATCAGAAAATTCGACTAGACTGGGCTCGGAGGCATCAACATCTCACCGAAGAAGATTGGTTGAATATTATCTGGATTCGGCCGACAAGATTTTTGGGGAAACCAACCTTGATCATGTTCGATTCCAGCAAGACAACGCACCCTGCTACAAGTCTCGTGTTGCGATGAGCTGGTTCCGTGAGCATGGTGTAGATTTGTTAGAATGGCCTCCTCAGTCTCCAGATCTTAACCCGATCGAGCATTTATGGAGTATTCTGAAGAGAAGGATCCATGACCGACCCATAACTTCCAAAGCAAGTTTAATTTGTGCTTTGAAAGAAGAGTAAGAATCAATTACTTCGGAAGAATGCAAGCACCTAATTTCCACTATGCCACAAAGAATCGCTGCAGTTATTAAAGCTTAAGGAGGTCCAACAAAATATTGACTTATTTTAATAAAACAATATGAATACTAATTATATTTGACATTTTCTTTCAACCAATATCAAAGCACTTTGATTTTTGTTACTTTTCTGGGGTGGGCTCAAACTTTTGGCCAAGGCTGTATTTTGCATTTGAATTACGAAGCAGATGTATCAAGTCCATTAGTGGAAGTAGATCCTGAGCTCGCCCACCATGACTATCTTTTCATCACTGATTTGCTGATTTATATAGGTATATATATATATATATATATATATATATATATATATATATATATATATATATATATATATATATATATATATATATATATATATATATATATATATATATATATATATATATCACACTCTCATTCGGAGCTTCTAAGATCACTCCTAGCTCATCTCTAAAGTAACTCGGCGCTGAATTTCACGAATTTCAGAAGTTAAATCCTTACGTGCGGCATAAAATCGAAGCTGTCAAACCTGAATTTTAACGCATCAGACATCTTTTCGCCAAAAAGATTGGCATGACCACCAAAGCTAAATCCATTCGCTATCAGACCCTGATCCGATCTATCCTGACTTATGGAACATATTCCAATTCTGGATTACCTGTTCAAAAACTGACATGGCCGAAGCGGAGCTATTCGAGAGAAGAATCTTCCGCTTCTGCTCTGGTAGGTTTTACAGCCCGGTTACCAAGAAGTAACCGAATATTCTTCTCCTGTATCAGGAGTCAGAACTGAAGCCAATTGACTGGGTTGTAGAATTAACGTTAAGGTTCTACGGAGAAACAGCTGGACATGAGAACGGACTAATTGGGTCAACAGGGCGTACAGGTGTTTGCAATGATCCATTTACGCGTTCGCGAAGGCATCGTGTCAACGGCTGCTGATGGATGCGTTATTTACTAATGCAGGCCTCCCAACGAATAGGAGGGGCTAGACGTAAAACCTAAATTAAGATTAAGGTCTAATTAGGTAAACCAAATTATAGTTAGGTTTAAGTTAGGTCTTAATTGTGGTGTAAGGTAAATTTTAAGTCAAGTATTGTCTAAGTAACCCCAGTACTTGTAAGGGCTGGGTACTATTATTAGTGTATAAGATAAAAAATATGTAAAAAAAAACATAAGAGCCAGCAGGCTAAGATAATAAAGCCGCTAGACTTAAGTTATCATTGCTAGTTAAACTTTAAGATAGGTAAAGAATGTATAATCCAATTAAAATAAAAAGTATTTTCAATTCAATTCATTTTTTGAAATTCAAACAAGATAATTTGGAAAACTACTAATCTTACTTCTATCAAATGCTAGTAGGAGAAGTGAAATATGAGAGCAAATCAATTGTTGCTTTCTCTGATATCACGTTTTCGTAATAATACATCACGTTTTCGTAATAATGGTCAGCGTTTTTCATGCATAAGCCATACCATTCAAAAAAAATTTTATTGGTTTTATTCGCAAAGCAAATGACAAACGACGTTGGAATTCGAGCCTCCGTTTCACACCAATTGGCAATAGCTTCGGCCAACCGTATGAAACAACGGGACTTGAACTCGAAAAATAATTAAAGATGAATGAAGCATGTTTCGGATAGGGAAATTTTGCACATCTAGAACGATATAAGATACTATGGAGAAACCAGAAAGCCAAAAGGTATTCTGAAATATAAAATGTCACAGTTTCGCCCACTACTCGTAGCACAGATAGTCTTCCCTAAGAACGATGTCAGATAGTCTCGCTGGGTAATCGTTTATGCAAAAATTTTTTGGTTGCTGGGTAAAAATGGCTGCATCAGGACCAGCACGTATTCAATACATATTTTCCATTATAAGTATCATACGATATGTCTTGACGATGCAAGCTACGCTGGGTCATATTGGAACCGATGAAATACATATATAGGTCCAAATGATAGCTTGTAAGACGACTTTGCACGTACCACAATGCATTCGCACACTACATAGCGTTCAGAGCAATATTTTCTTCTACTCGAGAAGATTTGTTGAAGGAAGCAGACAAGTGGATCTTGAGGTTTTTCGATTTTACTGCTAGCTAACTTTTCAAACAAGAAGCTGGAGCGTGAGAAAGTTCTTGGGGAAAAAGTGATTTGTGGAGGTGAGAATGGTTTCGTGTGAATATTTTATTGCTGCCGTTAGTATTGTCTTTATCCACCAATTGACAGAAGTGTCAATGTTAGTACATATTTAATGTGCTATATTTTTACTGTTAATGCACACAGGCACTAGCTATTTACATAATTAAATTTTGCGGTGAAATTGTAATGGAAAGCATTACATCTATAGATACGAGTATTTGAAAGGAACACTAGGTATTGTGAAAAAAGCCCACATGTCTGCATATAATTTCATTTATTTCATCAAAACTATAGAAAATTATGCTCATTCTTCAAGAAAATTGAAACCACATTTAAAACAGTTCAAAAAGAGAATACACTCTTAAATTGCATTGAATGAAATTTACAAAGAGTGTTCAAAAAGTACGTAAAAGCAGGCACTGTGTGCTAAATCAGCAACACTAATAGGATGCTACTTTCATGAAATGTTTTTCAATTGATTGTCGTTTTATTTAGATTTCTTGTAAATTATCAATATGGGCAGCTTTATTCTGCTTTCGATTTTTCTTTTTATTTAAGCGTTTAACCGGTTGGTTATTTAAAAGAAAGAATCATACATTTTTCACTATAACTTTTCTATCGTCACTTTTTTGGCATAAAACTTTAAAAAAAAACAGCACGAATAAATCTTCTTGAAAGGGGTATTCATCACCCATTGAAAATCTTTAATGTAGCATCCAACAGCATAGATATCCTTTGTATTTATTAAAGCTGTCATTGTAAACCCGCCTGGGCCCGGAATTTTCATTATCAGACGATATTGTTTATGGGATATCATTAAACTATCTGAAGTAAAAGATCTGTTCGCCACCAGTCGAACTGGCCTTTGGTGCCACAGGATTTTTGATCGGCTTCAACTCGAAACACTACCAGCTTCTAGCCAACCGATATCATGTGTACATCAGATAGGATAATAAATATCTGAGGATATGCTTTACGGACATGAATTTGCATGTGATGTGTTGGTGGGGCTGCCATTTTAGATTCGCAATATTTTTTTCTAACCTGTCTAAAAATACACAAATACAGATGAAATAATACCAATTTTCAATAACTAATTCGAAACAGAAGACGAAAGAATATGTTAAACAAATTAATTTCGTGTTTCAAAGACTAGGTTGTTTTCCATCCGTTCACTGTCTGCTCCAAATGGAAACTAGCAAGGCAATAGTGGCAAGAGTGACAGCCTTTCAACTACCTCGTTGATAATGATGACAATGGCCATACATTTTCAAAACAGGCTCGAGTAGGAATCTCGTTTCGACTCCATCGGCCTCGTAGACGCTCAAAAGGATTGCGCCTAAACATAGAATCATATAAAACATATTGTAGGCCTGATAATACATGCCCGACAGATGGATGAGGGATTTATTTGCGAAATGTGTAACAGGACATCAAATCCGAGCTGCTCTGACGATCGAATGCTGTACTCTCAGCTTATTTATCGGGCAGTCACTTCGGCGTGACAATGACTGGGCGTCGATGCCTTAGGAGCTTGAATTAGGTCCGTGCAGATTTCGCTCAAAGATATGTTACAGGTGGATGACGCAATCGGTGGTCAGTCGTTGTGGTCAAGGTAAAATTCCAAACGATTAAATCAATTCGATGATGATTTTGATAGATTTTCCATGTCACCGGTCTCTATTTGAGCAATTAATTTTGCTTTAGATCTCGATTGCTAGAATATTGTTAGAAGTTCGAAGTCTGATTTGGTGAGTGGCTATTGAATTTTCATTGAAATTAATTTTTATATCGTAACTTTAGAGGGCAGGTAAAAAATGTATTGTGCACTAAACGCTTATAGCTTCTAATGTTGATTTTTGGTCTAAGGTAGATTTTGTATCAAAATAAATTGTCAAAATAATTAAAGCCCGTTTTGTTTTCGGGAAAAAAATTTTATTTTTATTTTTGGCTATTCTCATAGTGCCATTCTAGAATTATAATTGAATACATCATTAAAGGGCTGAAAATCGGCAATAAGCTCATTAACAGTGATTGTATAAGTGGATTTTTTAATAGATTTTTCAAGCGAATCGGTAAAAAAGATTTACCAGCTTTTGTGTCAAAATCGAGAAGGTGTAAAAGGTAGATTTTACGTAGATTTCACTAATTTTGAAAATATAATGCAATAGTTTTAGAAAAATAAAATCATATTCCGAAATATCCGAAATCATTAATTCGGCACTGGAAATCAATTTTTTTTCAATACAACAATGTGTCGAAGCAGCGCTCTATATTAAGAAATGTTATACTTTAACTCATTCGAACCGGCCTTCAGTATGATTGTGCTAATTCACAAAAGACATGTGAAAACTAGTCTGACAAATAATTGAAAGTACTTTGTAAAGATAAGGTTGAAACAAAATAAGTAAAGTAAAAATATCGATTGAAAGCTAATTATCAAATAAAAAATCAGTTGCATTTGAGTTATATGCTACAGTAATTTTAAGCACCAAAATATTTTTTCGTTTATATATTTCTTATACTCCTCGCAGTTGTTATTCGTTTTTTAAAGAAGCAGTGGTGGCATCAACGAAGTGAATCTTAGCAGTTATAATCATGAATGCCGATTTTGTGTTAAATTTAATATATTTACTTATTTATTTATTTGTTTATTTATTTATTTCACGGACACACTCCTTTTGCTAGATTATTCTAAAAACACATTTTAATAATTTTGTGAGTACAGTATTTGTATTACTCTTATTACTACTAGAGGAATAAAACAGGCAATATTGTAAGGTGAAAACTAATCCGACATTTGAATGCAGTCATAACCAATTCTTTTGAACAATGACACCTCGATATTGAAAACGTCGAAGTGAGGCCATGACATATTACCAGTACGTTTTAATCTTCCGACTGGCGAATTGTAAGAGTAGTTTGTTTTACTTCTACTCATTGCAGATATCTCGTTCCATCGATTAGTTCTCGTTGGAACTCTTAAAGAGATTGCTTGCAAAATAGCTGGTGATTCTAAACTATTCCTTACAATATTGAATAAATTTTATAAGTCCCATGACTTACTTTGCCCATGATTTGACCCGGGTACTTAACTACAGTTAGATCAACTCAAAGCCTTATTTATGGTAAAGATTGAATATCCGTGTCTGGGTTCAAACCAAGGAACTCACACTAGAAGCTGGCATTCTAGCTTGTCGACTTTATAGGTTTCATAAGACATAAATCGGCTCTGAAAGACATTAATTAGATTGAAATCGAGCGAAAACATAAATATATCAGTTAATGTATACCAGAAGATGTTTGGGGTTTGAATCTAAAAACTTTCAATCACTTGGTACTAATTTTCATTGTAGGTGTTTACTATTTGAATGCCAGATGTGCGTTATTTATTCATTTATAAACGGACAACTGTCCAGAGAAATGAATACACAGTAGCTGAAGTATATATTGAATTAAAGTTAAATTAATACTAGCATAGATACTTACTACATTAAATCTAAAGAACAAAATCGTTTATTAGAACAAAAACAATATAAATATTTTTAATGTACCCTTATTTACATGAAATACATCCAGATGAGCAGCAACAAAGTTTCCGATAGCTTTCAACTGTTTAATTGGTGAACTTTGTGCCTAATTGGTTATACAAATCTGAATGTGGAAGAGGTCATTAGATCTTGTAACTCTTGCTGGTATCCTAAGTGAGATTTCCTGTAAGATATCAGGAGCATTAACGACCCCGTGAGCTATGTTCACCAAAAAACGACGCATCATAGTAATATTTACGAGTTTCAAGTTTATCCATTTTTAAAAGAGACAAGATGCTGGGATACTTAAATGCCTGAGTGGAGATGTTAAGTTCATACCCAATAAAACGTAAAAATTAGCGTTGAACCTTTTCGATTGATAGGGAATCAGTTTTATAGTAAGGATTCCATACAACAGAATTATACTCCAATTTACTACGAACAAGCGAAACCATAGAGATTTTAGTCCTTGGATATTGTTAAAATGGTGTTTATTCTTAATTATAAAGCCTAACATTCTGCGCCCTTGTTCCGTGATAAAAATCCACTAGAATTCCTAAGTATTTAAGTAAGTTAGCTTGCAATAAAAATACTCCATTGATGGTGTATGTATGTAGAAACGTGGATCTTGTTTTTTTGAAAGACAATGTATTGACATTTAGATAGATTGTGTGATAAGTTATTTTGAGCACAGTATGTATAGAAACTATAAAAAATAGACTGTAGGATCGTTATATCATCACATGAAGAAACTGTCCTAAATATTTTGCAGTCATCAGCAAAGAGCAAGCATTTTATATCCTGGAAAACCATCTGTATGTTATTGATAAAAATCAAGAATAAAAGTGGTCCCAAGTGTGAGCCTTGTGGAACGCCTGAAGTAAGAAAACTTTTCCCACACAAATTATTATTGACATTTATAGCCAAAGATCTATTTCTTACATAATCATTTAACCAGCATAGCAAAGAGCCGTGAAAACAAAAATTACTAAGCTTCTTATAGAGAAGATTGAGATTGAGTTTGTTGAAAGCTTTTGAAATGTTTGTGTATATGAAGTGAACTTACGATGCATTCATAAAAGATATGTAAACATAATTATGGTAAGATATAAGATTAGTAGTGCAAAAGCCATGCTGGTAAGGTATAATAAGAGGCCTGACAAGAGGAGAAATGCAATCACAGACAAGTCATTCGTAAATATTGGGTATAGCAGATAAAATCCATATGGGACAATAGTTCGTAACGCCAGCTTTATCTCCTATTATAGACTTACAAAAAATGCACGAAAAGACAACACACTGAAAATAAACAAACAAACAAAAAAACACCCTCAAAAACAAACACAACAACAAATTGTGTAAAAAAAAACACAATCGGTAAAATGGTCTAACGGCTATGGGGGCACGCAGTCGAGTTTAGTCTAAGTTGTTGACGAGAAAGAAGGTGTTTTGCTTGACCGTACATTTACGAATACAACTTATAAATTGGCATTTATCAATATTAACCTTCGGCATACAACATGGAGCGATTTTAACCTCATGACTTTCGAAATGCATTAAATACTATGTATAACAAAACAAAACAAGTTGAACTTCTTAGCAGCTGGCGGTTGAATAGTGCCCCGTCAATTGACAGTGCGGCAAAAGTACGGCCCAAGTTATGTTTTTGTTTTTTGTAATAAAAAAAATTAAAATTATATTCACGTTGTATGCCGCGGGTTAAGCAAGAGCTTGTTTATATTGCGCCATTGACCAGGTGAAACAAGCTTGGATTGAAGAAAAAGTGCACCAGATTTTAAGGTACAGTTTGAAATCGTCTGCATAAAAAGTTGAGGTACATATATTTTACAGGACGTCAGATAGATCTGGAATTCATATGTCAAAGAGAAAACGGAGCAAGATGCCAGATACACCAGATTTAGCAAATGTATTTTTTGATAAGCTTCCTTGAATTTTTACGAATTGATAGAAACTGAGCCATCCAAGTAAAATGCCAGCAAGTCCGAATTTCCGCACCTTTAGGATCAAGATAGAATGGTCTGCTCTGTCAAAAGCTTTGCTAAAGTCAGCGCAAACTTCGTCAATTTGGTAGCCTTTCCCCAATTAACACAGAATGTCCCAAACTATTATTGTCAAATTTGTGATAGTTGAGGGATCTGTTTTAAAGCTATGCTGTTGCCCGTTCAAACCGGAATCAACTAGCGGAGAAAATTTATTGTACACAACTTTTTCAAAAAGCTTTGGAATTGAAGATAAAATGGTAATGCCCCTTTATTTTTCGATACAGCATATATTACTATTTTTGAAAATTGGTGTTAAATATGAAAGTTTCCAGCAGAGAGTGATCTGCTTTCTACGCTTTACTGCATCGTATAGTCTGCATACAGCACTTTATGCAAACGATCATCGCTCCTCTGCTCAAAAATGTCAGCCTCATATCTCGAAAAGGACTTATTGTACATGAATTTGGCACATGAAGCTTTTGTGTTCATTTTTATGTTAAGGAAATTTGATGCGAGCATAAATTCACGCAAAATCATTGGTTAACAATATATTTGAGAAAAATTGATTTTCGTGACGTTTGAACTTTAATAGCTTTTGTCCCGCACACAACTTCGCAATTGACTTTCTACATTATATTCCTCATCTCACTTTAAACATATTTCCATTAAAAAATCTTCACTTAGATTTTTTTGCAGTGAAAGTCTAGACTTTCTGGTCTATAAGTAAAGGCAATAAGTATTACACAAATGATATCGTTAATTGTACATTATAGCCATGGTTTCGTGATTCAGCAGCTATCACTCAGAAATCCAACTGAAATTTTAATTTTTTCGAAGTATGACCAAAAATAGGAAAGTGTTCTAATTCTGAGGGTGTAATGCTCTGTTGTCTTGAGTTTCGTGTTTAAGCCTTAATTTTTTTAAATATTTATTTGAAAAATGTGTGACCAAATTATGCGTATGAATATAGAATAAAAAATAGAATGATCATAATAAAAGGAAAAAAAATTATGAATGCAAACAGCTTCCCATTTACATACATATTTTCACTATATTTACTTTTTCGTTGAAAAACACCTATTGTTTCCAAAAAGTAACGACGTGCGCGTTCGTCCAGCTTCAACATTCATTCAAAAGCCTAAGATGTCATTAGGGCATGGCTTGAGGCTATTATTTCATTCACTTGCGAGAAAAATTTGCACTTACACTATATGAAAATAAAATATAACAACTAGAAAGCCAGCTGAAAAGACCGTTAGTACATTTTCAGCTCTGATGTGAATGTTAACGTTGAAGTTTATCTCTTTGTTATTTAAATATTATAAAAATTCAATAGAGTAGATTTTCTCAATTATTTTAAAATATTACATATATTGAAAGCTCGCATCTATTTCTATAATTATTAGCATTTAAAATTAATCTTTTGTTCACAGCGCTTCTTGCATTCCGATGAATTTTTCATTCAACACTGTAAAATCTTATAATGCCCTTTATCTGTAGGTGGCTTGACATGCTTTCCATTTACGCCTTTTATTTTTGCATCACCGGTTTTGTTCTTGAATTTCTATTTTCTCGTAGCAATACCTGAATTTCGCCACAACGTACTGGCTGGGTTTTGTTGCTTTTGTCGCTTTTGTTTGAAATTCTATTGTTTCGTGAAACGAACGAGATCAGAGGTATCCTATCATTCGCACTGAATATTATTTGTTGCAGAACAACAACAGAATAGTGAAAGAGAAGCTACTGATAATTATTATGATAATGCGGCCATGTGACGGCTTTCACTGATTATAAGTTAGAACTAGGGCTAAGACTAGAATGCCGCCGCTAGCAATATATAAAGGTGAAAGGGCATTGCATCATCAAATTCGAATAGATATTTTCTTGTGATATTTTTAGATGGATTGTGGGTCGGTAAGTACTATCCACCACTAGTCTGTAAAAAATAAGTACATATGTGAAATTAGTTTGGGCTGCATGCATTTGGGAAGCACACGTTCGGATTAGGATAACATGTTGTCTCTAATGCTGACTCAACTAATATATATGCGGAAGGTATAAATTTCCAGCAAATGAATCTAGTATTTTTACAGCCATTTATTCAACATCAATTTTGCTAGGTACTTGATAGAGCATTGATTAAAGTGCTTTCATCAGATGGAATAAAACTAATCAACAACTATTGGCACTGTAAAAAAATGAATTTGATTTCTAAATTCGATTGGGTAAGGGTCACATACTCGATCTTAGTGCTAACTTGAAACTTTAACAGAATTGGTTAAGAAATTAAAACTATACTATTCAACGAAATTAAATATATACGCGAGTGTTTCCCCTTTTTATTATTGAATTTTTTTCTGCTGTTTATGCTAATCATTGTTTCTAGCATAAATTATATAAGATACAAACTAAATTATAGAGTTAGAAAAAACGTTACAGTTCAACTCAAAATTACTCTTACAACCTTTAGATTAGCCTAACAATCTGTAGAGTATCTACCCTTACAATTTTGAAATATGTTTAAAAAAAACTTGCACTTAAAGGATGCTTTGTGGTTGATGCGGAGAAAGCTTTTTTAAAATTCAAGGATCTATGATATGCTCAAAAAATAAGCTTACATTTCCTTTAAAATCAACAACATTGCCAAATTAGAGTCGTACCGAAAGTCCGCGCAGTTTAAACAAAAAGACTATTTGTTTGAAATTGAGAGGCTGCTATAATATCACCGACTTTTATTATATGTGGCGATATTATGTGCATAATAGTTGGGGCTATGCTAAATAGGAGTTGACACTATGCGCATAGCTGAACAACTATTAATGAATAATCTAATGTATGGACCTTGTGACGTCCTAGCCTTAGACTTACAATCGGTGCCTCTTTCATTACATGTTTTGCCATGTTGCTATTTACACCTTCGCTGGTCATGAAAGATGTTATCTGTTGATGTAAATCATTACTTTCTTTTTGCCGTGCGCGATTCTCTTTTTCGGGTGCTGCAACTTTTTATGCTACGTTTTTTCCATAACTTGTTCATTTATGAAAGCTGAGCTCTCACCTGGAGTTTTACCTAGATTTTTTTTTCTTGTTAAAATATAACAATTTTTAAACCAAATTGATTGCTTTAGTGTTGAAACATACATCACAAACAGTGTTTATTATTGCATGTTTGTAAGTGCTCAAAAACTTTATAATATTATCTCCTTTTTTTAGTTAATTGGTTCACTCTTACAAGGACCCGGGGTTTGCCGTAGCCTATCGGTTTCGCCATAGGGATCGACTTGACATAAAATTTTCATAACCGTGCTTAACTATGTTTGCTCGAGATGCAATATTCACTAAGAATAACTTGATGGCATCTGTGTCCGATCGAATGTGCTATTGAACACAGAGAATGGACACTGTGACTAAGAAAACTTGTAAACGTTGAACTTTCGTAATCCAGCACTCGTCCAGTACTAGCAATGGCCAAATGATAACTGATATGATGAGTAAGACCGGTCGTCCTGCTTGTAACGCTGGACATAGTTAACACCTTCAACTCGGCAAGGAAGACAAATATGAGAAGAGATCTTTGCTGGCCATGATGCGGGACTACCTCAGAGGCCGATGATTGCCCTACGACACCGAGGACGGAGTCCGGACGTGGCCTATTACCTCACTCTCAAGGGTCACTCTTAGGACCTGATCTCTGGAACATCATGTACTATGATCTACTGCGCCTGGACATACCCGCGAATGTGTTCCTGGTGGGCTATGGTGATGATGTTGCAGCAGTAATCACTTCCAGATCTGCCGATTTTGCAAACTCAAACATCACCAAGTCTTGAAGAGAATGAATCAGTGGACAGTTGGCAGTCTCAAAGACAAAGATTGTGAAGCGGAGGATACCGTCATACCCATGATACTTGACTCCATTGAAGTTTAGACCAGCAAGTCGGTTAGGTATCTGGGTGTGACCCTGGACACAAAGCTGATGTATTGGGATTATATCTGTAGGGCATGTTACAGGGCTCTATCAGTCGTCACTTCCCTGAGTAGCCTAATGGCGAACATAAGTGGACCCAGTGAAACGAGACGGAGACTGCTGATGGTAACGACCCATTCCATCTTGCTCTATGGAGTCGAAATTTAAGGAGACGCGGTCTAAACTATGAAGCTCCGGAAGCGCATTGCTAGTGTCCAACGTAGGAGTACCTGACCAATTGCCTGTAGTTGCCGCATGGTCTCAGAAGAGGTTGTGATGGTGGTATCGGGAGTAATCCGGATCGATCTACTAGCGCGAGAACGCAATCGATTCGTAAGTTTGAGGTGCACCGTTGAAGCCGATCGTGGGTGCGTTGCTGCGAAACGTGGAGAACTGTCGCGCAATCTCAACATACGCTGAGAAAGTACTGCGCATAAAGCGGGAGGAGGGTTACCTTACCGACCCATATCATAGCTTAAGAAATATATATAGCCCGGAAAGTACGTGAATTGTGATACAATTTGCAATATTTCCCCACTGATTGAGAGAAGTAGATAACAATATCCAAGTCCAAGTTGAAAATAGACACGAAGTACTCCGCCAAGAAAAGACACGCCCCTTTTATACGATCAGATACTTTTCTCATTCCCACTAGACAATATGCATGTGCTTTGCCAAAGAGACTATTTTTTTAAAGCCTATTCTGAATATAAAAATGGTAAGTGATAAGATAGCTAACATGGAATACTACTTTCGATACCATTTGGCGAGTAAAAGGAATATCTCTGACACTTTTATGGAATCCACAACAGAGAATTTTATTTGTTGCCAACGAATGTTCACTGCGCTTACTGTTTCTTGATGGGATTAGACGCACGCCAAACACACTCTCACCTATCTGCTAACATGGATATATACATTTTCACTTGTCGTTTGAGAGTAGGCTTTTCTCACTTTTGCATATGACAAAGTGAACTTATTTTGTTTTTAGTTCTTCTTAGGTGCCAGCTGATGGTAAATCCTTCACTCTCTGCCATTCTCTTCCATCAGGTAAATATCGCACAATACTGTTCTTTCCATGCTATTTTTTAGTTCTTATACCGATAGTCAGCATGACAGGGTTGCAGCGGTGCCTAGGCGCGTCCCGACTTGGAACTTGTAGATTGTAGATGGTTTTTTTTAGTGAGTCAAAACTCACACACCCCGCGGTCTGATAGGTCAACCGAGGATCCGTTAAACAATTTTTTTTAGGCATCTGCACTAGGGAAAAAAATGGCTGATCCTATTGTTGAAGATAAAAATGAAATAAAAATGTTAGCATAAAGATAAAGCGGTAGTAAACTAAATTGATTTTTCAATATGCTTTAAGTATAGAATTTATAAGTTACTGAAAACTATGCAATAGAGGAAATAAGCTTGTACTTTTTAGAGAATAATAACAAAATATATTTTTAAGATTTTTTTCAATCTAGACAGAAAAATCGATAATTCTACTAATTTTTGAATTTTTTCAAAAATAAGGTTTTGCAATTTTCTTGTTTTTACTGCCTATTAAATACAAAAATAGAAAATTATATTTTGGTATGCGATTATACTTACTGGCATTTAAGGGCATAATACCCGTCTGCATGTGATTAAACATTTGCCTGGAAGGGATCGAATGATGGTTAGTCGCATTGCTGTTCCCAGCGTTGCCGATATGGTGAGGCTGCTGTTGGTGTAGGTGGTGATGTTGTCCGTGAAGAAGATGCTGATGGTGAGCTCGATTCGAGTTCACCAGTGAGTGATGTGCATGGTGCACTAGTTGGCCTGAATGCTGATTGTGATGAACATTCAGGCCGTGTACTGGTCCGTGCGGTGGATAGACTAGACCATGATTGGCCGTCATCGAATGGTACATTGTGGAGCGCGATTGATGTGCACTTGATGGAAGTACGTTGGGTGGAGGTAGTGGCCGATATCCACCCATAACAATTTTGATAAATAACTTTTTTCACTAGTTTTTTACTTTAGTCATGGGTTTGACCATCATATTTCATTGAAACTTAACGCTTAATCCAAACAAACACTTTTTTTGGAATTTGACTGATGTTTCATGTAATATTAGAGAAACCAATTTGAGCTAGTTTAATGGACATATTTGCAGCCGCTTGGTGATTTTCTGTTGATATCAACTTCATTAGTTAATAATTTAATTGGTTTACATCCATAACAGAGCTCGCTTCTATTTGTTTGTATATGATTGAATACTTTGTAAGACATATGAAAATAATAAGGCTACCTCTTGAATGCAATACAAAATAGCACAGCAACAAACCCACAAGACTTGCTGGTTGATGGATAAATGGTTTGGGTGGTATATGAGCAACTTTTATGATGTGCGGAATTTCAGTTTGATGCTGGTAAAAAAACGAGTTTTATCACAAATATTTTTAAAATGGATCCAGCAAATGAATAACGTTAAAATCCTCAATCAGTTTAAACTATAGCAATAAACAGTAGTGGGAAGTTTTTAACATTAAATTCTTTACATTGGTAACACTTTGTTTGTAGCACTGTTGTCTGCAAACTATTTAAGGTGATTGTTCCAAAGGTCGGCCACCTTACTCCTAAAGTTCGGCCTGCTATAATTATTTTTTTAAACCCTTTCTTATCTCACAAGACGGCTCAAACACATTAAAAAGGCATTTTAAGTACAGTAGTTATTGGTCCAAATATTGCACTTTAGACTTTGTTTTGATGAGTCGAATTCTTGTTATGAGACAATATAAGATTTTAGTGACTGACTTTTGGAGCAAGTCAACATTAGGCGCATTCGCACTATTTATTTGTACTGATTTCATTTGAAAAGAAGCCTCATTCTTGTCAACCACTGACATGATTATGTTTCATCTTTAAATCAGAGAGGATACACAAAAAATCAAGCTACTAAATACCCAACAGGAAAAATAGTGCGTAAACCTACTCATACTCATACCGTATAATGCATGGAAGCATTGCAGATCCATACCCGGTCCATTTCTTTTGAACATTGGATGTCCTAGACTGGTAAGGTGAAGGAAACCTTGAGCTTTTAGCTTTATAGCTTTGTAAAAAAAAGATTTTTTGGAAGCGCGACATCGTATTCTTGCATGATTGCGAAGCTCATTGGAAATTCCAACAACGAGATTCATGAAACGGCATTGAATCACCAAAAAGTGAATGACCAAGCGTTTGCGACAAAACCATAATTCGGCCATATTTTTTCAGAGGAAACGAAACAGTCGATCGAAATCGATATCGGTGAATGTTGGCTCATTATGTCTGCCTGCAAATGCGTGAAACAGGTCTTGATGGTTACTGGTTCTAACAAGATGGTGTGCCATGCCGCACTGCAAATCAAACAATTCAGTTTCTGCATCGAAAATTCCCTGAACGTCTGATGTCAAAAAAGGCGACATTAACAAAAGGTTATAGAAAAAAAATCAGCTTAAATACATTACAACGGTTCCCGTTGGGTAGTGACATCAATAATTTCTACGATTATTTCATACTTCAGAAGCTTGATTGGAATCAGGGGCAAAGTCACATTTCGTCAAAAAATTTTGTTAGTAGATTGAAGAGACAAAGCAGTATCCTAAAAATGATCAATATATTACGCTTTCTTACTTTTGGTATAATTTTGAGCAGAAAAACTTCAACCGAGATTGAAAATATGTTTGGTAGATTTGAAATTTATATTACTGTAATAAAACTGTTCCCAATGGTGAAATTACGGGAGATTAATTATTCTATTTGTCTCGTATGATTCATGAGATTGTATCTACTGCAAACAGTTAGCCACACTCGCAAAGCGATTGGTGTTTGTTTAAAATTAGATATGTATGTATATCTATTTTCGCAGCTGTAAATATTTTTTATAATATAGATTTAGTTTATGTAGTCTAACAGACTTCTATATTCCTATTAGCTGCCGCACAGCATATCATTAAATTGCATGATAATCAGTCGCAGCCCTTGTTTAATGATGGTAATTCATAACCGTTGTAATTATCTCACAATTGTCCTGATAAATTTCACATTGAATTGTATACGCTTTCATTACGATTGCATTATGTAGAAAACATGAAAAGATATTGCACGTAATGATATGAATTCTTCATTTGTAATGTAATGCAAAGATTTCAAAATTAGCATTGATAGTAAATAGAATTATATTTTGATTGCGAGGCGATCAAAAATTGTTTCGATGGTAATTTTATTGGTGAAATATCTGTTCAGCCAGATATTAGCTTTATGGGATCATACGTTTATGTTTATGCAGTGACATTTATTTAATCTACAATCATGGAGATACTAGACAATGGAGTGGCTCTTCACATTTGAACTATATTGGAGGTATGAATCCCTATTGCCCATGTTTTGTTTTTCTTTTGCGTGTTTGCCTCATTCGGAACAAAATGTCACATCATCACCACGTGGAGAACTAGTTATCAAGTTGACAGATGCAGTTTTTGGCGCAAGTCACAGAAGTGGATGCAAAGCAGTGGTTTCACTCTGGTCCACTCCATTATTTTACCTCCATTTCTACAATTGACATAGTTTGAATGGCAACTACATATGTGTGAATCTTTTAAAACCTGCCATTTGCTGGGTTTATTATGATGGTTTATTGTGCTATTATTTTGCGAAATATCTATTCATGGCCTAGTCTATTTATAATTTGCGTTAAACAATTTACCTGATTTAACAAATTACTTTGAAGGAGCTTCAAAGTAATAAGCATTATGCTTAAACATGGTAAAAATTGACACTGTAGTAAGTTGACACTTCAATAAATCAATGTATTTAGCAGGAGAGTGTGTTCAACATTTTTGCATTAGCAGCTATAGCTGCTATTTTCGCTCTCTCTGTCCAATGACATAAAATAGCTGCTTTCTGATGCTTGTTATTTGACAGTTAGGCTGTTCATGCAACTATTTTTTGCTTACAGTCTGGAGGGTAGCAAGAAAGAAGCATGTTTGTAGATAGCTGACACATTGTCCAAACGTCATTTTTGATTAGAAACGGAAATGAAAAGCAGTTTTCTCGCTTTGGTGACAACAGATATGAGCAAAAAAAATTGTTTTATTTTAAACTATACAGGCTTTTAAACACTTCAAATCAAATGGAGATTTAAGTAGGCTTTTATATAGAATAGCTCATCCTGAGTTTTGAAAAGGCGAGGATTCGTGTACCATTAAAATTTCAACTTTTTCTTTCGTTCATCCAAATTTTCACAGCCATGGCGTTAAAGGTTGTGGGACTACATGAAACCTTATGAATATTTTATGAAAATGCTACTTCTTTTGTCCTGCTGTATGCTCAAAACTCAAATATTTCACAAGATTTCCGAAGTGCAAAGCATGTGTTGAGCTGATCTACGAAAATGTTAAGATTAACTTCAAAAGAGTACTGAAAAAAGTATTTTTTCAATGACTTGTGTCGTGTAAAAGACTTCCTACGAAGTAGCGATATCAAGATTTTCCGATAACCAACTGAATTCTCCTTATTTTTGTGGGTATTGTACATAGGTACACCTCGAAATTTTTGGAAAACAGCTTTCAAGCAAGAAAATAGCTTTCATACATCTGCATTGCTAAGAATATTTGCTTCAGGCATTCTGCTCTAATGCATTGCAGCAATTGAATTTTAAGGACTTTAATTATAATAACTATGCAGCGATCCGAAAACAGCTACAACGTTAGCGTCACAAAATCAGCTGAAAAAACTGTTGAGACGCATGTCCTCTCACCACACGATGCAATCAGTCTAGTTGGTCTGATCGATTATAATTTGAATGCTGTAATAGGTTCAGTTGCAGTTGTCATTGGGCCATGGGTGTTAATTTGGAATTTTTTTTTGTATTCTTCAAACTGTCTAACTGAATAATGGAATAATTCAAATCGAACGGTAGATCGAGTGTGTAAAAATGACTTTACTTCTAAAAGGTATGACCTTGAAATGATATCAAACGAATAAACTTAGATATCGTTTAATATTTTTCAATGCAAGCTCCATCTAGGCTCCATGGACATTTGAAGGACCCAAAATATCCCCATTAAAAAAAAAAAGCTTGTTACCACAATCCATATCGTGTCTTTTCGTCAACGAAATAAATTGAAGATGCGTATCATATTGTGCTAGGCATGTACA
Organism: Nemotelus nigrinus; assembly: GCA_947369275.1. Lineage (NCBI taxonomy): Eukaryota > Metazoa > Arthropoda > Insecta > Diptera > Stratiomyidae > Nemotelus > Nemotelus nigrinus. Next base: position 217,893,802 of record OX376372.1, read on the forward strand.
GTGGCTCACAGCTTAAATGATGTGAGTACTTTTTGCGACTAAAACCCTTAAAAACTCCCGGCAAATGGAAAATCCTTTTTTTCAAACAAATAAAATATTTCAGCTTGTGGTTCTGTTTATTATTTCCAATGAAAAAAACAACAACAAAATATTCCAATCAGCACAAAAAAATAAATATCATTGTAAACACCAAATTTTACCTCACAGCTTAAATTATGCGCCATTTAAAGAGCATACACTCAAAAAAATTTTGGTTGAATTTTACCCTTATAATAGTAGGAAACTGGTTTCTTACTATTAAAGATGTAAATTCACAATAGTGTGTAAAAAGAATATTTTCTTTACGACCAAATCGTGTAATTTTACCCTAAAAAATGATGCAATTTTATGGCTTTGGCGCAAAGATGAATAGCAAACTAGTAAATTTACACTCTTTTTACTTCAATTTACAAAAAGCTGTGTATTATTCAGCTGATATGACGTAAAAGCAAAAAATGCACATCGAATGTGTAAAAAAAATTGTGATTCGTTACTTTAAACGAAAAAATGAATATATTTTCTATTATCAAAGTATTAATTATAGACCCACTTTTTAGAGTGTACATATAACGGTGTGCGTTACGCATTTCTGCATTTCCATTGTTATTCTAGCCGTGGAGTGCGATAAGGATTTTCAGTGAAACTTTGTTACCATATGGACTGATCAGCTGAAGTAGGAATAAACAGTTTATTTAAAAATGGGTCGGCGAACAGCAATTGACGAGCGTGAGCTTATTATTGAATATTACAAAAAGGAACAACTCGGAAACATATAACAAAAATCACGTGCAAATCAAAGTTTACAGTCCAGCACATAATTGAACGGTTTGTTTATGAAAATCGCTTAGAAAATAAGGGTAGAGCAGCGTGCAATAAAATATTTTCCCCTTCCGATTGTCGCTGGATTGTAGGATAGTTGAAGAAAAATTCCAAGCAGAGTACACCAAAACTAGCGCAGGAAGCGGAAAAAATTCTTGTTAAGAAGTGTTACCCAGAAACCGTAAAAAGAGATTTAAGGGACGCGAATTTTAATGGACGAGTACCCAGAGGAAAATCATATATTAGTGCTAAAAATAAGGCAAGAAGACTGGGATTTGCTAGTGAACATTTAATGAAAGATACAACGTTCAGGGATACCGTTCTTTTCGTGTATGAGAGAAAATTTAACTTTTTCGGAAGCGATGGAAGGGGTTATGTGTGAAGACAACCATATACTAAACCACGGAATTTATGCAGTACAGTAAAACACGGTGGTGGCCACGTGATGGTGTGGGGGTGCATGGCATTTTCCGGAGTGGGAAAATAGGTGTTCAGAAAGGAGAAACTGGACAAATTCCAGGTTTTGAATATCTTGAAGGATAATCTACTGCAGAGTGCGGAAAAATTACACATCAAGGACAATTTCCGATTTTATGAGGACAACTCGGAACTAGTGCAAACGTGGTTGATTTGGAATTGCCCAATCAATATTAAAACACCTGCTCAGTTGCCAGATCTAAATTTTATCGAACATTTATGATCAAAGCTAGAAGATGGCATCAGAAAACATCCGACAGGCAATAAGGATGACCTTAAAAGGGCACTTCAACAAGAATGGGAGGCTAGTACACCAGAGTACACCAAAAAGTCGGTGCACTCAATGGCAGATCGCCTCAAAGCGGTATTAAATCAATCAGGATATGGCATTAAATATTTAATAAATTTTTTAATAGAAAAAATGTTATAAGTTTGAAGTAAAGGGCATTTTTTTAGGTAACATCATTAAAGCTGTGAGGTGATATTTTGTGTTTATAGAACTTTAATTTATTTATGCTGATTGGAATACTGTTTTATTGTTTTTTCCATTGGAAATATTAAATAAAACTACAAGCTGAAATATTTTGTTTGTTTAAAAAAAAATATTTTCCATTTTCAGCAGTTTTTAAGGGTTATCCTCGTAAAAAGTGCTCACATCATTTAATTTGTGAGCGACTGTAAGTGCTAGGCATTCGAAACAATTCTATATACAACCGCTGTTCTCTTGAATTATCTCAGACTCCTGCTCACCACTATTCTAACTAAGGGCCCGATCCAAAGCGTACAAACCAGATAGCGTGGAACGAACGGTATTGTGCGATATTTTTCTGATGGCAGGGAAGGGTAGAGTATGAAGGGTTGACCATCAGTTGGCACCTACAAAGAGTTCAAGACAAATAAGTTCAGTTTATCACAAAGTGAGCGAAACATATCTCAAATTACGGGTGAGAATATCCATGAAGCTGATAGGTGAGATTGTGTTGATGTGCAAATGATCCCATCAAGAAACAGTAAGCGCAGCGAACATTCGCTGGCAAAAAACGAAATTGTCTGTATTCGATAGCATAAAAGTGTCGGAGATATTCTTTTTACTCGCCAAATGGTGTTAGAAATACATAGTATTATAGTTTAACTATCTAATTGTTTACCATTTAAATACTCAGAATAGGTTTAAAGAATATTGCATAAAACGCCATTCGTTAAGGCAATCCGCACACGGGTCGTTGAGCTATCGTCGTGGGTGCGATATTTCTACGCTTCGTCGTCACAACCTATGTAAATCAATGGGTGACCGCTAACGGGGCGTTAGCTAATCGTGAAGAGTGAGAAGCGAAGTCGTTTCATTTTGAGTGCGTTTCAAGCGTTGTGCATTGCAAGCCTCAAGCTGAATGACTAGTCGTTTTGGCAAGTGCGATGGATGACGGCAACGTACAATTCGTTGGGGAGGTGGAAAATCGCCCCGAATTGGATGATTTTACGAAGCATACTGACGTATTCTTGACGATCCGTGTGCGGACATGAAACAAGGACGTTGCAAACGCATCTCTCACGCATAGCACGGCTAACGACCCGTGTGCGGAGTGCCTAAAAGAGTATTTTTGGCAAAGCACAAGTTTATTGCCTAGTGGGAATGAGAAACGTATCTGTCCTTTTTTCAACTATCGATTTGGATATTGCTATCTATTTCTCGCAATCAGTGGGGAAATATCGCAAATTGTATCGCAAATCACGTTCTTTCCGCGCTATCTAGCCTGTACGCTTTGGCTCAATCTACGATGTGAATATTCTATCGAATGAACGACCGCACATGCTTGGAATCAAGGTTTTAAAAAGGAATTTACACATGAGTCCATGCATTCATGCGCCCCAGGCGGTTTTTCTAGAAGGCGGGAGTGAAATGGAAGTACAAATCAACATGCCCGCCATTGTTCACTTCACTGCCGCTTTCTAAAAAACCAGCTTGGACGCATTGACTCATGTCTAAACAGTCACTAACAAATAAGCATTCTAGAAACGTGCGTATATTCAGTTTCTATTTCCAGTAAACGACGCAATAAGTCAAATCCTTATAGCGAAACTTAATTAATTTATATATCTGGTGGACTTCTCGTTTATCAGAGTGAATGGCACAGACAATTTGACTGACAAGTTTTTTTTTTAAATTTTGGTTTTTTTTTCAAACAATGCAAACATTATGTGCTGATAAGCTATGTATATCCGATTTTCAGATATAAGTAATTTCAGATATATAAATACAGTGTCGGTTTCATATCTGGCTGAGGGTGCTATTGTTAAAAAATATCTACGCCAAGAATTTATCTATACCTATGCCTGATGTTGATCGAAGGGCTCTACCTACAACTTGTTCTTCCTAAAAAGGACAAATTGAAAGCTTTGGATTACTCAGTTTGAAGGCACAGATATGAACACACAACCTAGAAAAGATATCAGTATATTTGAATTCTAATTACGAGAAATAATTCATGGGTTTTGCGAAAAGATTGAAGCCGCGTTATCACGCCTGATTTTGAATGAATCATTTTTTGAAAATGTAAAAAGTTTGAAAATATGTCTGGCATGAGTAGCAGCAATATCTCCAACGCAAATCACTTTAGGAAAAATTTGCTTTACTATTTTTCGTAGTCGGACGAGCTACCTGTTACGATTTAAATCCAACACTTGCCCATTAAAAAAATATCTTATCTATAGATAATTATAAACAATGCAGCTGATTATGGCAAATAATTTTGTCACTGTCCACAAACATTTACACTTAATACACTAAGCTATTTGACACTTGTTATAATCGGTGGATTTAACTTGTTTATTGACGACGGCTTAAGAAATCTCGCTGACAACTTTTTGCCACCATAAATCCATTTCGCACAACACTTTTGTCATTACAATTTTTCACAAGTCGCGGATTATGTTTTTAAAATGAGACACAATTATTTTTCATGAGATGTTTTCATTGTTTTTCAGATTCTTTAAATCTTTTTCACGAAATTTCGATACATTCAGGTAATTATGGACACGGCTATGACCAAACTGCACGAAGCAGATGAAATGTATCTGAAACAGTTATCACAGTAACGTGGCTTATCAAATACTTCTGATTAGAAATGATAAGAGTGTGTCCATGTCATGTCTGTATCTCTAGGTCGTGAAGTGACAATATCTTTTTTATTTACCTGATATGAAGTAAACTGATTTTTTAATTGTGAGTTTGTCAATATCTGAGATGAAATATTTCATTTACCTGGAAACAATTTTGACGAAAAAATAATTACCGGAGAGTTCCAACGATCATAGGTATGTTGGATACTTTTGACAACATGTTTCATGTGGACGAAAAATGGTCCTGTTACAACCTGTTTCACGTCTGAGGCTATTGTACTTTAAACCAAATAAACAAATTGCTTTTGATGTGAAGCTTGATCAATAATCTAGCTTCTTAGCAGCATTGTGCATAAGTATATCTTTGAGGCATAAATAATAGCAATATTTTGAGAGGCAATCAATTATTATTTTCATGTCCAAATAAATGTGTTTCCAGATGCAGAGATCAGATATTGGTTACGACCAACATGATTAAACTTTTTTCGAAATCAAAACGTTGTAGCAGTGGTATGTATCCTAACCTAGATACAATTTCGCGAATTGGGCAATGGAAAGTAGTCAATAATCTCCATTTGAAAAACATGGTTTATATTGGGGCGGCTACAGACCAAAGCTAACTTAACCATGAAAACCTGAGTAAACTAGATAAGCACTAAATATTTTGAAAAATGAAAACAATATCTTTTTTTTTAAATAGATCTTTTAAGTGAAACTACATTCGACATCTGTATTCAGTATAGCCATGGCTACCAAATTCAGACAGTACTGTTTTGAGCCTACTCGTACTATTGAAGTAGATGCACCTAATCTGTGTTTTGAAAATGAGCAGGTCCTACTCTCCAATACCACAGTGCCTTAGCGCACAAAGTCCAGATTTACATGCCGAAACTCAACACGAGCTTTGAGAAGGCGTGGGTGAAAAAAGACTGTTCACTAACTCGTGCTTTGTTAGTGAAACTTTTCACTAACTGGTAAAAACTTGTATTAAGTTGAGACAAGTAACTTTGGACAAAAGGTGAAGAAAACGTGTAAATGTGTTAAAAAATTACCGATACATAAACGTGGCGACCATGAGTTCTCGTGATCAGGAGCTTCGAGTGCTCAAATTAATAGTAATTTAGTGAGGGACTGCCGTTCTTATGCAATATGGAATTATGTAAATTTCAATTTGGCAGGTTGGGCAAAAAATAAAATGTGTTAATCTTTTTCAGTTTTTCTTTGAGAAAGCGAAAAATTTTCAGCAAGATTGATAATTTGATGGATATTTTTTCACATGTCTGTTGTAGACAGGGTAACCAAACACTCATGCATCTTTTCCGGGAAAATAAGCTACGAGCTTTTCAAGCACAGTCCAGCTTATCAAGCCTCATCATCGAAATGCCAATATCCAGGGGCGGCTTGTCGTTGGACGCGAAGGAAGCAGTGCATCTCTTGCTAAAGATTCCTTATACAAAGAAAGCATAATTTAACAATATATACTAAAATTTTAAAGAAAACAATTATTTGTTTTTATGCGGCATATATTAAAAAAACTCAAGCGCACCTGAACCGCTAGAAACACTAATGTTCGAAGAACAGTAGAAGAATCGTGCAGGTTTTGAGTGCATATTCCACCACATGAGCTGCTCATTACGGCCAAACTGTTTCAAATGCCACGTTTTACTTTGGTCTCAAGAATGCATTATAACTCATATGGTAGAAGGTTTCAGATATTACCACTGGCATGAATTTCAACGTTTATGAGAGTAAAACACGGGTTAATTATATTCGTTATCAGTTGCTTATTTCACAAAATTTTGAAAGCAGCATCTCATATAACATCAATGAAGAAAATACTCAGTCCCTGCAGCACTGTAACTGAAGTTGGTGTTTGAGGCTGCGATCCGAAAAATTTGTAGAGCTTTGGGAATACAAACATTGATTATTTATTTTCATTGTAAATGTTTCCGGTATGAATACTAGCTGTTAGCATTTATTGATACAAAAATAGCACTAACGAGTCGTGTTGGCAACCTTCCGCCAGTATCAAAGCCAAGAATATCACATCTGCTTCACGTTGTTATATAACATTTGAAGTTATAGGAGTATAAAGAAATTTAGGGTTACCTGCAGCGAGTTTTTTCAAATAATCGAAAGCTTAATATTTGCTGTTTACTGTCACTACAATATCATTACCAATTGAAAATTCTACGATAAAACCGCTTAATAAAGATATTGCAAACAAACACAAAACCAACAATACCTGGCAACCGTAATCGTGGCTCTTCAACCAAATTTGGCCTGAATAATGTTTATAATAAGTTCCATTAATTGTATGAAATTCGTATTGATTTCATGACTGCACTGGAAGTTATAGGGCAAAAAGTTTTATTTTCCTGAGCGAATTTTCAAAACCAAAGACACAAAAATTACCATAGCTGGCAGCACCAATCGAATTTTTCAACCAAATTTCTATCAAACAGAGTTTAGAGTAAGGTTCAGCTACTGTGTCAATTTCATGAAAATCTGGTAACTTATTCACATTTCATAGGGCAAAAAGCAGTTTTTTTTCTTTGTAATTTTTCAAGATGGCACCACTGGCACAGAGTTGCCTACATTTCAAAATCGCTTCTATCAGACCTGGTCCTACTTAAGTCCAATGCATTCTGTAAATTTCAATTGTACCTGGTTATTGATTCGTGAGTTCCCGTGAACAGAAGTTTTTTATGCTAAAAATATAGGTTAACTGGAATAGGGTTACCGTTCTTGTCCGACATGAAATTTCCAAAGTTTTACTTTGAACGTGTAGATAAAGCATTGGATTTGTATACAAATTGGTTTTGTTGCAAGAAACGGACATTTTTTACGATATTCGATGGTTTGAATGTTTTCACTTCCAAATTTTTATTTTTTCAAATTTAAGACACCAAAATTATCATAGCTGACAGCTTCAAACGAATTTTTCAACCAAATTTTTACCAAACGTTTTTACCAAAGTAATGTCCAGCTGCTGTATGAATTTCGTCAAAATCGAACGGTTGAATCAGAATTTATAGGGTTAAAAGCAGTTATCTTTTTTAGTGATTTTTCAAGATGGCGCCACTGGCACAGAATCGCCCGCATTTCAAAATCTTTTCTATCAGACCTGGTTCTATTTAAGACCAATGCATTCTGCAAATTGCAATTAATTCTGCTTATCGGATCGTGAGTTTCCGTGAACAGAAGTTTTTGATGCTAAATATATAGGTAAATTGGGCAAGGGCTACCAGGCGTGGCCGTTATACGATATCAGATTTTTTTTTGTCTATGTAAACAAAGCACAAGATTTACATATGAGTGGCTTTTTTTTTGAAGAAGCGGCAGTTTTTCAAGAGAGACGATGATTTGGAGGTTTTCACTTTCAGTGCCTGCCCTAGCTACAAGGCTGCCAAAAAGCTACAACTAAATAATACCAATATATTCTGAAAATTTCGTAATGATTGAATAGCTCTGTCAAAAGTTATCGCAATTTAAAAATTTTCAAGTTTTCCCGTTCTCTTTTTAGGCACCCAGTGCACACATGGGGTTAAAAAAATTCCAAAACATTATCCGATTCACATGTAAAACACGCTCGAAATTTATTTCGTCAACTTTATTTTTGCAAAAATTATTTGTATACGGAATAATAGGTATATTAAAAATATCACTAAAATGGCCGCCGGCGCCAAAGGGTTAAAGATTATTAACTTTTTGTGAGACCTGGCACTATTCTGCATATACACCAATGTGTCCTGAAAATTTCGTTCAATCGGAAGGCGCGCTCCTGAGATTTTTCACTGAAATTTTTTGATGATATATATATATATATATATATATATATATATATATATATATATATATATATATATATATATACATATATATATATATATATATATATATATATATATATATATATATATATATATATATATATATATATATATATATATATATATATATATATATATATAGAAACATGAATTTTTGGCCAAAGTGATATTAATACTAATGTTCTTCTTCGAACATTAGTAATAAAAACAAAAAACTCACAAAACTCCATTAATGCTTCACGCGAAATAGTTTAACCCTCTAACAGCCAAAGTACAGTTCTTCAAAGGTAATTTTACAGCAACGCAATGGAAACTCAAGCGTTTAAGTCTGAATCTCAATCATCTCCTACCGTTCTTAGTCAGAAGGCACAGTTCACTGCAGCGAAAAATGCCTGATTAGCTACGTGAAGATAAAGCTTCTACAAGTGTTTAAGATTTGCTTTAAGAAGCCATGTTGGAAGTCATTGGAAAATTAATTATGGAACAGGTTTAAGGATTTGGAGAACACTTTTAATAAGTTTGGATTTTTGAAACACCTACAATTTATATTATATTCATATCGATTCGATATATATCGAATTATATTCATATTTGAAATTCAAATCAACATCAATCAACATCAACGATATTGAGCCTTATCTACAAAAGCAAACTGGAGAAGGCATATCCTAATATAATCACTGCACTAAGAATCTTTCTCACCCTTCCAGTTGCAGTTACGTCAGGTGAAAGAAGTTTTAGTGCGTAAACTTAAACTTATTAAAATCTATTTGAGATGTTGGGCCAGCAAAGGTTGACAATCTAAGTATTTTATCTTTTGAGTACAGACGAGCTGCTCTCATTAATTTTGATGAGATTATTAACCCTTTTGTAGCTAATAAGGATCGAAAAATTGAATTTTAATATGTATATTTTTCTACGGTCAGTAGAATTGAATAGGTGCGTTTTCCACCTCTTGATCAAGAGCTGGTTAGGGTAGGTTACATTTAAACCAACAGCAGCTCAGGCAGGATTGTGGCTATTTTCAATGCTACCTAACCTAACCAGCTCTTGATCAAGACGCAAAAAACTGCACATAATATTCTACAAGTATATTTTAAAGCTTAGGTCAGAATTATATGTTTGATTTTTACTTAATTTTAGTTCTTAGTAAGATGTTATATGCACTAATGTTATTAATATGCACTAATATCCAAACATTAAACAATAGTTAAATCACAGTCTGCTACATTATAATAAAAACTGGAATTTTTTTAATTTTTCAATAAGTGTTTCAATCAATAAAAGTCCTCAGTTATAAAATATAAATGAATTGTGTTTGCATTTCAGCCAATGCATCTAAAAAAACAGATATTTTATATTATTGGTAAGTTTTGCTTTACCCCCGAAACGAAGCTCCTAGTTTCGGCCCTGGTTTAACGTAGAATGTTATTTGTATGTTTAATTTCAGTAATGGATTTATTACTTAGTCCTGGAATTTATTGTCTGATGTAAGTTGAAATTCTTTTGATTTGTGCTTTTGCTTGTCTGTGCTTACAGTGCGTATGTTTGAATTCAAATGATTAAGGAAAGATAGTTGCTGTGATTTTTCATGTAAATAGTACAAGAGTATTGAATACATTTAGTCTTGGAAATTGATGCAATTTTGCCATAAAAGATCTATTGCGACAATAATTTTCACTTATACCATTTGAAGAAAAAAATACTTTATAGATTCGTGGTGACCAACACCACTGAATTCACCTTTTATTTTGCACTGTTTAAACATTTATGAGGCTAGTGGCAATCATAGTGAGTATGAAAATCACTGAATCAAACTATTAGAAATCGAATAGTACTGTTAACTTTCAAAATATTTGCTGCACTAAAATACCATTTTGAATATTCTACAGAAATATGCAAAAATATGTGTGCTTCCCTGAGTCTCAAAATCACGAACCGCCATTGATAATATCAATCCGCTAACACATCCAACGTCCACCTTGAAGTTGCTCGATTTTACATCGGCTTGAAGGCACCCTTCAGTGTTTAAAGTGAAATGTGTTTTAATCAAAAAATATTTTAATAAAAAAAACCGATATATTGAATTTTGTGACAAATATCGATATTTCGAGGGTAATCTGCCCTCTTCTTCAGTGTCTATCGGCCTGAAGAAGAGGGCAGATTACCCTCGAAATATCGATATTTGTCACAAAATTCAATATATGTATCTAGCTTCGAAAGGAAAAATCGGTTTATTTATTGAAATATTTTTTTGAAAGCTAGGAAAAAATTGGTATACATTAAAAACAATTGAAATGTGTTGTTTATTTGAGAAATCAGCAAGATGCTTTACAATTACGTTGACTCACAGCAATATGCAAATTATTTATGTTTCGGAGCCAAATTTAGGTGAATGACTTTGAAAGCTCACGCTTTACTTTGCATTACTCACTTTAAACGCCCACAAGATGCAGAGTGAATTGCATACAATATTGTAATGTCAACTTCTATCGAATAACGTTTTCATATGCGTGCATATACATATGGACCTAATTAACACAATAACAGTGAGTAATCACTTAACAAAGTACACAGTTGTTCCAGATTGTGAGCATTTTCCTACATTATACTGACACCTTAGATAATCTTGTGGGAAATGTATATTTCAGTTCAGACGAAAACATCAACCGAGAACAGGATTTGCACATCTGTCATAAGCATGTTTCAAATGATATTAAGTGTAAATGATAGTTTATAAATGAGTATTTGCGTGAATACTAATTCTTCTGAGGTAAAATTGGGTATGAAAATTGATATATGCTATGATCAACATCTAGTCTGAAATCACTCTAATAAATATTAAGGAGAATAAACCGGTGGGCTGACATTCAGTATATAAAATAACTAAGCAAGTCAAATTTAATTTTTTTGTAGAAATTCTCCAGCGTTGTGACGTGTTTTTCGAGATAAAAATGAATCAAAGCCACTTAGCAATATTATAAAGCCACTTTCAAGCTATAAGCCGTTGGAGTTGATAATAAAAACTGATACTTCCTAAATGGAATAAAACTATTGGAACTTGGGCACTAAAAAGGATTTTATTTTTAGCTCGAAATTGTTTTCCCACTATATACTTTTCTGGGGGGGCCGGTAGCTCTGCTCGCTAAGGTGTCAGGCCGAAAAGCGGCGTGCTACGGGGCCTGCGGGCTCGAATCCCGCCAGTGCCATGGCTGTAAGTGTGAATGCGTGTGATTATCTATGAGGGTGGTAAATGGGCCCAAACTGGTGCCCTAATGCTGGCAGCCCTCTTCACTAGCCTAATCTAACCTATATACTTTTCTGAATCAGTGCCCTTACCATTTTATAACTCTTTCATTTTCAAAGAACTATAACAAGAAACACAATGCATTCCTTGATCTATTTGTCGAAAAATCTGAATCTAGTGACCTATAGATTTAATTTTAGCGCCCAAAATATCTAAATCAGACCCTGATTCCATAGCGCCATAGACCATAATTCATATTCGTCGACTATGTTTGTAAATATTTAATTCCGAGATCTAAACGAGAAAAAAAAATAGCTGACGCTATAATGCTTGGCGCAAAATTTATGGGAAATATAAAGGGAGATGGTTTCTTTAGTGGCTGGTCCGATTAAGCTAAATTTTTGTACATAAGAAGTAGGTCTATAACTAATTAAAATGCACCCTCTGGCGGCGGCAGACATTTTCGTAAATTTAAATGTACCTCTATACTTCTTTCAAAGAAATTTTTCGTTAAAAACAAGTATTGGATATGAAAGCTGATAATATTTTGTGCTTGCTGATGATAAATATAAAAATTTCGAACTCAATGAATGCCTAAAAGTAGGCAAGATTTTTTTTTTAAATTGAGATTTGTCATAAAATTTTACAGAAACATAGTATTTTCAGGGCGTATTGATGTTAATTAAATCTGTGCATGATCAGAACTTTTTACTAGCCTACGGGCAACCCTGTGGCTATGACAGGCACGTGGAAAAAAAATCCTTTTTATAGCTGTATGGCATCTCACGTACTATATTGTTATTTTCATGAGCCTTAGTAATGCTTTTGCTTATATATAATACGTTTTACATGTCTCCTTTTTTCACCACTATCTGCTGTAGCTGTATGTGTTGTGTGCTATCATTTTCGAGTTTAGGACTACAAAATACTTGGTGTACACCCATAAGCGCTACTTTTTCTTACAATAAGTCTAAATATATTGAAAAGCATAACCGAAGACTTTCAAATCTACTCCATAATACCACAGTAATTTTGGATAATAAAGCTAGGAGTTCGATTCTATTTTCTCGTTAGCTCAACTGGATCTTATGTAATGGGCCCAAAAAATGAAACTCAGTATATTTAGCTGCAACTATACAGTCCCAAGGATGTCAGTAGTCAAGCAATATTCTGCAATGTTAAACAATGAAGCACCTGTTTAACTATTTTATGCCATATTTATACAACCGAGAAAATGCGACTAATCTATTGGCAGCAAATATTCGAAGAACTATGAGGTCGCAGCAGTAAGAGCTCAAAAAGCTCCAAAAGTTGCGACAATCGACAAACTATGATCACTCAAATACTATAACCAAGTGAATTTATCCGTTATTATGATACGTATTCCAAAAACAGCGAAAACTTAACATTTCAAATTCACACAAGTCTTAAAAATTTTTGAATGCGTCTAAAAAAACTTCTAGAGCTCCAGGGGCTGAAATATCCTTCACTTATTAGTTTTTAATGTCTTACTCATTTTGGTCATATAATTCAGTCTCTGAGAACAGCACAGCCCCAAATAATTCCATACAGTGCGGTTTCTTTGATTTAATAAGCTTTAAGCAGTTGACAAATATTCGAATATAAGTCAACTATAAAAAATATTCCAAAAATCATGCTTGTTTACAGTGAGATAAATAGAACGGATAGTATAAATGACGGACGGGTATTATATATTTCCGGAAAGAGACAGTTTATTGGCGACTATGGATTTGAATAGTTCAGTAATTTGAACAAGTAAGAATGAAGAGATGACAAGAAAGTAAGGCTCCAATTTCTGCATCGAATTGATGAAAAACACTTTCAAAGGTTTCAGCACTAACTGTTTAAATGCATCTGCTTAAGACTTGAAATGTTTTTTAGAGCGCCTATCAAGTAAAATTTCATTCGGCAATTACGGACGAGAAAGAATTTAAACCTTGTCAGTAAGATGTTGTTTTGTCAAAAGATTTGGTTTTGCTTTATATCATGCATATCATAATATACGATTTCGAATCAACATGAGCCCCCGTTTCTTTCTAATTTTAGTATTCAGATAGATGTTTCAATTTTATCTCATACATGGCATCTGGAGCACAATGTCAGTTTAAGGTGTCGAAAATCAATTTGCCCAACATTTTGAGCAGAAGGCGTCTTTTACGGCGACACATTCAATTAAAATCAATTGATAGGTACATTTTCATTTGGTTAATTAAGGTTGGTATTTATTCGGGTTTAAGGCTGATTTGATATGGAAAAAACTATGAGACATTACTATAAAAAAGTTTTCATACAATGATGCTCGAATTAATGTTATATATAATGTATGCTCGAATTAATGTTATAATCACTTTCGCGAAATGTACTTTCAAATATCTCAAAAAGTGATCGAATTTTCTGGAGCAGAACTTTGTGGAATGATCAATCAATTAAATTACTAAATAAGGATTGAAATCATTCTTCGATTATGAACACTGTCACACAAAGCGGTTGGTTTACATCCAAATCAGCACGAAACGTACACATAACACGTAACTTTTTACACAATACATTAATTTTTCACTCACTCTACAACAAAAATTAGGTTGAACAACACAAAGATTACGACATCAAGTTTGAGTTTAAAACAGTTATTTGCACATTTTTTTGAAACACATTCAAATTAGATATGTTAGACAAACAGCAGACAAACAACATTTAAAATATTTTTTTACAGTATCACATATAACATTGAGATGCAACTACACACAAACAAAACGAAAAAAATAGCGATCTTTTAAATTTTGCTTTTATTGTCAGCAATCACAAGAACTAAGCAAAATTGAAAAATAAAATAATCGGTTTTTGATGCTCAGCGTGTCAATGAGGGTAAATTGCGTTAAGGACGAATTATGTACTCTTCCAATGTGTCATTTCTTTCAAGGGCATATGGGGCGTCTGAGATCTCTACGACGGCGGTAGTGCTTTTGATACGGCGGCAGTGCTTTTGATACGTCGACGGTCAACGGAAGCGATACCAGCACGTGTTTCCCTCTTAAAGGAAGTATCAACACTGAAAAAGTTACCTAGGCTGCATCAGGCAGGCCAAAATATGTTTTGCATAGTTTTAGGCGCTACACCTTCCAACCGCATCGCTACAGCCCATCCAAGTGTTTCAGAAAAGCGCATGGCTTAATGCTATTGCTACCCTTCTTTTTCGCTTGCACAGTCCCGTGCATCTGGACAGCCTAGTAGAGATGGGCTAGTCACTAACAAGGTGGAAAAGAATAGCAAATACAGTAAACATCCTTTGCATCTGCACAAACGAAAAGGATACTAAATACCGGTTGGGGTTTGTTTTCATTTGAAAATCGAACAAAAGCTATAAAAAGCATGGCGACACGTGTATTTTCGATGAGCTTTTACCTAGCAGATTGCGTGGTACGACGGCGTTGCAAGGACTACAACAACAAACATAGGGAATTCCTTAGCATGTGCTCTCGATGGGGACGGCTATCGGCCGTGCATCTGCGCCGCGCATATGTCACGTGTAAGTTCTCGACCGCCCCCATCCACTCGACACACTTGCATGATTCTCGTGTCAGCCGAAAGCCATGTGCTATTCGAATCTTCTTCGAGCTTTTCTTTCCTTCATCCTCGTTTTGGCAGGATTCTTCGTAACATTCCTTGGCATGGTCTTCGCCGCTGACACATATGTTCGAGAATCAGGGCTGAATTCTCTATACAGTTGTCTGGTGCTTTACATTCGCTGAATTCAGTCGAAATGAATTCGCCGTGAATCAAGTTTTTCGAATTGGACGAATAACCTTACAGTGTTTGGAGATGCATATGTATTTAGTTGCAGTTTCGACAAGCTTCGGTGCAGGGGCGACTCGTCGTAGTACGCAAACGAAGCAGTGCTTCACTCAGAAAAATGTCATTTTAAATCACTTTTTTAGAATCACTTTAAATCAAAAGTTGAAATCACTTTCTTATATGAATTCCACTTTATTATAAAAATTTTGAAATCAAAATTTCTTTTCCAATCAAAATTTTTCAGCATTGAATTAAAAAGAAAACGTATATGGCGCCAAATCATATTTGAACATTTTTGATTCAAAAATTTTCAAATATGATTTGGCTTCATATACGTTTCTTTTTAATTCAATGATGAAAAATTTTGCTTTGAAAAGAAAATTTTTATAATAAAGTGGAATTCATATAAGATTGATCACGCTTAGTCTCAAAGTGTCAGTCTTACAGAAATTGTGACTATCAACCCTGCACTATTTACGCAGAATACAGATCTTGAAGCTTATACTTGCCAACAGATGATAGACGATGGCAATCAGATTTCACATAATGACATAAGGCATGAGACAGTGTAAAAGAGGATGGAGCAAGGTTGGACATGGCAAGATCAAGAATTTTACCGTTACTGTTCAAAAATCGGTTGAATTGAATAAAAGTGCACGAGGAAATAAAAGATGGCAAGACAATATCAATATTGTTACAAGATTCCACACAATGAGAAGTGAAGGTACACTGAAAAAACACATGGCGCCAGACGCCATAATTTATGGACTTCTGGCGCCATGTACATAGTCGATTTGGAGATTGTAATAAAATATAGCGCCACACGCCATAGTACATGGCGAAAAGTACATAGGAACAGACGCTATCCTCATAGCCCTCCTCGCCATGTACTATAGTCCTTCACGCCATGTACTATGGTTTTCCACGCTATGCACTATGATCCTCCGTGCATTGTATTTTGGCCCCCACGCCATCTACTACAGCCCTCCACGCCATGCACTCCATGCGAACTAAAGCACCACAATAAAGGTCTAATAAAAAATTTAACTCTTGAAATATTTGCACGCATGCTTAGCACTATCTATGTATACCTCGATATCATTTTTTTATTAATTTTTTTTTTTTTTTATTTTTGTTAATTTTTTTATTTTTCATAGTGCTTCCCATACAACTAGTTTGTTTGGATAAGGGACAGCACAAAGTTTTACGTGCCAACGTCAAGTGGTATTCCCAAGCGGTCCCCCATCTAAGTACTAACTGCGTCCAACACTGCTTAACTTCGGTGATCTGACTAGAATCGGTTATTCCAGTGTAGTATGGCCGTATATTTAAATATACTTCAAATAACGAACAATATCTAAATTCGCTCTCCTATAAATAAAGCTATATTACATGGCTCATGGTACTATGTAATATGGCGTGTAGGGCCATAATTTCTGCGCTATGTAATTATGGCGCTGGGAGCCATACTGCATGGCTCAGGATACTATGTACATAGTATGACCACGCACTATATAGAATCTGACATTATGGCGCTGGGAACCATATTGCATGGCTCAGAGTACTATTTACATGGCGTATGGGACCATAAATAATGCGCTATGTTAAATGGCTCTGGGCGCCATGTGGATTTTTTTCAGTGTAAAGGCAAGTTAAAATCACCGCAGATGACAATTGAAGTAGAAGAGTAGGTTACATTAAGGCAAGAAAACGGTTCACGGACAACAAAAGACAGTTACACGGAACATACAGTGAAGCAACAAATACTCTGGATTTCAGAGAGAAGGAGGCACAAACAGAAACATATTCAATGGGAAGAAAGGGAGAAAAATTGGTGCAGAGCTTACTTTGAAATGAATTTAAGACGGCTGCAAGGACAAAATCACCGGTCGGTACGGTAGACATTATAAAAAGGAAAATTTACAAAATTAGGATGTTTTCCGTAAGCTAGGTTTCAGAAGGGCATATTAAATAATTATTTTCGATAGAAGAAGCAGTTCTAATTTCATCAAACCACGAACATTCTGATAATATAAACTCAGAGAAGAAAGACTAGAAATTAAATGGCTGGATCGAAAATTTCCATGGCTCAAAAAAGTTGTTACCAAAGTCTCATGTGGCCATAATTCCGGGCCAGTAACGAGTTTGTTGATAAAGTTAATTTGAAAGAAGTGACGTATTTTCGTTAATTTCACACAAACAAAAATATGAGACGTGGTAGAACAATTTCGTTGAGACAAAGCGCTCTACGACTCCCGATGTTGTTTTGTAAGCAAATCTAGATACAAAGATTTGTAGAGGTTATGTAATTTGCAATGAAATGTCATCATTATTAGGAACATCATCAGTTCGAGAAGTGACAGAAGAAGCGTGATGACTGAGCCTATTAAAGGCTTGCTTAGAATTATCAGGACGAAGTTGCTTCGACTGAGCCTGAAATGGAAGCACTTCAGTAGGACCGATCGAACAAAATCATGTGACAGCACGATGATAAGAATGAGTATCAATATGCACAGAAGCGCTGCGGAGCTCATTACAACAGTTGTTGACCGGTGAAATCGGATAGCAACGGAACCATATTCGGTTCTCGTTCCTGGGCTAAACCAATAATATTGCTGAACATAGGATGAAGTTGGATGGCGTCAGAGTGAGTATGATTACGATGATGACCTATGTTAAGTTGCAGCTCGTTTCGCTGTAAGGAACTATCCGAAGGATTCTGCTGAAGTTCAGCATATAGTTGAAGTGGAGGAGATTCAGCCGTTGATATTTCAAGTTGAGGTGCCTCATACTGAAGATGTTTAGGTTGCGTTGGAAGTTGCAAAAGTTTTCATTGGTAACAGTCGGCTGCAATGGTAGCAGTTGATTAATTAGCAGCTGATTTTTCCGCTTTTGTAGTCGATTCCATATTTAAACTGGAGAGGGAATGGAAAGACTAGCAGATACAATATTTTCACCGAGAGAGGGAGAGAGAGAGAGAGAGAGCCGGAAATGAAGCATTCGAAGTCATTGACTGTTCAATTTCAGCAAATTTTACAAGGTCGCAAACGTCTTTGGTGGTAATTTCTGATTTTACGCTCAAAATATTAAACAAATTTATTACGAATGCGCTGCGTATTCCAAAGTACGCATTTGACGCTCAGTTTATTTACAAACAACTTTGAGATCTACCACCACATTAAACTCGCGCTAACTAATGTACAAGCGCGAGTCCTAAAAAGTTATAAGGATATACACAAGGAAATAAAGAGAACCTTGGAAATCATATTTTGGAGCGTGCAATCGAAAAATATGATATTCGTATCGATTAACGTTAATTTGTTTATTCCTAAGAGCAATAGTGAGCTCAAAAAATCGTGCCTTTTACTTTAGTAAATTTGTTTAAAACTTGCGCTGGCATCATTTGGGGCGCGAGGAATGTAACCCATTTCTCTTATTTGCAGTAGATTTTGATAGACAACGCATGTGGGCGAACTAATTTATTCATTATTCTGTTTTTTCAGTTCCAAGTATATTTGTTCAGACTACTTCATTATTTCATGGTATTTTTTATTTATTTATTTATTTAAGCAACAACATTGCAGTACTGATGTGAAAAGCCTCTAAATAGCTCAGTGTATTTATTACTTCGAACCACAATCAAAAGCTGTACGCATAAGTAATAATGCTGACGTACTGAAAATGAAAATATTAAATATGCTCATTTTCGTCTCTCAAACAACTATATAAGCCAGCTTAATAGTAACAAAAACTAATATCAGCACTATTAACCACATGTTGACCAATTGAATTTAGTAGCCAACCTCAGTAGTGTTTGGTTTTCCATTTGATGAAACAATTATAGCAACAATAAGGTAGTCTGGGCCAAGAGATTCGAGTAATAACTATTTGTTTAGATAAACTGGTCGATCTCATCAACATTATGCCCCTAAATGTTTCATTGACTTGTTACAATCCGATATCGAGATTTGATTCGAAAGGCTAAATGTCGACCATCATCGGCACGCTTATGAGCAATACAAATAACCACGGCATGTTTCCGAGCAATACAAATCGCTAGCTCAAGCACAATTAGTTTGTTAATAAATTAGCATGACCAGTTCCCTTTACTCTTTGCTACGTAAATATGTAGGATAGTGGATCATGATTTTCGGGAAACGCTTTAAGCTCTCAGCAATATGAATTTTGTGCACAAATTCCCTTACAATACGATAAAATTTGTTTGTCTTTCACAAATCAGGCGTGGAATCTTTGACTAAAATAATAGTTTTATAATTCCAATCCCAGGTATGAGTATTGATAAACCCTCTGAGTGTTGAAAACTACATTAAACCAATTCGAAAGCTAAAAAAAAAAGTATTCAAACAGCTAAGAAAAGCCTGGAGATATCTCTGATAGTTCAAACATAACAGAAATCACCAACCAATTCAATTCGATATCATTTCCTCTGAAAGGAACTCCTAATATAAACCAAAGCTTATCATAAAATCGTACTAAGTCCCCTCACTTCAACTTTCAGTTTCAGAAATCTTAAGCTTTATGTAAGCGAGTAACACAATCGAGCTGTACTTTACACATATGAGCGCTTGCATGTCGTCCCGTTCTTCGTCTTCTTTCACATTTTCAACTTCCTTCTTAAATACACTCCTTGCTTAGTTAGAGCAATTAGGTCCCGGTCTCATTTAGAAGACTAATTGAGACAATTCAGCTCTTACTTAATGCCTAAGATCTCCTAATATGGAGTTTAAGCTCTTACCTGTACTTCCACTTAATTTAAACTTGGGAATGCTATCAACTCCTTCTACGTTCATCACTTCATTTCTTTAGCTGGATTAGAGTTGAAAAAATCCTTTTGGAGGAAAGTAATGTATTTCACATGAGTTGAGGAGGGATAAAAGGATCTATTTGCAGGGGCGGATTTGACCATTTTGCCGCCCTAGGCCTCAGAAATATTTGCCGCCCTTTTCGTGAATTATATGTAACAATGCGCAATTTTTTTTCAATTCCCTAGTATACTTATCTGTTTTTCGTTGCGCCCGAGCTCACGATAAAGGAATAAATAAATGTACCATAATAATAAAAAAACATAATTCTCTGAAAAATCAATGCACGCAAATATTTACCTTGATAAGCTTTTCCTAAATTGAAGAGGTATTATTTGGGTTCTTTTTAGGATCTTTTTAGGTCTTTTTATGCTCTTTTTAGGTATTTTCAGATACTTTCTCGGTACTTTTTAGGTATTTTTGAGTTTCTTTGGTCCTTTACCGTGATCGCATTTCGATATTTATTATAAGTCAAACTTTTTAATGTCCGAAAAAAATCATCAGAGGTGAACTTTTGCGTGCATTGATTTTTTAGAGAATTTGGTTGGCTTGAGGTGTAAGGCTCATTCAACTCAGATATATGTACATATACGACAGAAAAAAACTGCCGACCCAAAAAAAATCGAAAAGTGGCCGCCCCAAAAAAATCGAAAATTTGCCGCCCCCGAAATTTGCCGCCCTAGGCCCGGGCCTACTGGGCCTAGTGGCAAATCCGCCCCTGTCTATTTGTATCTACTTGTATATGGATACCGATGTGATAAGGAAAATAAAGGAATTGTTGGGGCTCAAGACAGGTTGCCTAATAAACCGTTAGCTTTAATGTCAGTGGCATAATTTGTATCATTGTCTTTTACAAAGCTTGTTTACTTTCGTTTACATTAAAAAAAAAATATTGAATATTTTAATACCTAAATTTGATTACGTCTGTTGCCGATGGAAGAGTTGCAAGGAGAATTGACAAATAAAACTGGAAGTCACACTTGTGGTGGATTCGACATTATTGCTGGATTCCACCATTTATAGAAAGTGTACATAATCTTCGATAAAGATTGGTTGTAATAAGAAGTACATTTGGTAGAACATGTTTTCAAAGTCTACACAATTCCTCGACTTACTCGTATCTGCGGAAATCAGTGTTTCTAGCGATTCCGGTGCGCTAGAATTATTTTTGCATTGCATTTTTAATTCCAAATGTGTAAGACACACGTAAATGTCTATGTGTTTGCTGCTGATTTGGAATATTAATTGGGAATTATGTTTCTATTAAATTTTTTCAACTATGGACTTCTTCTAAAAAGCAAGCCTTATAGCCCACGACACAAAGCTCCAAAAAACGTTTTTTTTTTACAAAATACGTAAACTATTGTGTGTGCTAAGAAATGAATGATACTTAAAAAAAAGAATTGGTCCGTTTTAATGAATGTAAATATACACTTAAATTTGTCATAGCTTATATGTATATTGATTTTTGAAAATAAAATAACTTTATAATCTTCACGAATAAATATTTCTTATGGAAATTACTTAAAATAAAACTTACTCTTTGCATGTAATTTAATTGAACAGAGTTATGGCTTACCTGAAAAAATAAATAAATGCATCAGTTGTTGTTTTTTTCGTATATGTATTGAAATTTTTAGAAAACAATTAATAACAAATCGACAGTAAATATGCAACTTGACACCAGATAATTATTGTTGAATTAATGTATCAAAGAAAATTGTTTGTCAATTATCCAACCACGATTTTCTAAATTTCTCTTTCGTAAAGATTAAAAATATGAATAAGGCATTTATCTTACATACAAAAAAAAAACAAAACATATTAACTCTTTGGCGACGGCGGGCAATTTAGGGAATTTTCAGGTACCCATATATTTTTATGCGCAGTATTTTTTTGTTAAAAATAGGTATTGGAAATGAAAACTTTTTATGTTTTATGCCTTTCCATGATGAATAATTGGAAATTTGAACCCTATATGGGCGTTGAGCGGCTAAAAGTAGGCAATCATTTTTTTCAAATTTTGATTTGTCATCACTTTTGACAGAAACATTATATAATCGTGAAATTTGTAAAGCATTTTGATGTTGACCAGTACTAATACGCATAGGTTTTCAAGACTATTTCCAATTAACCATGTAGCTAAGGCAAGCACGTGAAAAACATCCTTCAAATCATCGATCCTTCTGAATTTTTTTGCTTTCTGACAA
This sequence comes from Nemotelus nigrinus, assembly GCA_947369275.1. Taxonomy (NCBI): domain Eukaryota; kingdom Metazoa; phylum Arthropoda; class Insecta; order Diptera; family Stratiomyidae; genus Nemotelus; species Nemotelus nigrinus. The sequence continues at coordinate 217,916,180 of OX376372.1, forward strand.
AAAATTCAAATGATTGATAAATTTTAACCTTTTCCCAGCATGTCCAATTTGAAATTTTCGAAATTCTGAGTTGCACAAGAACGGCAACCCATCACCAAATAATCTCTATCCTCAGCATTCGAAACTTCTATTCACACGACTGACGACCGCATAATCCAACTATTATGAAATTTACAACACATGTTGGTTTTAACTAGGAACAGGCCTCATAGGAGTGATTTTGAAATGCAAGCAACACTGTTGCAGTGATGCCATCTTGGAAATTCACTGCGAAAAAAACTATATTCTTATAGTAAGGGGACCTTATTATGTATTCATGTAGTAAATGAACCTTATTATAAACCAAATGTCGTAGGAATTTCGTAAAAAAAAAATGAAAGGACTGCCAGCTATAATCATATTTGTAATTTTTTGGCATTTCTTTACTAAGCGATGTTGTCATTAAATTTTCAAATGGGAATGATCCTGCAATGACATTTAACCACAAATATTAATGTTTCGAAAATTTGAAAAGTTTTGAGGGTGGTAGCATTAAAATTTTTTTCACCCCTATAACTTCCAGCGCAGTCATTCAATCGAAACGAAATTCAAAGGGTTGGTTGAACTTAACGTGAAGCAGATTTAGTTTATTTTTGGCAATGCTGCTAGCACAGGTTGATTTTAGTATGAACTTTTTATGGTAGGCCTATTGCTGCTTGGTACTACCGAGTGTAACTTTTCGTTTTAGAGACAATTTTCAAATTCGGTTTAGGTTGATCGTTTTTGATAATGTACTTTTTTTTAGCAAAATACCGAGATCCAAAGGGAAATCAAATAAGTCCCCACCAATTATACAATTTTGATCCATGCTATTCACAGAACAAATAAACACATTCACCTATTAGCTGCATTTTCACTATTTCAAATAGCAAACAAAACTATCATACATTTCTGCACAGTTATTCTATTCGTTCAATTCCATACAATTCTTATCTACACGTTCATCTGTTATTGCTATGTATTATTATTGCTTAGTACTTTACATTATTAGTATTAGTATTAGAGCCTAGACAGACAGCGCAACCTAAATGATCATTTACCGTAAATCATCATTTAAGTGGCGTGTGTCATATGGTAATTTGGACTAATCACCACTAAATGACCAAATTATCAATCATTTAAGCAAACCGCTAATGATTATCAGACTTTCGTAATTTAATCTTTAATGAAGTAGAGTTGCCCGATATAATACAAATTTCCTTTTTAAAAAGTAGCTTTTCCCATTGAAAAATAATAAGACAACTTTTTTGAAACGTCAGATTAAATACGGTCATACCACACTGGAACGACCGGTTCTCGTCAGGTCACCGAAGTTAAGCAGTGTTTTGCGCGTTTTGCTGTCGGATACCAAAAAACTAGTTGTCTAGGAAACACTATACAAAAAATTTCAAAATATTTACACAATTTTAATGTAGTTTTTGCCCGGTTTCTATTTCAACTTTATTAATTAGCACATAAGAGAGGCAACATACATTTAAAACTCCTTCAATTTCTCCATTTTACAAAAACTTGTTTCTTTGAGTGACAGATAGTCAGTGACAGTATTCATCATTAACGCAAGGGCTGTGTGTCAGGTACTTTTAAATTACTAATTTAGGTAAAAATGATCATTAGTAAATTAGTGATTTAAGTGCCTGTGTGTCTAGGCTCTTAGGATTATTTATATTATTCACTGCCTTCACCATTCAAAAACACTTTCACCAAATTTCTATACAAAATAAAGCAAACGAGGACTACTTCTAAGCATTTTACTGCAGCGACTTAGAAATAACGTTTTGTCGAATCAGCAGCCTCTGGCAGCCCTTACAATATCTCGTGGTTCAAATTCTTTTTTGTACAAGCAAAGTAAAGTAGTGTAGGATAGCGGTAATGCACGCGAAATAACAACGTCCATAGTACGAATACTTCATGGAATTTGTAGTCTTGCACTTTGTGGAACGCATTTCGATATGTCGTATCAACTGAAACAGTTGGCTGCAGTGATAATTTCCCCAAAATTTCCCTGTCAACCTAGCAACCATATGATTACAAAATTAATGCTGTCAGTAGCTGTCTCATGCTACGAGTCGGAATATTCTTCGACCATGTTTTAAAAAGAAATTAATCTGATTTTCATTTTCTAGCTAGACATTTTTTACGCAGAAATGAGTTCCACAGCAGTCACACGTACGCAGCGCTACACTCAGTCTCTATCTTGGGAAGGGAATTCATCTTAGCAGGCACATTTTTCATTGCTTCCAAACAGATGGTATAAGCACAATTTTTTCTAATCAAGACCAGTCCAGTCTAGATAGAGTCACATATAAGTTAGCATATGCAATTTTTACACTGCTTTCATGCGCTTGTTGGTTCTCTCATTATTTTCATTCTGTGGTGCTAACACTTTAGCTGCGTGAGGTGCTCACAATTTGTTTCTGGGAAAATTTATTTATATTGAAAAACGATTTTTTTCGCGATGTCGAGAAAAATGAATTTAAAATTAATATCAGCCAGACCTAAAGGAACGCTTAACGAAAAAAGATAAACTAACGAAAAAACTAAAACTGCACTTCACGACTGTCCACAAAGTTCTGAAACACAGTTTTAGTTTTTTTTTTTTTTTGTATTCTGAAAGCTCAGAGTAACTAAATAGTAGTATTTGTAGTAACATAGTCCAAAGTTCTTAAGGGCGTCTTAGTATAAAGAAGTGCAAACAACCGTGATTTCCGAACTACAAGACCCAAGCAATTAAAACACCAAAATCTAAGTCTTCATTATGCTTTACTCCGATTTAATCGGATCAAGAGCGAATGGAAGAACCAACGTGGCTAAAGATTTCAATTCAAGAAGATACAACGAATAAATTCGGAATGAAGAAGGCACTTTTGCTAACAACAATAAGCAACAACAGGAGCCATTTCAAGTGCCTAATGGACCTGCCCATGGACATTTCCGGCCAGGAGCCACGACCAGGAAACTTGCAGATCCGAAACGACGTGCTGCGAATAACAAACAATTATTCAATTAAATTCGAATAAAAAACCAGGGGTTGCACGAAAAAGAATCATAGAATGAGACTATCAGCACTAGGACGGAGTACAAACGTACGAAACCAAATGAATGATTTTTAAATTCAGCAAACAGGCGTTCGGTATCCTCACCATCACTTCGCCGGCTCCTCGAAATCCTTTAAGATTCTTTTCACGAATATGCAACGCTGAACTACTATGTAGTTAGGACATTTCAAATTGAGTACGAGTGGCGGACGGCCGAAGGCCTCTCTGCCAGAAAACAAGAAACTTAAAGGAGGAAACATTTCCGAATGGTCGAGTGGTTTTTGCTTCGTTTTCAGTCTTGGTGTATGTATTTATACAGACACGGACAGGAAGACGATCAAACGGCTGACCAGTGGAATTTTCAAGAAAGATTTCTTGCGAAACAGTCACCCATCAATATGCGAAAGCACCTTCCGATATACGAATTTTTCAAATTCATTTAGTCTGTTAACTCGGGAGCTGTTTTTCCTAGCTACTCAAAAATACTTGAGTGTAATCCGATTTAAAATAAAATACTTTCCGAAATATGCTAAAATATGGTACAGTATTAAAATGCAAAGTAAACATTAAATAAAATAAAAACTTAACTTAAACATCTTCATTGCTATCGCGTTGGAACTAATTTTCAATTCGTGGCACCCGCAATAAACTTACTCTTTCCATATGTTTACCACATAGTGTAATATGTGAATTTTGTTTCAAGTTTCCGAATGCCAGCTTTGAATGCGATGAAATTGATCCTCGCTGGAAAAGCAGGATTAAACATCAGAAACATGACATCCAAAACAGAGACGTACCTTTCATATTTTCAGAAAGTGTTGTTCGTCTGTGAATAAGTATCGTTTAGTGTAGTGAAATATAGCAAATGAAAGACGATGCTTCTAATTCGAATCCCGTTCGGAATTAAGAACTTGCTTAAAGGCAACTCTATATTTATCACGAGACAACCATCTATGTGACGATAGTCACTAAAGTTGCGAATAAACCTATGATTGCTTAAAAATTTTCTCAATGGCATGAGATTTCAGTCTAGTCAGCTCGACACACACACATAAACCCGTATTCGGCTCTAGGCTCTCATTGCAATTTTATACTCGCACCCGGAGACATATACATCAACAAACATTTATACATCTTCGGATATTTGTAGGGAAAACAAAATAAGTTGTCTACAAACTAGACCCAGTGAAAGGATGATTAAAATTATGCTACTTGACTAAATGGAATTATTGCTCTCGGAGGCACTTTTTTAGATAATCATGCAATCACCTGCTAAGAATTCTGGTAAGTTAACTAGTTTAGAGAAGCAGGACAAATCGGTATGATCAAAAGGAGTTGGCTTCTCTCCACTTACGTGTGCTACACATTATATGCATACTCCACACAAAACTGACCAAAGAATACACATATGAGTCCAAACAATGTATGTCAGGATTATTTACATAAAATATAAACAAAAAATCGTCTTTAGTACAATCGTCTCATTGGTTTCAACAGACTTCTGTCGTGTCGGTGTCCTTTAAGTGGCATTTTCAATCGAAGAAATATCCAAAAGTCGCAAGGAGCTATGTCGGAACTGTATGGAGGCTGGCGAAGCTATACAACACCATGATACAACACTGTGTTTTGATAAATAAATACAAGGCTTGATGCATGCGCTGGAGCATTGTCGTCGTGAAGAAACCAGTCACCGGTTTGCCAAAAATGCGGCCGTTTTCTTCAGATTGCATCATGCAATCTTTTCAAAAGTTTATTTGTTGATCGTCTGACCTGCAGGAGCAAATTCGTGATGCATGACGCCTTCATAGTAAAAAAAAACAGTAAACATTGATTTGACTTTGCTTCGGCTTTGACGCGCTTTTTTTCAGGATCATAGCCATAAGCCCATGATTCATCACCAATAATAACCATTTTGAGCACATTTTCATCGCTATTGATGGTTTCCAGATTGTCCTGAGCGATTTCTAGTCGAAGGGTTTTTTGCTGTTCTGAGAGCAGTTTTGGGATGAATTTAGCACACACACGAGTCATGCCCGAATTCCCGCTTAAAATTCGGCAAACAGTACTTTTTGATATTCGAAGGCTATCGTCTAGTTCACTCACAGTCAAACGACGATCTTGTTCAATTGCCGCTCGTAAACGCTCAACATTCAACGATGTTTTTACCCGTCGCAGATCGACCAGAACGAGAATCACTGTCAACAGATGTGCGGCCATTTTTAAACCGCACTCTTTTATTTGTATTTTTCCCATACACTCGTTTCCAAAGGCCTTTTGCAACATTTTAATAGTTTCCGCAAAGATTAAAACAAAATTTTACGAAAATTCGCTGCTCGGTTCTTTCCATTATTTTTAACAATAAACAAATTCGACGAACGTGAAAAAGACACTGTAAACAAATACGCGCTGAGCATGAATTAACCGTCCTATTGAGAACTACAAGCGACTGGTGAGTTCGTGAGGAGTTACTGGTGCTGTTTGTGCACTATAGGGGTCGTCTGAGTGCTGTGGCGCGAAGATATAAATACAGGTCGGATACTTTTGGGACAGACCTCGTAATTGTTTAAATTGTGATTGCCACTTAGTTTCAATTCAATTTTATGATAACTCATCAAAACTTGAAAGCCTTATTATGGCACGCATAAAGCGTCAAAAACAAATCGTCAGAGCTCTTCAACCTCGCTATCGACAGCGAATTAGATTTGCTTGTGCTTACAGAGACTTAGCTGAGAGGTAATCTTATCTTTCCCCATCCGAAATTCTATGTGCATCGTTCAGATAGAGAATTTACAGTCGGCGGCGGTGTAGCTATATGTGTCAGGAAGGGCATAAAGCATTATGTGTTGCCATCTCTCCCAACGAAAGTTTTAGAAACTATCATCGTGAGGCTGGATGATAGTAATATACACTTAATTGCAGCATATTTCCCAGATACAAGGTTGGACAGAACTAAACTCACTAGCTTTCAGGCTGATTTAAAGCTTATAATCAATTCTTTTGATAAATTTATTTTATGTGGAGACTTAAATGCCAAACATAGGAACCGGAAAAATTTTATTTGAATTGATTTGCTCCAGGAACTTATTCTTACATGTTCTTACTGAGCCCACCTACTTTTTGCCTAGAGGGAATCCATCAACACTTGATCTTGTTGTCAGCAACGGATTAGTTAATATTTCTCAGCCTATCACTTTGACTAACCTCTCGTCGCCACATCTCCCAGTAGCTTTTAGCATTGAACAGATTAGCAATCCACGTACAACCAGTGTGTGCGGATATCGTCAAAAAAAAACTAACTGGATTAAGTTCAGAAGAGTTTTAGATAGTTTAATCACCCTCGATTCTCGTGACCTTTCACTAATCCAATCTAATGAACAGATATACAGATTACTTGACTCATTCTATAGTAGTGTCCATACTGCCATTACTAATAGCACTATGAATGTAACCAGGTCTTCGATACACTCCCGAAGTATCGATGATCAAACACTAGGATTAATAGCTATTAGAAACCGCTTCAGACGTCTCTGGCAAAGATCGAGGAATCCCGAACTCAAAACATTGGTCAATAGACTCACAAATCTAGTCCGCTACCGCATTCTTGTGCTGCGCAATGAAAGCTGAATCTCTAAGCTAACGCAACTTAGCAACAAAACCAACAAGGTTTGTACATTAACCAAAATGATGAAGCGAAAAACTCGACTATCCCCAATCTCGGACTCTAACCCCCAACTATTTTTCGATGACCAAGATAATTCCAATATAATAGCTAAGAAGTTCCAAACATCCCACTCCACGTCGCAGCATCTTGGAACGCACACAAACAACACTATTGTCAAAGATCGCATTAAGGACCTAACAAATCTCCCCTCAAATTTCACGCCAAATGATCTTTGTACCCCAAGAAAAATCGTTAACATAGTTGCTAAGCTTAAAAAAAAAGACTCCAGGAAACGATAAAATTTCAAATATTGTTCTTAAAAACTTTGGCCGGAAAACGGTGGTATTTCTAAATTTCATTTTTAATGCGGGTCTTAATCTTAGCTACTTCCCAACCATCTGGAAAAACGCAGTAGTTGTGCCAATACTAAAACCTGGTCAGAACCCTCAGCTACCAGATAGTTACCGTCCTATTAGCCTTCTCTCTGCTCTAAGCAAGGTATTTGAGAGAGTAGTTCTGCGGTGGATCAATAAGAAATTAGAGAGCTCGTGCATTATACCTGACTGCCAATTTGAATTCCGTCGAAAACACTCTGCAACCCACCAGGTTTTCCGGGTCTATAAGAATGTCAGGGACTCGATCAATCGCAAAGAATCTACGGGACTTATAACCCTGGAACTTTCAGTTCCCAATTTATCTGGTGAAAATAATATCATCGTTCCTGTCATCTCGTACTTTTGTCGTAAAAGTAGGAGAAAAATACTCCCATGCGCTCTCCATACCTGTTGGAGTTCCCCACGGCTCATGCCTAAGTCCTACCTTGTTTAATATATTTACCGCAGATGTACCTCAAAGCCCCAACTGTAGTATGTCAACATTCGCTGATGACATGTGTATTTACAAAAGTGCAACCGAGGCTAGCTTAATCATCGATACTTTGGAAGAACAACTGGAAAAACTTTACAAGTACTATTACAGATGGAAAATTAAAATTAATCCATCAAAATTTCTCTCGTAAAAGGAAGAGACTCCATTTACCTAGCCGAAATATAGATTTCCGCGGCAAAGAAATCCCTTGGGCGGACAATGTTCGATACTTAGGAATCGTCTTCGACAAGAAACTTACCTTTAGAGACCATATCGAAGAGACGTGCACTAAATTATCTAAAGCCATTTGCGCTCTGTATTTGCGCTCTGTATTTGCGCTCTGTATGAATCGCAAGTCAAAAATGTCCACAGACAATAAGACGATGATTTATAAAGTGGCTCTTCAGCCAATAATACTATATGGGGCTTCTACTTGGACACAATGTGCCAAAACTCACACAAATAAACTGCAAGTCGCGCAAAATAAAGCCCTAAAATTAATAAGAAATAAACCATTTTATTACTCTTCAAGGAGACTCCACCAAGAATCCTATGGATGCAACATTGACTCCGTAGCAAGTTTACAGTCTTCCAGCTTTAAAACCAACACCCGAAATATTCGAAACCCATTAATTCACAGGCTGTTTTCATAAAATTACACCCCCCCTTCGACTGTAAGTACTCCCTAGTTTTATGTTCAATTAGTTATAAGTAGCCGTAAGTAGCCTTTGTTATATACATACAAAAACAAAAATATAAAATCAAGGTTTTTATCAGATTTTCCTTGTAGCTTTAAGTAACCAGATCCTGTAGACAGTAAACTGCATAAGCTAAATTTTACACTTTAGAGCAAAGACATTGCCTAATCTCTAAATGTTTTACTTGTTAGGCAACCTATGTATGAATTCTGGAATAAATAATATATCTAAAAAAAAATTGTTCTATATGATAATGCAGTCAAATGCTCTATCCACAAAATAATTTATAATCCCGCAACAAATGTTTTCCGCTTAGATATTATAGACAGGCAAGGAAAAAACTGATCGTATTTTAACACTTCTACTGAATCTATTCTAACATTCATGAATTGTAATGGTAATTGAAAATAATACAAGTTAACGTTAACAATACATAAACTAATCAAATGGCTCAATGTATCTCCAAAGCCCGATAACAGCTCGTTCTAGCAATTCCATTTTTTAGTCAGCCAAAACTTCTCAACTATTCAAATCCAAGGCACTAAATAAAGAAAATCAAAAAATTCTATAGGATGAACAGACCCCATGAAAAAACTTTATCCTGCCTTGCATTGCAATAATTACATTTAATTATCCCGAAAAGACGATTGCCCGGCACGGAAGTCGCTTGCAATTAACCGAAAACTTTACATTTACCATTCGTTCTCACAGCACCGAATCGAACGTCCTCAGACCTTTTTCCACATTGTTAAAGCGATCTTTACGTGAAAAACTTTGATATCCAAGTCGGTTCGTTGCCTTTGTTTTGGCATATTTACATCAAATATTCCAGATCAGAAATTGATACAAAGTAGAAAATATTCTATTCGGGTGTTCTCTCCATCAAAAGTTACCGTGATAACTGTTAAGCATAGAGGATACATTCCCTGCATTTTATTGCAATAATGCAAGCACGCTACCAAAAGTCCTGAACGTGGTCTTTAAGGGAAAATTTTTATCGCGTTGAAAGAAAAACAAAATAATCTCTGCCACGAAAGCGAGTGGAAACTTCACGAAAGTTTTACTAGATTCTGATTCTGTTCGTGTCTGAATATATGAAATTATTGTTAGTTTAAATTTATTTAATTCATCATCGTAACGCCTGTGTTACTGTTATTTTACATGGCCTGAAAAAGTACGCGGAGGATTCAGCGAAGATGACCTCAAAATTTCAAAACTAGCACAATGTGGCAGTGGCTGTAATTGATTTAGACTCGAAGGTGCTTCTGGAGTGACAACTGAAGAGAGCGAAATATTCAGTTTTCACTCCGTTTTTCATTGGAAACATCAAGTGATACTTAAAAAGCAGAAAAGGAAAATTATCGGAATGAATGAATTTGAGTAAATAAACTGAAAGCTGAAATGTTAGCGGTCTAGAAAAATGCATTGTGCATTTGAGATATACATTGTTGCGGACCAGCTGTGAACAGCCGCCACCACAACAACATATATTGGCTTTTTAACTACCTACACTTGGGAACTGAAGGTGTATGTCTAGATGCTTATGTATATAATCAAACTGTGCATGTTTAATCAGTTCCGAGCTATGGTATGAAATGTTGATGCAAACCTATGCAAGTTAATCGTTTTAATCTTCTGGCAATTCACTTGGAGCCAAATTGATAAAGTAAATTAAATTTGCTATATGGTAAAATTAGACTGAATGGCTGCCAATCAGAGAGCCTTGTTCAGAAATATACGCTCAATAGAGGCCTGTTGTGATACCCCGGATATACTCTCTTTTAGCACTGTGGAACTTAGTACTGTGGAAACCATTTGATTTCTTTGATGAAGTGATGTACAATTTAAAACTTAACTTGCTTAGCCATTAGTGCATTGTTAACAAGCTCTTCCTTAAGATTAATAAATTTTAGGCTATAAGTTTTTCCCCACGAAAAAACAATAAAACATAAAATATACTTCCTAGGGAGATACACTTCCTAGGGAAGCTGAAAAAATTATTGACCTCGATGTTATCTTTCATGAATAACTCCCCTTCTCTTTACAAAAAGTATAATTTCCCGTGCGCAAAAAACAGGCTTTACAAAACGACGTGCGAAAGAATTTCGCAAAGTATGGGCAACTAGCTCGTATTATACTTCACTCATACGGCCTCTTTTTGAATACGCTTGTATTGTATTACAGCGTAAAAAAAATCGAATGTGGCTCCTTTGGGTCTGGTTAAGGTCATTCGATACACAAAATTCCGTACCGCTACCGTACCGTTAGGCTACTTTCACATTATACGGTTCCGACCGTACGGCAAAAAACCGTACGGTGATATTTAGCTTGTGACAAAAAAAACCGTACATAAACCGTATAGTGTGAACGTGTTGCTCATTCGGATTTACACCGTACGGTGTTTTGCCGTACGGTGAAACCGTATAGTGTGAAAGCAGCCTTACCGTACCGTACCGCTACCGTGCCGTTACCAAACCGCTACCGTACCGCTTTTCGTTTCACGTCCTTGTCTACGCCTTTGGAAAAAAATTAGCCTCGATTTTTCGACTTTCCTCTGTTACTGCTGCATTTTGAATCCTTTTCATGTTGCGATGTCCAATAATTTGAATTCTTTAGCCTGGGTTTTAGAAAAAAAGACAAGCCTTATTTTATTTGACTTTCCTCTGCTACTGCTGCTCATTAAATTTACTGGCATTTTCCCCTCTTCCTGGGTTTTAGAATTCTCCAGATTTTCAGATTAGTTTTCAGAAAATCTTCCAGGGTTATCATTACACTGATTTGGCTAATGCTTTCGACTCTGCTGATCACAAGCACCTTCTTTTAAAACTTCAAAGCTGTGGGATAACTGACCTTCCCTTGTCCTGGTTGTCATCCTATGTTTCAGGTGGTAGCTGGGTTGTATCTGTGAATTCACGTTCTTCTTCCCCATACAGCCCTCTTTCTGGGGTTCCTCAAGGCTCAATACTGGGTCCTCTGTTATTTCTGGTATTTATCAATGACCTTCCTTTCGTTATTCGTTCTCCCTGTCTTCTATTTGCTGATGACTTTGAAATGTTCATAATGATTGATTCGCTTGATGATTGTCACCGGTTGCAGCATGATTTTTGTGCCTTAAGTGAGTGGTGGTCAAAGAACTTTCTTACTCTGAACATATCTAAATGTCACCTAATGTCTTATACTTGCAAAATATCTTCCTACTCTTCATCCGGATCGTCACTTGGGGCTGTCGACAATTTTAAGGACCTTGGTGTGCTCTTCGACTCTAAACTTAAATTTGATATTCACATCACATAAACAGCTATCAAAGCCTCTCGTTTGTCCGGCCTCGTCCTCAGATCTTCCTCTCGTTTAACTAGCATCACTACTTCTGTCTATCTGTTCGTCAAACACTATTATCAGGTCTGGTCTCCGCACCTTCTCTATTCAATTGATGCCATAGAACGAGTCCAGCGTAGATTTACACGGTCATTATTTTTTAAGTTTCCTTATTGTGAGTAGAGTGATCGTTTGTCCTTGCTTCAAATTCCCTCTTTAAAGTTTCGTCGATTGTTCCTTGATGATTGTCTGCTTTTCAGGCTCCTCCAATGTCCTATGCTTTCTGACCTTAGCTCAAAGCTTTTGCTTCGCGTGATTAATCGCTCAGATAGATCTTCGTCAGTGTTCTTAATTCCGTTTGCACGAACCGACGTTCTTTCCGATTCGCCATTATTGCATATCCCCAGGAGACACAATGAACTACAAAACCCTTAATTTTACATTATTGTCTTTCACCACTTCTTTTGCCAATATTTCATATTTTGTTATCTTCGTCATATTATTCTTTGTTTTGTATTGTATTGGTATCCTAATCCACTTTTTTTTATATTGAACTTTCTTAATGTAATTTTTATGGGTTATTTGATAGATTATTTCTTGTCTTTCTCATTCTGTTTTTGTAATTGGGATCGCTTCTGTTAAAACGTAAATGAATAAATAAATAAATATTTGCATAATTTCAAAATTTAAATACCTCTACTCAGTATCGAATGCTTATCTTATAAAATTTTGATAGCAGCATCTTCGAAAACAGAAATGATGAAAATGCCCAGTGCTTGCAACATTTTACTAGCACTGCAACGAAAAGTCTACCACAACTGGTTCACAGATGTTTGTTATACGAATATTTAAAGGTAGCATCAGTTAGTACGAAAATAATAATAAATACCCGAAGCAAGCATTTTTTTGGTAGCACCAAAGCTAAAATTATGCAAAATCTGCATCATGCTTGACATGATGCAGATCAGCATTGGACGTAATAGGGGTAAAAAGAAATTAAGAGCTACCACCCGCAAACTTTTCAAATTTTCAAACACCAAATTTTCAAATTGTATTTTGATTGCGAGCATTTGATACTGCTTCCGGTATTTGCGCATTAAAATATTCTCTGCCTAGAAAACCTTTAGAGCATTCTTGAATTCAAAGTAGTAAATAACATTCGAAACAGGTTGGCTGTAATAAGAAGCACGTGCGGTAGAATATGGACTCGAAATCTGAAGGATTCCTTTACTTTTCTTCCAAACATCATTCCTTACATCAGGTTCCATACATTTAAGTACTAATGCAAAAACAAGAATAACATGACAATAAGAAAACAACTTATTTTACTTACAATATAAAAAAACATTTTCTAATTATCAAAAATTTAACCCGAAACAAGAACTAACCTATCCCATTATCACCTTTTGTTGCTTTAATCTTTCAAATAGTAACAACAAGCGCATAACTACTATGAAACCCTTCTCTTTGCTATTTTCAGAAAAATGTTTCAATTTTCACCCGCTACAGGTCATCGAAGTAGAAATGAAAAACGCAAAACAAAAGTAATTAGCACCTGTGTAAGCCGGTGCTAGGCTCTACTTTTATTTTCCTACCGGAAATACATTCCGAAACTTTTACAGTTGAACCTTAAAGTTAGACACATGGATAGCAGAGCGTTTTAATTTTTTTTAACCGACGATAGCATAGATAGGTCGCTTTTCCATGCTACTTGTGTGGTCCCGATGATATGTCAAGGATATATTAAGAATGCAACGATATGAGTCGGTATGTTTTCGCGAAGATATATTAAAGAATACTAGTGCCGTTAGAAACATTTGTTTTTCAGTTCTAGTGTTCCGTTTCTTTATTTCGAAATTTTGTTTAATGTACAAAATTGTCAAAAAAATGTAATAAAGTGACCATACCACTTGCAAAGAATGGGACCTAGCTTTATGTGCGAGCAGAAATCTTTTTAATGTTTCCTGCTCGATTTGCTAACGTAATTAAGAACGTAGCAAGTCTAAGCATTACTATCATTTAAGTGTTTTTGCACTCAAAATTGGGGAGATAACAACAGATACATACAGCTATTGAGGACCAGTGTCCCAAAACCAAATTGCATGAATAATATGAACGATTTTAGGACACACTTCAATGCACCATGAGTTGATTGACCGCAACTATTAGTCGAGTCTGATGACGATACAAATATACCGAGGCTCCAACGTACACTCGGTTCATCATCTTATCTTATTGTTATGGTTTTCCGAGAGCGGATTTCTTTTCATAGTCCTATTGCGCTTCAAAGCCGCTTTAGTCACAAAAACAATTGAATTTAATTTTTCAGTATTATTAAATTTCGTTTGCATAATTGGGTTTAAGTTTTTGAGTTAAAGCCCTTTAATCGCGTATTTTCCATTATTTAATTTGGCTGTGAATGACTCAACAATTCGACTCAATACTTTACGTAGCAGTGAAAATTTTTGTTCAACTCGAAACAAGCTACGAAGCAAACAAACTTATACTTAGTTTCAACTTTCGGACCAAGCAATTGTCCGTGCGTTCGATATGCCCACACGAAACTAAAAGAGTATATTGCTTGACCTATAAACACCAAAAATCACACAAATGCAACTACACCTAAATATTCGGGAGAATTTATCGACAGAAAACTACTTTATCTTGACAACTAAATCCAAACTAGTGACAGATTTGCACATAAAATTATGTAAATATTAACTGCTTATTTGCTGAAACGAAAGCATGATATTCAATGCTACATCTTTTTCTAAACAGCCAAATGTTGCACCACCGAAAAAAATGTAATACATAACTTTTCCATAAAACTCAAAGTAAGAAGCACTTGTTCAATTTTCTTAATAACCAAAATATACATTTGGCATTAATTCAATAGAATTCTCTTGAAACTAGCTGCTCTTGGGGCAGAGCTGTCGAAAGTCGTCTACTTTATGTACTTTGACTTGTTTCTTAAGAAGGAAAAAGGTATTCCTATGCCAAAAATTTTTCTATGAAATATTCAACTTTGATTTGTCTTTGAAATTTTACGAAGCAAACGACGTTTTGTAGCAACTAAGATAGTTCTTAAAGAAATTCGACTTAGCAAACGTAGATTACGTGGGAGATGTTGGAGAGCAATGTCCTAATTTGCAAAGCCAATTGAAGGATCATGTAAAAGAAAAGCTGTCGTAGGTCACAATTTTAACAAATACTGGAAATACAAGTAATTGTAAGATAAATACAATACCAGTTCGTCATGTTTTGCTTTTGGCACACGCGTGACTACTGTTTTCATATCAAGCAAAATAAATATCTTCGGAACAATTATTTACAATATGTTCATGAAAAACTAAACAGCTTAAATCATCAGCGAGTGTCCGGTTCAGATAATTTAATTCTCCCCAAATCTTTCATAGTTTCCTTACTCATACTTATATGTACACAGACCATAAGTAGCTGATCCCTGTAGATGTAATTTCACTTCTACTGGTCTCGAGCAAAAATCCAAAACCTAGCAGACTGTCTGCTTGATTCATTTAGAAGCTATCGGCAATGGTTAGCAAAGTTAAGTACTCGTAAAGCTTCTCGACACCTTTTTTAGTATTCGTCTGGGAGTATTTCACGTGTTTAATCCGCATCTTTGCAATAGTTTGCTTGATTCTTACAGAAAACATTTATTTAGGAAATTATCCGTCTATTTTTGTTGCTGGTGAGTGGTCGTTTGGAAAGAAAACAGAAAGTTTATTGCACTGATTGGGAGATATAATTTGTCTTCAAGTCCTTAGCTCTAAATACACAGTAAGGGGAAAAGATATTTAAGTGTTAGTTGCTAGGATCAAATTTTCAAATACTCATAGTTGTAAATTGTTAATAAGCCATAATAATAATAATTAATATTAGTGCTAAAAATTAATATGAGTGCTTTAACTTGAATGCAAGTAATTAAAATAGAGTGTCAGCATAGTTGGAATATCACCATGTACAATAAACATCAGAGCGTTACAAAAAATCAAATTTTTTGAACCTGCACAAAACACACACACAAAATTTAAAAACTCTAGCGTATGAGAACCGCTAAAACACTAATGTTCTAAGAAAAATAGAGGAATCTTGCAGCTTTTGAGTGCATATTTAACCACATGTGCTCCTTTTCATAGCCAAACTGTTTCGAAGAACATGTACTAGTTTGATTTCAAGAGTGTATTGAAACTCCTAGAGTGGAAAAATTTTCAGGGTGGCCATTTGAACAAATTTCAAAATGTAAGAAAATAAAAAACTATTCACTTGTATTCATTATCGGACGCCTATCTTATAAAACTTTGAAAATAGCATCTCCTATAGCATAAATGATGAAAATGATCAGTGCTAGCAACACTTTACCAGCAATGCAACCAAAAGTCGACCACACCTGCTTGACGTCAAAATCATATAACCCTGTGAAATTTGTTTTAATCCGATTACTTCATCGAAAGTTGCGGGAATAAAAAGATTTCTGTTTTACATTTTCAGAATTTCGAAAGTTTCAGCATTGGTCTCCTATTTTCATTGTAAATGTACGCCATATGAATACTTAATGTTGTTACCATTTATTGATACGAAAATAACAAAAACGCATCGTGCTGGCTACGTTTTGTTGGCACCAAAGCCCAAAATATGCATCTGCTTCACATTAAAGTCAACTCACCCTGCGAATCTCGTTCCGATCCGATGACTGCATTGGAAATTATAGAGGTACACAAAAATTCAGCGTTAACACTCGCAAAAGTTTTCAAATTTTCAAAATCCAAATATTTGCTCTTAATTGTCACTACAAACTCATTACCTTTTGAAAGTTTAATGCTCAAGGTACAAATTACAAAAGTTACCATAGTTAATTTTTATCATTTTATATATCATGATTTTTCAGCGAAACTCCTACCAAATTTGCCTTACAAGGTTCATTTACTACATGAATTTCGTTTTGATTTCATGACATGACTTATCGGGTCGCTAGACCTCGGGTGCTAAAAGAGAAGTAATTTTTAGAAGGGCTGCCGTTCTTGTGCTTGAAGGAATTTTAAAAAATAATGTATTTGGAGGGTTTTCAATTTGATGGTTTTCTGTTAAAATACCTGCCATGGCCATATTCATTTAAAATCACACGCGCATTTAATGCATATATTAATGCGCTTTTAAAAATCTGAAAATTTTCTAGTATCTTATCGCTATGAACAATTTCGCATTTTTTTCTTGCCTACTTTTAGGCACTTAGCGCCCACACAATTATGGAGAGCCTCCGTAATGGCGCAACCAATCCTCGTCCCGCTATTTTTAGCTGGATAAGCAACATGCTAAGCAAAGTCTCATACCAGCAGAGTGGGCAGGGGTGTAAATCAGAAGGAAGCTCCACAGAGGCACACCGCAAGGAGGAGTTTTATCCTCACTCTTGTGAAACCTAGTCACAAATTCAATTTTGGGGAGGTTGGAAAGCAAGGGACTCACGGTTGTGGCCTATGTTGATGACGTTGTGATCTTAGTATCGTGTAAGTTTCCACATAACCTCGACCAGCTCATTGAGTATGCGCTGAAGCTGGTTGGAGAGTGGACAAATACCGAGGGCTTTGACATTCACTCCAATAATACAGATCTTCTACTCTTCACAAGGAAAAACAAAATTCCTGAATTAGACCCTATCAAGTTGGGCGGCACCAAGCTATGTCTCAAGTCACAAAGTAAGTACTTGGGTCTTGTTCTGGACAGCAAGCTCACCTGGAAGGTGTACACAGAGGAGAGAGTCAAACGGGCAAGCAACGCGATTTAGATCAGCAAAAGAGTGGTGAGTAAAACACGGGGTCTAAGAACTAGTTTAACATACTGCATCTACACGGCGATAGCTAGACTGATTCTTGTTTACGGATGCTTGGTCTGGTGGCCAGCAGTCAATAATACCGTCTTTGCTGGCATGACGAACAGAGTTCACCTCGACTCCTTCGCATGCTTTAATCGACCTGCGTCATTTCCCTCCGCTTGACCTCTTCGGTAGAGGCACTGCCGCAAAATCCGCTGTCAAGCTTAGGGAATCGGGACACTACGAGCTACGGTCCTACGGCCACAGCAGTATTGAGCGGGGGGAATGCAGGTAGCACTGACTACTTGGTCTCCACTCTGTACTTCGAGCGGATATATCGAGCGACTGTGGGGGATGGGCAGGAATGGAATCAGTAAATGGGCACAGCAGCTCTTAGCATCTATACTGACGGCTCTAAAACAGCTCAAGGAGTGGACGCTGCAGCATATTCTGCAGAAGCAGCTGTGGAAGCAGTTTTCAGGCTTCCTAATTACTGTAGTATTTTTCAGCCGGGGGTTTTTGCGATACGTAAAGCCGCAGAACTAGTACGGGCCAGAGATGCTACAAGTGAGGAAATCAACATCTTTACAGATAGTCAAGTAGCTGTAAAAGCTCTGTAGTCTTACATATGCAAATCGAAATGTGTATTCGAATGAATTTAGGATCTGAATAGACTGGACAACAACAGAAGTGTCAGAACTTTCTGGGTTACCGGTCACAAGGACATTGATGGACATGAGTGGGCGGACGCGTTAGCTTGATTTAGCAGATTTTTGCTTGGTAAAAGCAAAATAGTCAGGATTCGTGAATTTTAATTGGAATGGATACAGCGATTAAGAGTACTTTAGATGAGAATTGAAACACAAATCTACGGTTTAGGGTTAAAAATAATTATAAAGGGGTAGAATATATATTTTTGTTTGGTTTCGGAATGGAGATTGTAGAAAAATTCTCATTCCTACGCAAGTTTTCCCACCCTTTTCCTGTTTTCGATGTATTCTTAACATTCATCAGATTAAACGGATAATTAATAGGTCTGCTCGCGTACTCCATGCATTGCCATGTATTGCCACGAAGTCGTTTTTGTGCACCTTTTGACTGAAAACTGAAAAACATCTCTCATGAAATACCATGAGATTTCAGTCGGATCTGGGGTACTGAGGTAAACTGAAAAGTGTCAAAGGTGTGTGGCGAGTACATATTTTCAAATTTGCGCGGCAAGCAACATATGTTATCAAAGTCGAATACACCGTTTTAGACTGGCCGTCAAGGAATCCGTACTTAAATCCAATTGAGCATGTGTGGCGGACCATACCAATAGAAAACTTTACAAACATGGATTTACTGCTCGAATAGGCTAAAAAGATCCTGGAGACTTATAACGACATCAAGTATTTCGACGACTAAGTATTTCTCGACATTCTATTGATACTGATATTTTTTTGCAATTTCTTGTTTTTGTTTATTAAAATATTTGCTCAAATAAATGAATTTCAAAATAATTTTTTGTATTTCTAATTAAGAGTCCCCTCGAAATTTTAGTGTTTTCCAAGACAACTAATTTGCCGTTCTTTTTAAAAATCTTGGCTAACCTTTTATCTATCTCAATTGTCATTGAATCAAGTGCAAAATTAATCTAAGAAGAATGAGCTTCATAAAAGAAATCATAATTGGGCTTTTCTTATTAAGCCACTTCCATACATATATATATATATATATATATATATATATATATATATATATATATATATATATATATATATATATATATATATATATATATATATATATATATATATATATATATATATATATATATATATATATATATATAAAATATTGATTTTGAATCGGTAAAAATCATCAACCAACATTTTCTCAATTACCAACTGACATTCAGATAACGGAAATCATAATGATAAACGATAAGCAATTTCTGAAAAGAACATATTTGTTGACATCTTCTCTGTTAAAATTTATTCAACCTAACAGTACCGGATAAGATTTTCGTGAAAAATTGATTATACAAAATGTGTGCAAAGTAGCGTCATCAAAAAGTTTGAGTCTTTACAATTACATTCTTTACACTCCATTAATGGGAAAGAATTTTATATCCATTAATCGACGTTATACAGCACTACTAAGCATAAAGCTTCTATCTGATTTTTTTTCATTTTTGAGTTAATACCGGATTCAAAAACTACATACTTTATTGCGTCATTCTACAAAACTTGCAAAACCTCTCTTTTATGGACGTATGTTAAAATTAATATTGAGAAATTCACTCTCCATATACCTCCAGTACAAATCAAAACACAAATCATTGAATATCTCGAAAGTACTAGAATGTAGATAGGACCTTTATGCTTAGTAGGGCAGTATAGCTACATACATTTTCCTTCATTCCAGCAGCCGTCCTCACGTAGCTTATCACGCACTGATAGCGTCAATATGGGAGAAGAAAATAAAATGTTGACAACCTCAAAGGCCTCGGTGGCGGATTTTTCAGTTCAAGGTGGCACAGAGAACGTCACCCTCCTTCATCTGCCGACACGAAAGGCAGTTCGTTACAGTAATTTTGTACTGAGAAATGGAAATCAAAAATGCTCGAGGAAATTTGCATGATTGGCGTGTTCTCGTGTCACAATGTCTTCCGTGTCGGAGGTTATTCTCATTTTTTCACTTGACTTTTCCATTTAAAAATTTATGGTCTTTGATTTTTAATCAGAGTGGAACTTTTGAAGAGTCGTGATTTTAAACTTTCTCGTGAATAGAAAATGATTTACAGTCGAACGGTAGCTCATTTCATAAGCTCTTAATCTCCGGCTCAGTGTTGGCACGAAAACGCTCGACTTTCTAGTCGATTAAGGACGAACAAAACAAACCGACTCGCAAGCAACCCTCACCCAATTCCCATACGCTTTCGAACAAACGACTTTCAAAGGCATTCCGGTACAAGTCGATACTTATCCATCTGACGGTCACGAAGATGCTGTTTCTCAAAACGTACAATTGAAACATCTTGTGGTGTAAATGGATTTTCATGACTTAGAAGATATCCGTTCGGTTTCGACAGGGTACGAAAATAGGCATGAAGCATCGATAAGAAATATGATGTGATATCGAAAAAAAAATATTCAATAGGAATAAGCATACAGTGTACACTAAAAAGAAGTCGAAAAATACTTCAGTGGATATGGTGGCGTCATGCAATTGCTTCTTTGAAAAAGCTGAAATGCGAATTGTAATCGTTGCTGTCAAAAGAATAGTTCCATAGCTAGTTCTGCAATCTGCATGAATTCCTTGTCCTTTCCTACTTCAAATCAATCGGAAATAAAGAAAAAAACTGTAAGATTACAATTGACAACGCTGATATTGTTCATGATTTTAGAATCTTATAATCTTCATGATTTTATAATTAGTTACGCAATAGCATACGCAGTTTAATAAACATTTTCGGCATTGCATATTTTTCGCCTAATGTGGAAAATGTTGAAATTCGTTGTTTATATTCATGCATTGCAATGCTTTAAAGGATTTCTCGAAGCTTTGGAAACTAATCTACTCTCTAGCAGGTGGGGTGATCTTGAAGATCAGAAGTCGTTATACTAAAAGGTGTCCCATAACTCACGCAAGATTTGAATTTGGCGCCATTTGTCCGGTAAAGTATTGGCAACCAAAATAAATAAAACAGTTTGGAAGCTGACAGTTTAGGGTTGGTAGAAATGGAGCGCTACACGAAAGAACAGCGCGTTTTCATAGTTGAACAATATTTCAAAAATAATGAAAGTTTGCAGCTACAGTGCGCAAATTTCGTATAAAATATGGTCAGAATACTGATTAAACTTCGTCAACTGTGAAGAGGTTAATAAACAAATTCCGGAAGACTAGGTCCATTG
The DNA here is from genome assembly GCA_947369275.1 of Nemotelus nigrinus. Lineage (NCBI taxonomy): Eukaryota > Metazoa > Arthropoda > Insecta > Diptera > Stratiomyidae > Nemotelus > Nemotelus nigrinus. The sequence goes on from OX376372.1 coordinate 217,937,521, forward strand.
GGGACGCAAAATATACTGGCCGTCCAAAAACAAGCCATTCAAATGATAATATCGAGCAGTGCGTGAGAGTGTTGGCGAAAGTCCAGGAACATCCATTCGGCGTCGTGGACAAGGATTGCATATTTCACGAAGGTCTCGACAGCGTATACTCATTAACAATCAGCGTTTCCATGCTTAAAAAGTTCATTTGACAAAAAAGCTGTAACCTAATGATCATGCACAGCGAAGAACGTTCGTTGAATGGACTATTGAACGACAACAAGTGAATTCCGATTTGTTGTGCAAAATCATTCTCAGCCATGAAGCTCACTTTCACCTTGATGTCTTCATTAATTGTCAAAATTGCTGTATTTGGGGTTCAGAGAACCCACACGTGCTTGTCGAAAACATAACGTGTCACTGTTTGGTGCGGATTTCGGGCTGGAGGCGTCATTGACCTGACTTTTTCGAAAATGATGGTCAAGCAGTTACTTTTCCTGGTGCTCGATATCGTGATATGATAAATAACTGCATGAGACAGTTCCTGGTTGTATACTCTCTCGGGCTGGTGATTAGAATTGGCCCCCTAGATCATGTGATTTAACACCCTTGGATCTATGGGGTTATTTGAAGTAAAACATCTAAGTCAACAAGCCCACATCCATCTCTGCACTGAAGGAGGAGATTCAACGCTACATCAGTGAAATTCAGCCACATTTAAGCAAAACGGTCTTGAAAAATTTCGAGAAATGAGTGCGTAAGGGCCAGCAAAGCCGTGGAAAACTTTCGCCCTATATGATATTCCATACATAACCCTATACTATGTACATTATGTTTCAATAAAAAAAGACTTACAATTGAAAAAAAACTGTATTTTCTCTTTAATTCAATTCTTGCGTAAATTTTCGGACACATTTTATCAGATTTGACACTTGAATGACTTGCTATGAACAAGTACTGAATGCCATTCATCACTTTATGAAACTTTGCCAAAATACCGTGCTCATTCTCGTGGTTGACTTGCCACGGATTACTTCGAAGTCATCTGACGACGGCTTCACCTCAGCCACAACGTTCTCTTTTGGTAACCGACCGCATGCGGAAGAATTTGTACACACAACGTTTGTGTGTAGCTCCACAACACTCTAGCACAACACCAATTTTCGGGGAAAAGTTTCTACCACATCTATTAAAAGTTACAACTTACATGAATGTCAAAATTTGGATGCTTATCTTGCGAAACTTAGAAGGCAGCATCTCCTGATGAACAAGCTCAGTGCTTGCAGACAAAAGTCTACTACAAGTGCTTTACGTCAAAATCAGCCTACCTGTTAAATTTGTTTTAGTCCAATGACTTCATCGAAAATTACAGGAATAGAAAGATGTCCGGGGCTACCATCCGAACAATTTCCAATAATTGGAAACCTTTGGCATATGCTGCGTATTTTCGTTGTAGATGTTTACCATATAAATATTTAATGGTAGCAGCTTTTATTATGGAACTAATGAAAATACCTGGTGCTCGCCACTCCTAGTCAGCACCAAAACCAAAACTTTGCAAAATCTGCTCCACATTGCTCCATAGCCCGCTCGTTATGTATTATGTGCTTACACCTTTCGTTTGTAAGTGTAGATGTTTTTTTTCAAATATATTTGAACAAAAAAAACTATATATACCAATAATGTAATTCATCATTGAAATGAGTGCCTAAACAGATGAGGTAAATTTAGTGGCATATACGTCAATATATTAGTCTAGTTTTTCGCATGATTCTATAACCCAAAAATTTTGCTGTATAGTTCATGTTGTCCTGAACAGACGACTAATATCTGTGGCACTAACTCTCTAAAAAAAACATCGATACTTGATTCTCTCTATAAGTTTCAACCCTGGTACCAAGATCCGCAACAGCTTTACTACGAACTTCAAATTCTTTGAACCAATAATATCGAATTCAATGATGTTGGATATAGGCGACACGAGTCGAGACGCAACTAAGTGTCATCATAAGCTTTGGATCCGAAATATGCCGACCGTTGCCAGGAAAGCAGATATCCGAAAATAACGGAAAGTGGAGTGTCTCCAAGTCAGCGAAAATTTTATTTGAAATATCAGCAAAAGTGCGAACTCTATCGGTACTGAAGCCGAATACAGAGTGGGTGTTACAAGGATATATAAGGACCATAAATTTGCCGAAAAGTGTACATGGCGACACTTCTAGTCTTCATACAGATACATGTGTTCCGGATTTGATCTCGTCTGGTGACATCTGATATGAACTTAGGTACAAGTCAAGTGACGATTCTTCGAAGCGCAGCGCTAAGTAAATACCGAAATTTCGAAATAAGACATTCTTCCGATTCCAACAAGAGGCCAATTGTAAATTGTCGTTGAGATTTATTTGGATAGCAAATACGAAGGAGCTGATTTTCGGTGATTGTTTTAAGATTATTGCAGAGCTGCGGAAGATTATTTGATAATACATAATAGTTTCTTTTATGTATATACTAATATGGGTACATTATGTAAAGTGAATTCATGTTATAGCCTTGCTTTTGATGGTAACTAAACTTTTAATAAATCATACTTCTAGTATTTACTTTATGCTTTGTCCAAGTAAAGTAGACTATTCATTCACTTCAATTTATTTTTCATACAAATTAAGTTATATTCAAAAAGTAAAAGTAGGAGTGTCGCAGGAGTATTATTCTTTACTGGGTATCGGAAGTAAATAGGCATCTTAGTGTGGAAACCCTGCCAGGGCAGGTCGGCATGAGTTCGAAATAATGCAATCGTTCTACTACCTTGGGTCAATCGTAGCAGCTGATATGGACGAAAAAATTCGCGGGTGGCTGCTGAAATCCAACAGAGCCTACAACAGTATGTGAAGGCTCTTCAAATTCTGAAATCTCACCCGAACATCAAAGAACTCTTAGCTGCGTTTGACAGGAAACTCTTGCGGAGAATCGTAGGTCCCGCATGTGTAGAAAAGTGATTTCGGAGACGCTACAAGCATGAATTGTACACTATCTATCTAGAAGATATAGAGGGTGTTTTTTATAGTTGGCACATTTTTAAACTTCGCATGAGCAGTAATCACAGAGAGCAATTACAGCAAAGAACGGCTTACGGTAGCAGTGATTTTATCTACAGTTTCGATCGCAGATTTAAGCGTACGAAACACTGTGACTGCTCGCTGTCTGTAGTCACTCTGCTCTCTATGACGGCTCCGCTATCTGTGACTACTCTGCTGCCTATGGTTGTTTCACTGTCTGTGATTGCACCGCTTTCTTGGATTGCCTGCTGCTTGTAAAAACTCACTATCTGTGATCGCGGCCGCAATATTTGCTCACAATGTGAAACCTAGGAATTCTTTTTCATGTTTGCTGTTTGTATGTTCGTACGTTGTCGTAAATGGATTTGGCATTTGCTAGCATAAGAATGAGTTCTGAGTAGTAGTTTTCATCTAAAGTCTAGTATTCAATACTGTCCCATATAAAATGAACTAGCGGTAAGATAGCATTTCGTCTTTGCAATTTTGTCGTGCTGTTCAGTACTATTCTCGAAGACAAAATCGTTTATGCTAAGAGATGACGTTAAGTGATACTTTGCGTCTTTTTGATGATACGGTTCCTTTTTCGGTAAACGATATATCACGTTTACTCATTTTAAGGTGAGTTATTCGGTTGAAAGTGCTGCGTGTACCTTTTATGGCAGGAAACGTAAGAATTAAAAAGAAAGGGCGCTGTAATTCTACCATTTTGTTTTTGGCACAACATTTTGATTTTCAAAACAATGACATGTTACCATTTTGCTTCGCTACTAATTAAAAGGTACTTTCCGCGACGTTTTGTTTCACTCGAGTATAGTACTAGTCTTAAATGTGAAATAAAGAACAGAAAATGAGTAGATCAGTGAATATTTTTCTATTCAGCAAAAGAGCAGTTGAGCTCCATAAAAAAATAGCAATCGCACTGCTTACTGCTCTGCACAACGCAAACTATGATTAGAAGCAGTGACCGCGAGAGTAGTCACATACTCACATAACCTTCCCCCTCTTGAACAAACTTGTCTTCAATTAAATCTCAACAGCATTCCCATTGATAAAATCAAAGAAGTACCCGGGATTTCAGATTTTCCTCAGGTACCTATTCTGAGCTAGGCGATCTCAAAGCCCGGTGCGAGATCTCTCGTTTGAACTTGAGATCCAACACGGGACCTCATGTACTAGGAGGAAGCATTTGGAAAATTTAAATGGGTAATCTACTTCCTCACGACTTCCTCTCAATCGCAAATGTTACGCTGCAAGACAAATCTCATGCATATTTCCACCTATGGGTAGATTTTTGTCCTTTAAACACATCATGCAGAGAACTCAATCGAAGACATTAGATGCAAAGCTGAAACTCCCTTCTATTTTGGTAGAATCAATTCACACAGAGATTAGGAAGTTTAAATTGGGATAAAAGACTTTAAGAAGCCAGCAAAAGACGCACATACACACATACGGTAGATGTAGACTAAACAAAACATTCTCGCAAACTGTCCTGGCAAGATTACCTAGCGTCTTCATCGATTTTGACGCCTTAATAAAAGAGACCCATTAAACCTTGCAACTTTTCTCTTTGGTTACCGTGCTCTTGTTTGCCCTCGTACTTTCCCTAATACACCTAACTTTGTGCCTAGTGGATCGCCAACTTATAGTGTGACGTTGAGTGGCGTGAAAAGGATGGCTGCTAACATTGCCGCTTCTGTAAAAGCACTTATCAAGAAAATTGCTAAGTATAGCATTTTACTCAAACAAAACTGATTGAAGTAGTAGTAGCAGTAGTTTTAAGTAAATTTATTCCTTCGGATAATAGAAATCTTGGGATAATAGAAAAATAGAATCGTTTCACTACATCGATTTACAACTATATTTTCTGTCACTTCATTGCATTAAACTAACATTAATTTTATTAGCTAATATATTTATTAACTAGCATCTTTTATATTTTGCAAAGCAAGTGTTTCAATCAATTCATACTTTCATCAAAAAGAGTGCTAACACATATATCAAAATTATTGTGATAAAGTTGAGCAGTAGAATGCTCATTAATTTATCGACTTGTTGGGCTACTTTCCTTCTGCTTGGAAAAATGTAATCGTCATCCGAATTTTAAAGTCAGGCTAAACTCCTAGGCTCTCCAGCAGCTACCGCCCTATCAGCTTATTTCCTTCCTTTTATAAACTTTTCGAAAAAGTTATCCCCCCTCTCCCGTATTCAAAACTCGAGCCTACCTCCACTATTCCAGATTTCCAGTTCGGCTCTCGACCTTTTATGTCTACCACTCATCAGCTACTCAGAGTTATTCATCACATCAATGATAATTTCATATCAAAACATTCAATTGGTCTCATAGCGCTTGATATTGAAAAAGCGTTTGACACGGTATGGCATGACGGCCTAATGTTCAAACTTGTCAAATGCTCACTGCCCACCTACTTATGCAAAATTGTCCGTTCCTTTTTAGACTCGCGCGCTTTTAATGTAAAGACATTTAGATTATCTAAAAAATGTGAATTACCTGCCGCAGTTCCTCAAGGCTCAGTATTGAGCCCCACGCTGTATAATGTTTTCATGTCTAACCTCGGAAAATCTCCGCGTTTTAATTTTGCTATTCATGCTGATGACACTGCAATTTTCGCTAGCGAAGCTGACAATGTGTTGATAATTAGCAATCTCCAGGAGCAGTTATCTCTCATAGACAAATTGTGCAAAAAGATGGAAGATTAGAATAAACTCAAATAAAAATGAAACAATTTTCTTCACAATAAAACCTGCACGTAAAAACCTACCTAATTCATAAATAAATGTTAAGTGGCCCAAAGGCATTAATAACCTTGGGATCCACCTAGACACAAAATCAACGTACACTCCTTATACCCACTTATCAACAGGAAGTCTAAGCTGTCACTATTCACTAAACTGCTAATATAATAATCTGCGATGCAGCCTATTATCCTATATGGTTGTCCAATAAGGATTCGCTGTGCAGCATCTCATGTTAACCAGCTTCAATTACTCCAAAATAAATGCCTCAAAATTACATTGAACAAACCCCACTACTTCTCCACCACTCGCCTGCAAAAGTTGGCATAAATCAATAAAATAATGTTCAGAGCTCTTACTCTTCAACGAAAGAGTAAGAGATCTTGATAAAAGTGCACGTTCGTCTAACCCACTAATTGCATCTTTGGATTGTGCGTAAAGTAACGTATTTTCCTATACATTTCTTTAACCTAGTTTGTTATCTTAAGTTGTAAAAACTATCCTAAGTTACTTGAAGTGTTCCAGTAAGTTTTAAGCTAATTATGCCTAATCTGAGATAACTTGTAACTATATATACAAATAACCATTTCTAAATGTATGTATATCTCTTGGTAACTTAACTGTAAAGACTTTGTTTTAACTTTAGATTTAGCTCAAACACTAAAACTACTTTTTATACCGTTCGATCTATCAAATAAAGCTATTATTATTTTTATTATTACTATTATTATTATTATTATTATTATTATTAATTGTATCCACTTTTAGTTCAAAGCTTTTCATTCATTTTTTCATTCGTTTTCAGCAACTTTTCCACCATGCACTTGAAAATGATAAAGCTTTCAGTGGACGTAACTTCACGTGTGTGAATATAAACCCGAGGAACACACTGAATAAATTCAACATATTCTATGCGAGTGCTTATCTGATTTTGATGGCCATCGTTCAAATCACTAAACTCAAAGGTGTCTTCGATCATCCTTTCCCACAAGAAAATAACGACCACATATGAAATCAACAATCGATGACGATATGAATAGAGGCCAAAATTTTGAGTCATAATGAAGGCACCTGGGCTTTTCATGCCATTTGAAACCTTGCAGCGAAGGCTTGCAACGTAACAACATCCCTGGGATCCATACTGAACAGCGAAGCAACAAACGTACGCTTGAATTTATGGATAACACATTTTGAACTCTCCAAGGGTGTCATATTTTAATATGAGCAGGATTATTACACGATAGCATAACGGGACATATTCTTGTGGGTATCGGATAGTCGTGTATGTCGTTCTGCATGTCTTCCACACAATGAGTGTGATAAGCATAAAAAAAAATGTTGAAATAGTAGAAATTTAATTGATTATTGAGTACATCCAAAACGCAAATAGCTTAGCAGAAAATATATTCAGCTGTTGAATCAATCTTAACTTAGCGAAAAAAAAATGCATAGTATCTAATAAAAACAAAATTATCTTCTGATTCGATTTTCAGAGTGACACTTGCTAGAATAATTTTTATACACAGAACGTAGTCTTCATATACATTTAGTCCGAATCGTTGCTTTATCTTTCGTTAAAATCCCATTCATACCTGACAGTTAGATCGACTCATAGACGACACAAAAAACGGAAACAAACTACTTACCGGTCCCGAGTGGTACATTCATCTGCTTTTGTTGTTGAGTCTGTTCCGGCTTGTCGTCCGTCTCTACATCCTTGTCTACACCGCTGCTGGTGCTACCCGCTACACCGCCATTGTTGGCCGAATGATGGCTATTACCGCCAGTATTATGATTGTTCTGGCTATTATTTGAAGTCGGCTTAGCCATTCTATTGGACGTCGTCGATTTCGTCATTCCTGTTGCAGATGCCAAGGACAGTGTGGTGCCCAATGATGATGTGGAAGTTGATGTTGACGAAGCACCAGTGATAACAGTAGCATGAGCTGTTGCACTGTTTGTATTCCGAAACACGAGGATCGATTGGGACTTGTCTAATCGTTTCAGAGTCTGGAGAAGGAACGGGGCCCCAGAAGAAGTGACGCTTTGATTACCAGAGCTCGTTGAAAGAGTTAAACTATTTCCGCTGCTTTCGACGCTGCCTTTCGTCTTATTTAGTCTCTGTTGCAATATTATGGATCCCTCGGGAAGAATGTTCTTCTTAATGCTTGCCGATTGGAGAAGGACCGTGCCAGTTTCCAGTTGCCCGCTCTTAATGGGCGTTTGTAATAGAATAGTGTTGCCCGAGCTATCATGACCTTGCGTCTGAGTTTTGGTTTTCGTTGCCGTCTTTATCCTCGGATGTTGTAAAATAATTGGTTTGTTATCATCATCTCCACCGCCATTCAACAGGCTCAACAGCTCATGGCTGTTCTGTAGAATAATTTGTCCATTTTCAGACCTGGCTCCTCGCACTAGGATGATGTTGCCGTGCTGCTGCTGGGCTGCCAGCTTTGCAAAAGTCGTGGTTTGCTGCTGTTGATGGCTATGTTGGACAGTAGCATTAACCGCTCCCGCAGAACTTATCACACTACCAACACTGGAGCCGTGAAGCTGTGTACTGGCATCGACGCTGGCAGATCTTCCTTCCGAACGTAATCCCTTGTTTAAATTGTGATTCCCATCTGCCTTGGATGATTGCGACGATGAAGACGATGTTGTTGTACCCACGGATACTGTCGAACTTCCTCTTACAGCACCATCGTTATTGCTGATTGTGTCGGCATTGTCTTCGGACGGGGGACCTACAAGAAAATAGAAAGATTTACTTCAAAAATATTATCTAAAACGTATCGCAAAATATAGTTGAAAGGAAAACATTTATAATGTGTGTGTAGATGAAAAAGAAACTTCCGTCGAGGCGGTACACTGCATTTGCTTCATGGAATGTATTTTGGCTAAAGTTTGCAAAAGCTTATTGAAAAATTCGATCAAGCATTCACTTCATTGATAAACGAAAGATGATTTATATCTAACGGGTTTAAATACAAATCAAGTTTCAATAAGTGTAAACTAAAATATATACTCGTATAGGCACCAAAAGTGAACGAAAATCATATGAGAATATACGACAGCACACTGTTTGACATGTGAGTTTTTCGTTTGTATCTGTTAAAACGCACGGCTATGTTACAACATATAATCAAATTTTTATTTTACTAAAACCTTAGTGTTTTAAGAATTGATTACAACAACATCTAAAAAACGAGCGTTCTTGCTCGTTTTCATCCCAAAAAGAAAATATCAATTTTACTTGGTTAGAAAAATATCAAAATGTAGGCTTGCTTCAAAGAAAATTACTTCATTAAAAACGAGTGGCAAATAAAATGCATGTTCAAAGATATTAAACTCAGTTTTACCCAACACGCATCAAGATCGAGTCAATATTATGTTATGAAGGATAAAAAAATTTCTGAGTCAGTAAATAAGCTGGGTCCAGACCCATGCCGAAACATGACAACTATAACCGAGTACGAGAGTTTTAGTTGGTTTCTTGTATGTTGGTTTGTCAACACACTTGGCAAGACATAACAAGCACGAGAGTGTTGTATGGTTTTTTTTGTCGGTGAGTACATGTTCTATGAGAGTACCTTTTACGTTCACCTCAGCTCGGGGTTACTCGAAAACAAGGCGGTTCTAGGTATCAAGTCAAAGGGATTTGAAAAAACGGTGTGGTGCTGGCTCCGATGATATTTACAAATAATTTGGTGTGCTTGCAAAATCATGAACAAGATGCAAGTTAACTTCTTCGAACGATGCAAAACTGCGGACGCAAGGGCTGCTTCGCGATACGAAATTGGATCATCGTCAAATACCATATATCTGTGAGAACAAGAAAATTCTATTGCTGCAGTTTGGACAATTTACCTTAAGTTAAAGTTGTAAATTGTAGTCTAGACAGGCTCTGCCTTTAAAAAATAGTTTCTTATATTCAACTCGCGTTTGATTTATTAACTGGCGCCCAACGTGGGGCCACTTGCACACACATTAAACAAAAATATCCTTGAAAATTGCAAAGTATTGACAGAGAAAAAAAAATAATTAAGTCTTTTTGTCACACATCGTGCTGAGACTGACCAATGGTCCATTCTGCAATTCGGTTCGCGATTTGTACTATATCAAGTTTACAGGAACAAAAGTAACGAGTCGCGGTAGCCAAGCACTTGGTTACTATACGTAAACACAAATAAGTTGGAAATATAATACGTTCGACAAATACGCGTGTGTGTCGCTTTGGCTATGAGGGCCCAGTAGCCGACTCGATTGTAACTTCCAGAGGACGATGCAGAAAATTTTGAATCAGCGCTCACGTAGCCCCAGAAAGGATAGCAAAACTATTTTTTTAAAATTTGTTAAAAATTTCAACTGTCTATTAAAGGAATGTTACTTTCGTCAGTAGTTCAAACAAATTATTGTAAAATTACGCCAAAAACCAGATTTAATCAAAAACATAATTTAAGAAAATTTTCAAATAGCAAAGGATTCATGAAATACCAATATTGGAAGAAAGATGTTAATGATCAATAAAGGAAAGAAGTGAATTTAAGAAATTAATGAGGTAAAAAGTGTAAAATAACTAATGGTAGATGAAATTAAACGATTGAAATAAAGTGAAGTTGAATGAACATTATAACTGTAACTTGAGTTAAACTAATTTGAATTGAAGTGATTAAATTTTATTGAAATTGAATGTGACATGCAAATGTATCAACAGAATATTGAAAATCTATAAATATCTGAAAGGTACTCCTAAATATCACGGAAGAAATAAGATGGTGGGTCACGCTCTAAATTGGTGCTAGATTTAATTGGTGCTAGAAGCGGGATATTGGTACCTTGGAACACCAAATGGCGACCCTGGTACAAGGTGGAAATACCATTTCACAGTTTTATCAGGAGGTGTAGAACTATCTGTTCTTGATCCTGAATCATATCGTGACCTAGCCTTAGACACGTTAATTAGGGGATTGAAAGGTGATCTACCAAGATTACGCAGTATTCAGGAACTAGTGGACTTACTCCAGGCTCTGCATCAATGTTTAAAACTACATAACATGGATTATCGTGCACAGTACGCGAAAAATTCTAACCCAAATGCGCGAAAATATTAAAACAGTCCACCTCCGCTCCACCTCGAAAAATGATCCCTAGTGCTTCAAGGCCTACTCTCATTGCGGCCCCTAGACGTGAATTTTATCCCGCATAACCCGCAGATATCACAGCCACCACGGCCACACTTCTATTAAACACTTAAAATAACACTTAAATTTTAATAGAATATTTTATTTAAAGGAAATATACAACATGTATGTTCGTCAATGTAATTGTTACGACCTCTGCAACATGTACATGAAATAACCATTTATTGTAAATACACACAGAAAACCTCGAACTGGTACACTATATTCTCCACTTGGACAAATACCACATTAATTCAAATGTCTATCTTATTGTTTTATCTCGATAGTCATAAATTTGTCGCTGAAAGAATACCCCGAAATAGGGAAAAGTGCCGTCTTCACGTTCGGTGTTCGCGAAATATAGGAAAGAAACCATTTCGCTGTGCACAAACTGAATTGGACACATTTGAAACGGTAATTTATCGTTGCACGAAAGCTTAGACGCGAAGTCCCGAAAAAGGAATGAAAATGTGTCGGAAAAATAATTTCCGCTTGTGCTTTTCATGTTACTATTTCGTTGGCAAGAACCATTCACGATTTGTCTGCTTTTCTATCCTTATCAACAACAAAAAATCAGCGGACAACTTCCGGATAAAGACCGCTCCTGCTTGGTCATGGGTTTGCATATCTTAGGAACGCTGTGCGTGCTGGTCATGGCAATAACCGCCTGAAGAACAGTCACGACCTATGATGACATTTTTTGAACCAATTTGTTTTTATGCGATTGATTGCATCATTTACAGGTAAATAAATAGTTTATTTGATTGGTTTTCATTCTGGTGACAATGCATTAAAATATTAACATTTTGGTGCTCATTTTGCAGTGATGAATTGAAATTACATGCCTAGATGCGGACATCTTTTATTGAATCCAAAATATAATTAATGCAAGCTTTCACATAAAATATGAGTATAATATAAACTTTGAGTTTAACAATTTGTGTTGATGAGTTTAATAATATAAACTTTGATATTTCCCAAGTACTTTTGCTAATAATTTTCATGAACGATGTCCTGAAAAACAATGTGCCGTTTTTTTGGAAACTTGTTCGAAAAATTATCAAAATCACGTGCAGTCAAGACATTAAACACGTTGAGTTTTTCGCAGACGTTTTTATCATATTGCCAAATTGATTGCTTACTTAAGGTTATCCGCTGGACACATACATACATACTCGTACTTAGGTGCCCGCTCAGAAGTGAAATATGTATGTATATGTTTTCATAGCTTCGGTGAAACAACGATAGTTAAACGCTTCCTTCTCGAGATTGGTTTCAAGTTAAAAGTGATAGTGGTGTTTTAACGGTTGACACGGCAATAAAAGTGGATGTTAGTGAGCTAAGATTCGGAAAGATACCAGCGCGAAATAAACTAAAGGCTGAGTTTATCGTGAAGCTAAAATTTTGACACGTCTCCATTATCTGGTCATTCTTTCGAGCGAAAATGTTAACAATGGAGAAAAACAGAGACACTGCTCATTTCTGACGGATAAAATATCAAGAATTTCAATTTTCGATCGATTTTGTTATTGAAAAGGCATGTGCAGAGCTCAATTTTCAAATTCAAATACCAAATAACATTTTTTAGCTCGAAAAAATGACATGTATCAGTGCCATCCGCATTTTCAAAGCGAAAGCCGCTTCCAAGCAATTTTTCACGCTACGAAGTGAGTTCGATTCTTGCTTATTTTCAACCTAAATTTTCGCCAAAATAGATTTCACGTGAAAATTTGTATGAAAATTTCACGTGAAATCCAAGACAATGTTAAGTTTAAAGTTTCATTGATACATATATTTTGAATGAAAGGGTATTGAAATAGAAACGCGACGATCATGTAAATGTTGATGTTCTGAGGGATTGCAAGTGTGCCATTTTAGATCTAAATAAGCTTTTAACGCCGAGATACGAGGGCTGTTCTATAAAGAAACGTCCAATTTTTGAGCGGCAAAATGTCTTTAATTTTCGACATAGTCTCTTTTCAACTCAATTCACTTTGTCCAATGGTATTCAAATTTTGAAATACCATCGTCCAATCCTCCAGCCCTGCAAAATAGGGCTGCGTCGCACGCGTTACTCGCGTGTCAATTGTGGCTTGCATTACAGTGAGCTGTCATGTGTCATTAATTCGTTTTGTCATTCAAAGATAATTTTTTATTGCCCTTTATTGGGACCTATCTTGGCACAATTACCTTTTTTTCGAAATTAACACAATACCTGAATCTAACTTGAAGCCACGCCACGGCCATAGTTTCCAGTACAGTCATGAAATTCAAACCAAATTTAATCTTACTGTAGGTCAATTCGGATAGGATTTTGGTTGAAAAACTAGGATAGGCTCGCCAGCTATGGTAATTTTTGTATTTTTTTGTTGTTTTTTTTTCAAGCTATTTTATCGTTAAACTTTCAAACGGTAATGATCCTCTGGTGCCAATAAACAACATATATAGGTTAGGTTAGTGAAGAAGGCTGCCGGGAACGCGGTCAGCATTAGGCCACCAGTTTGGGCCCATTTGCCACCCTCATGTACAATCACACACATGCACACTTACAACACTGGCGGGATTCGAACTCGCAGGCCCCGTAGCATGCCGCTTTTCGGCCTGACGCCTTAGTGAGCAGAGCTACCGGGCCCCCAACAACAAATATAAATGTTTCGAAAATTTGAAACCTGTTGTGGGCGGTATCTCTAAATTTCTTTTTACTCCTTTTACTTACAATTAAGGGGGTATTCTGGTCTAGAAATTTGACAAAAGTGATTTTTTTTTGTATATTTTCGAAGTTTAGATCTTTGAGAATGAGCTTTTAAGAGGAATTTGGAAATTCGAATTATTTTTGGAGTTACAGTTATTTTTGTGATACGCCAACTTAACCAACAAACACGATCAATAACGAATCAACCGCTCCGAGCAACGAGTTTCTGAAGCTTCTAAAGAAGTTCGAACTGCTCGTCTGACTAAAAGAGCTTCAGAAAATTCACTTTTGAAGTGAAAGAAGGAACATTGCATGAAAGAGGGATCGCTGATTAAAAAAATGTAAGTAAAACATACCATCAAACAATTCAGACTGCCCAAAACGAGACTCTAACTTTAAACGCGTTTTTCGCGAAACTACTTTTTTCGATACAGTTGACATGATATCTCTAATTGTAAGAAAGCGATTTACTTGTAATTTTGCATAGATTCTCTTAATACTATAAGAATTCGTCTGATTTAGGGATTTTTGAAAAAAAAATTTTAGAATTTCTCAAATTCCTAAAGTTGAAAAAATAAGGCAAAAAATGATATCTTCTTTTACACGGACGCCATTTCGCAAAAAAAGAAAAGTTTTTCAAATCGCCTACGTCAGAATAATTCTAAATTTTTCTTTTTTCCGAATTGACCACAAATATATGTTTCAGGTCACCAGGCAGGTTGATAATCACGCCAACCAGCAAACAACTTTTCTTTTGAGTCTCCACTTCGCCGGCATGTACCTACTTCAATTTGAAATTTTTTAGTTTTCCGAATCAATTTTCATACTTTTAAAATGTTAATCGAAAACTGATAAAAAAAATAGATAGTAAAATTGCTTGTTTTTTTTTATTGTGTCCGAAAAATCACCTCGAAATCAAGCCTCTAGACCAGAATACCGCCTTAAGTGGTCAGATCGAAACAAAGTTTGCTTGTTGGGTTGGCCTTAATGTGAAGCAGAATAGGTATAATTCTGGTTTTGGTGCTAGCTTTGGGTTACCAGCCCCAGGCATTTTTGTAATTCTCGTAATTTCCGTACCAAAAGATGCAACCACTTCATATGGCAACATCTAGAATGACAATATATAACAAATGTTTAAATTTTCGAAATTATGGAAATTGTTCGGACGGCAACCCCAAACATATTTCTATACCTGTAACTTTCGATGAATTCATCGGATGAAAATGAGACTCACAGTGTTAGATGATTGTTACATGAAGCAGTTGTAGTAGAATGTTGGTTGCAATGCTGGTAAAGTGTTGCAAGCACTGAGCGTGCTCATTATTTATGTTATAGGAGATGCCACTTTCAAATTTTGTGAAGATAAATATTCGATTTTGAATAGGTGTAACAGGTGTTTCACATTCCCAAATTTATATCATTTACTTATATTACCAAACCAGAAAAATCAAAATCAACAAATGCTAGCTTTCTTAATGATAGCTTAAACGTACACAAATAATATTGTTAAAATAATAATAATAGCAATTAATTTTGTTTTGTTGCTAAAAATTAGCTCGACTTAAATTTGTAAAAATATGTATCTTTCAAAAAACCAGAATGGGCTATAAATTATAATTTTGTACACAACTTTCCCCTGCTGGTACAAACGGCGAAGGTTACTTTAACGACAATTCACAACCAGCCACTAGAATAGAATTATTAGCAAAGAGTGTTAGTATAAAAACAGTAAAAAAAAATATCGACGATATATGCATCTACAGACCACACTAGACGTATTCAACGACTTTTTATTGAAACGAATAGCAGAGTCGAAAAAATGCGATATGTATGCCTGCCTACAAAGTAGATAGCATGGTCGCGAAATTAAATTTTGTCCTTAGCCAACGACACGGCGGAAACTTATGTCGACCCAAGCAAGAATGTATAGCTCTTGGTTTACACTTGTCGACAACTTGTAGCTTTGCATTTATCTACAGGAATAAATACGAGTCAGTCGCAAGTCCGAGTCAAATGACTTTCGCACCAACGAAACTGTACGGCAATAAAAATGCCAGTTTATATTTTTAATGAAGGACTAGACGCGCATCCTTTTTGGAGATAGTCTATATGGTATGCATTTATAAGGTAGTTAGAATTTCCCGGGCTCTTTATACAAAACGTAATGCATTTTTCGTATGTGTCATATCAGTGCAAATGGCATGTAATTTATTATTGTTAAATTAAATACAAAACTTTTCTGTTTCATTAGCTTTGAAAAAGAATATTATTATAGCTATTTAGCTTTTTAAAAATATTAGCTTTATAAAAGAATTCTTTGATGGCAAACATAATATTTATATTGCATAGTCTTTTTTTGTTTTATTCGTAATTTGATGTCAAAAATGAAATCAAGTGGCAAGCTAAAGGCTGATACAGGTTCTCGTTAACAAAGGTAGGCGCAAATAATAAAAAATCATATTCTATTAAGAAGGCAAAGGCAAATCATAAAAATAACCTCAAACATAAATTGCAACAACAGATTGACATAAAAAATGAAATTTTTAGAAATCATATCACAACGTAAGATCATATCACAATAATATCACAATTCAAACAAGAAGTAACGGTCCAATGAGATTCCGTAGGAGTCTAAGAACCATAATCAGCCTTCATGCATTCATATTCTCGGTGTCTTACAAATTACCTTTTCACGCGAAAAATGCATGTCTCATAAAATTTGCATTCATAATGGCAGCACAGTGCCAAAATTACGTTGCACCCTTTTGTGACTGATCGTTGGAAAGTCCACTGCGCATATGTCTCTGCTGTGGGATATGTATATATATGCGCAATGGACTTTTCGATGTGTCGGCAATATGTCGGGGACTGTGTCCGAGACTTTCCGCTCGGCTATCGGATCGTCTCAGAAAAAGGACAGAAAATCAATGTCATGTAGTGCTGCCGAATACCCTGCAAATTTAATGAAAAATGCTATTTTTTCTCAAAATTTAAATTTTGTGGGGATAAGCATGACAATTACAGCTATGCAAGGCTGTGATTCCTATGCCAAAAATGGTATGTAGTTGGCTAGAAGGTCGGATTGAAGCGGCAACTCTGGTGTTGCCTGCAAATCCAGGCTAATTACAAATGAACGTGTAAATGAGTCAGAGATATTTCTGAAATTATCCGGGAATACTTCTGCAATATTTCCGGACAAGTGAGGTTCCAGCTTAGCATTGCACGTACATTCACATACCATCGTACCCATAAAAAACTCTAATTGAGTAGTTGAAATGAGTAAATTTTATATATTTGCCGCAAAACTAAGCTATTGAGTTTTTTTATCATTGTGCTTTGTACAATCGTTTTTCGATACTTTCACAGACATCTAAAAACCCCATTACAGTACCAGACGCCCTTCTTGAAGTTGACCAATTTTACATTAGCTTAAAGGCAAATCACTCACAGTTGTCACCAGCGCAGAACGGACGCATTTTGGTACTCGGAATTAACCACCTTGTTTTCATTGTATCATGAAATAAATATTTGCTCACGAAAATTGCCATGCTAATGCAAAACCATTATACTTGTTTCATCAAGCAGGAAAAATAGAAATATTATGAAAGCTCGGGAGTGAGAGGTGAAACGTATCTGCGGACACCGGATACATTCTGACACCTTTAGAGCAGTCTGCATTCAATAAAGCGTTTTTGAAAAGCCTAAACGACCCTTAAGCACGCCAAAAATTGAGTAAGGTCAACTTTGAAATAACAACGCCTAAATGAAGACATATGTATATGCACACGTACATTTGAGTTTCAATGTAGAAAATTTTGGGAATCTATGCTTGCTTCTAGGCTGATATTCCTCAAGCAATTCCCTTTCGAAAGATATCAAATGCTTCGAGACAATATTATTATTGCCTAACTTAGGCGCTTTGACAAGGATTCTATAGGTGTTTATGACAGTGCTAAGGATATTGTTCTCGCAAGCTACAGACACGTCCATACACATGAGCACAAAGCTGTGGATGTAGATATAAGCATATGTGCGGGCATACATACGACAATAACGGCATTTCGATATCAATCTCGAAGGATACTTTACGAATCGTGTAGTTTACGGCTTCTGTTACTTGTTGATAATTTGTTGTCCTTTATGAAGATATTTCTGAAAATGTCTCTCGGACAGGCTCATGGAACAAACACTTCAAGCTCTTATATAGATATACGCACAATAAGATGAACCAGAATGGGTGGCACACATGAATGGATATTCTATGAAGAGAGGTTTTCATATGTTTTGATTTATAGTCGCTGATAAATTATTCACGTAAAGTAAGCGTATGGAATGTTTAAAAGACTCTCACAGTTTGCGAATAATACACGACAATTCTTTAGTTGTTTAATCTGAAGAAGATGGCTATGACTCTAACTTTTAGATTTTATTGCCACATTAATTTTCAGCATAGCTCAAGCTCAAGAATGAATTTATGTTCAATCATAAAATAATGTGTTTTTCATTTGTTTGTGGTTCTACCGGATATGACAAAGACTCAAAGGGCACAAACTTGCGATTTATTATAGCGTACAGGAAAGAGTAGATACATGAACGTTTAATATAAGATGATGACATAGTCATTTCGATAAAAGACATTCAGTTTTTGCAAACTATATACATGAGCGAAAGATGGAAATATTTTGAAGTGCTAGACAGATCTTTTCAATTCAATTTAAATACTTCAAAAGAAGATGGATGATTCTATTAAAACTTTGATTTGCTTACAATGGTCTTTGGATAGCAGAATGAATTCTCACCAAATAATATTCACAAATGATATTATTGTACGGTAACATCTACTTACACCACAGATAATTTTCAATTTTAAAATCCACGTTTATTCAGAGTGATTTGACAATTATCGAATCTTGTTCTGTTTTACATGTCTGTGCTGTAATGCATTTGCATATACTCAGTGTCCTATAAATTCGAATACAAAAGTGATTTAATGTTTAAATATGAAACGAAAACTATTCTTTCTCATAGGTTCGGCAAAAAAATCCCGTTATCAGTCGACATGCCATAACAAAAAATACGATTTGTATCAGTCTTGTTTAGATAGTAGAGTGCAATGGAGTGTTTACGTGAAATAATTGTTTAAAAATTTATTAAAGGAATAAAACCTTGTGAAATTTTTCGAGTCCTACGAAAGGAAGAGATAAATCGGAACTTCATACATAAAGCTATTACACGTTACAAGAGAATATCTTCTGTTAAGGATCGTAAGACAAATGGACGTCCACGCACTGCACGTACTTCTAGCGCATTAAGATCGTAAGAGAGCAGATTCTTAGAAAAAAAGGCCGCTCGGTGAGAAAAATAGCTGCGAAATTGGGAATCTCAAAGTCTTCAGCACAATGAATATGCAGGAGCAACCTTTTATGAAAAACAGAAAATTCATGGAGTTTCAGCCTCAACGAAAAAAAAGCTGCTGGAGTTGAAACCAAACTCACTTGGCACGGTGGTGATGAGTTCGTGTTTTGCGATGAAAAACAATTCATTTTCCAGCAACTACACAGTCCACAAAATGATTGTTTTTGAAAAAACATCCTCAGTCATTGTTTGGGGGGTTTTTGTAGGAGAGCCAAACTTCCCCTTGTTTTTATTGAAGAAGGCCACCGCTCAATATTACTTTTCCTTATTTTTATGCATACAAAAAACGTCAACGCTGAATATTACCAGAAGCAAGTGTCCTTCCAAACTGCAAAAAGTTGTTTGGAGAAGATTATTACTGCTTTCCACAAGACGGAGTGGCTTCGAATACCTCGAATGTAGTTCAGAGAGTGGCTTCGAATACCGCGAATGTAGTTAATCGACTTTTTACTGAAGGATAAATGGCCTCCAAGTAGCCCAGATTTAAATCCTTTGAATTTCTTTGCTTAGAGCTGTATGATAGTGAAACTCAAAAAACATTTTTTGTAGGTTTTTAAGTATTCATGTAATTTTAATGAAAATATTCGGAAAAATATTAAATACTTGTACCTATATTCCAATATCTTTTTGTATTCAAATATATTGGGCACCGTATATAGTAGTTACGATATAAACTAGCATGATATCTACTACATTTCCCACAGTTCAGCAGAAATGCAAATATTTTGGTTTATAGTCAATTTGAATTAAACTTACTTGGTGTGTTTTTTTAATACTATTGCATTTAGTCTCGTCATTTTTTTCTTAAGGGTAATCTGTCTTCTTTTTCAAACAAATAGAGCCCAAAATTGTCAAGGACAAGCAAGTTAGCATGAGCAGCTCAAAGATTGCAAACGGCATAACTTTAAACTGCCACAGTCTGGCTCCAACAGAGAACGCGGTCTTGTCACGATCACTTTTCTCAATTTCAACTTACCAGTATACTCAACTGCTCAAATCCAAAATCGAAAACCACTTTGCACAGGTCACGATGGTAATCTATTTTTGGAAATATGTAGCTGTCCTACTTTGTAACGTCAATCAGCCATCGATAGTCTACATAAAATTGTCTTTCTGCTATCTTTCTTCTTCACCAAGACTACTGGCGACATCCAAGGACTGTTTGAAAGTGCGATAATTGTCAAAAAATCACAGTTTAGTGCTGCAGACTGTAGGATGCTCTTCATTGGTTCTTCTATTCCTTTATTCTATCCATCTTAGTGCGTTGATTGATCTTCTGTAATATTTAAAGATAGGGTGCAATAAACTGAATGACAGTCACCGATTCAATCTGGTTTTATCATTTTCCTCCCTTGCTTATGGTGGTAAGAAGTGCTGGAGTTTTAGTTGGCTCGATAATGAAGAATTAGTTGCCTCTAGGAACACTATCAATACTGGCTCTTGATGATATATTCCGATGACTTAGGTACTTATCTGTTTCGCAAGCCATGATTTTCAGCTGGTCGGGCCCCTTCCTGTGTTCAGTCAACAGTACTTCGACATTTTTTTTAGATTTTTCCTTTTAGAAAACTTTTCTCCTAAGCCCAAGCTGAAGCCGCGAAGGCCTAGAAGTACATTCCAAGTATACATTCGTTAGTTATCTCCGCTATCAAAAACCGATGCTGGAATACTAAGGCACCAAATTGTATTCGTCGTAGCAGTACGAAGCACATATCGCCCTACTTTGGAAGCTTCTTCGCCAAGTCCATCACCAAAATAGACTCGGTGGCTCTTGTATGTTACAAAGCTTTACATCGATTTTCATCAATTTGCTTTCATGCCTATAGAGTCTGAGAGATTTTGATTGTGTTAGTGATTTTGATAGGGATGATAGTTTTGTAGTCAATAATTTCAGGAGCTAGCTTTTGGCTCTTAACAGTTTCCTGCTTTCTCCAAAGAAGAAACAACTATGTTCATTGAATTAGCCACGATTCTTTGCTGCTCCCATGTTGCACATTCTCGATAGTATCTCTATGGTATTTCCACTTATTAGGACCTTCACGTCTCAAATGTCCCTTTTCTCCATATTTTCAGCATTGTGGAGCTTCACTCGATGTCGATTTTCTGGTTATTGCTGTTCTTTGGCACTGGTATTCGTTGTGCACCTCACGGACCCTCACGTCTATTTCAGATGCCCGTGTTACTGATTCATAAGTCAAAGCATCAACCAAAGACAACTTAGGCGTCCGCTTGCAAATTGGACGAAGAGCCTGTAGTTTTCTCATCGCGTAATGCTTGGATGAAAGGATCTTTCACCTTTTCATTTCAATACTTCGAATCTGACACATGATAGGACAAAGGTATTACATGTTCAGTATTTTGAACCAGCTGTTGTAACGTTTCTCTTTACTTCTTACGAATGTACTGTAAGGCAAATTTTGCTCTGGTCATCAATACCGACAACTCCTACTTACACTAAAATTATATAGCTAAACAATAAGCTAAACAGTTGAAACGCAGCATTCAGTAATAAATTTAATTCCATTTGCAGGCAGAAATGCTTAGCTTCGACCACCCTCTTCAATAAAATTTATGCCCCATGTCATCCATCCTCCAGTTTTTGCCGCCTCCGTTTTGGCATTAATAGATCCTTCTTCATTCCGTTCGCAGTGTTGGTTTTTACATCAGACGTGTTTACCTACGATATTGTAACTCACCTACTCCAAACACATCAATATATCGTAGTCAAGAAAATCGTTTCGCAATTCAAGCCGGAGCGTAATTTTAGAGGAGTATGATGTTTCGAACCGTATATGAAACTTTGGGAAAAAGGTAGTGAATTAATTATTATATGTTATGAAAAAAAAAAATTTAATTCTTTTTAATCCGCAATGAAATTGTTACTAAGGTTCATTTTGCAAATTATGTATTGAATGATATGTGGACAAGTGACGGATTCATTTGTATTAATTGTTTCAATTTTCCACCGCTTTTCCCTACCATAAGCAACATGCCGCTCGCAAACCAAAGCTAGCACTTCGAATATGGTTCGCAACCCTTAGACAACTCGCCGAACAACAGCTCTTAAGTACCTAGAGAAATATGGTCAAGGAATTTTGACACGTTTCTTTAGCCCTGGTTTATTTTCACTGAATTATATTTATTTTCAACGATTCTTCAATGGGGGCTTCATGTCCACCTTGAGCATGAGAGGTCGCATGTGCAAATATAT
The DNA here is from genome assembly GCA_947369275.1 of Nemotelus nigrinus. Classification (NCBI taxonomy): domain Eukaryota; kingdom Metazoa; phylum Arthropoda; class Insecta; order Diptera; family Stratiomyidae; genus Nemotelus; species Nemotelus nigrinus. The sequence continues at coordinate 217,959,811 of OX376372.1, forward strand.
AGCTGACACAAAACACAAACATTCGCACTTATTGAGGATAGGTACTAGTTTTCGTTCGAAACAAAAAAAAACAGGAAAAGGGGTTGTCGGACTTGTGTTTTGTCTCTGTGCCACTAAATTCGTTTTATTACATCACAGTTACCGGACGGTCTGTCTTTTAGGCTTGCAACGAACCTGTTTGACTTAGTTTCATTTGTCTACCAGTCCTGACCCAACCATAGTATTGAATTGACCACATTTCGCAGACAATTTTACGATAAGGTTAAAAAGTGTGTGTATAAATTTCGTGGATAGAAATTATTGCTTTTAGAAGCATGTATTGGGGTAGGTCGTAGTTGAAAGCAAGCTGAGGAGGAGGAGGATTAATTTTAATGCAATATGGGTAAATCTATGACTAGTTTTTTAAAATGTCTGTCTTAAAATCAAATTCGGCTTAGTAACAACAGAAGCATGTAATAATACATTCTAATAATGATAGTAGCACCCGATAATAGAACTAAGACTATGTTAAAGTATAATATATTTAAACAATAATTTATCTATTTTGACAAAGTGGTTTCGAAAGTATGCACTGCTTCTCATCAGACACCAGCACACAGTGCATACTTGACTGGCGTGACCACTTGCAGGTGGAAATCATTACATTTTTATTTATGCTAGTTGTGACAAATTTTAACATCTCCGACTTATATCCATGGATATAATTTTACTTAGTAAAGGTAATTGAATTTGATCACGGTTCCCTTCTTGTCTATAAATCAGCATAGACAACGTATATCATTTCTACAGCTTATCGAAGCCGAGCATATTGAAACCGGAAACTCGATCGTTTTGCCGAATCAGCCTCCGAAAGCAGAATCAAATTGGAATTGTTTTTGTGGTCTTTGTTCGGAAACCAGGCAGGTTGAATCATCATAATGTGAAGGACTCCAGACCAATCAGGTAATTAACTTTTCCGTTCAAAACACTAGAGAGGCTTTGATTAACATATCAAGAGCTTAACTGGCGTCGCGGTACTCTGTGTAGACCAACAAGCATATGTAGCAGGCAGATCAGTGGAGGAAAAATCCTGACAGCAAATGGTATTCACGCTAACAAATCAAGTGGCTGCAAGCATCGGACCAGTGATTTTAAGGAGGGAGTGTATACAGTCGACATTGTGGTACTTGTGAGAGAGGCGTTTCCACAAACCTTGTCAGGCATTATGCAATCAGCGTTCAACCAAATCCAAATCTGGGCCAGGAAAGCCGGTTTTACGGCAAATCTGACAAAACACGAACTAGTACTCTTTACACCTAGCCTTAAAATCTTCACACCTACCATTAATTAAAACTTGTGGAAAGTGCTATATGTTTGGGCCTTTTACTAGACATAAACTGAACTGGGGGGCTAATATGAAGTATTGAAGTGGTAAGGGGGGTGGTGATTAAATACGAGTATATGATTTTGAATAACGTGAATATTTGTAAGTTCCATATTGCTTTATGTAGGCTGGCAGGCTTTCGCATTATGGTGAATATGATGAATATTTTGATCACGCTTGCCATGATTTGAGGATGTCGAGCCGCATTTTCAGCTAGGTAGTAGTTCAAACTGATTTAATCTTATAAGCTAACAATATATAGTACTGAACATAGAATAAACTATAAGTCAAAACGGTTACATTACAAGAAAACATTAAGACTTTTTTGTAGGACATTTTTTAAGCTGCAAATTTGTCATACATAATTTTTATGTGAAGGTAGTCATTATAGAGTTATTTACGAAAAATAACTCGTAAAAGGTTTAACAGTACTCGGATCGATATAACTTTGTGCAAACTACACCAAAATCAAGGTTCACGCCCTTAATTTTTCTGAAACTGGACCTTTTTGTTCTAATTTCACTGGACTATTCAATTAAAAAATAGTAGCTCTGGATAGCTGGGTGCACAAAGAAGGCTGTAGTCCTTTTGGGAATTAGGTGGTCATTGGTAGATTTTAGCTCTTTTAAACAGGGGAAAGATACACTCAATTTCACAACAGACATTTTGTGGTATAAGATGGCGCTGAGTGTATTATTTTCAAAGTGTGCTCGGTAAAAATTTGACGATCGATTGGATTTGAACAGCGACTATGAGTTGAAATGACTGCAGTCTAAACAAATTGTATAGTAAGAGTATATATTAAATTGTCCATCATAAGTCAATCTCAAAAGAGTTTCAATAAAATCATTCTAAAAACTCACAAGACTGGAAAAAAATTGGCCGACTTGTTTTCTTCAATATTACGATTGCTTTGCCCACGTTGGGCGCACAAATATTTTAAATCAATATTTTCATTTTAAAAGCACAACACATCACTGAAGTCAAATATCCTTATCACCACAAACAACTGCACACAAAACGTGCTATTTTTACTTAGTGAATTATAATCAATTCCATACTTTGTTTGATCAGCGTTAAAATAACTATAACGTATTTAAATTGATTTTACTTAAAATATATTTAAATAAACTTACATCTCAAATGATTGATACGATATGAGTGAATTCAAACAAACTGGGAATACTTATGCACTTATGTAATTAAATTTCATTTTTAGAAACAGTGCAAAAACTTCTTTAATTATACTTTTGGCTGATTTCGTGATCTGAAAATGAATGAAAATTTGGCTTTTTAATCGAAAATGTCGAGCCATATGCTCGCTCGAGCATGAACAACATGAACGTAAAGTAAATGTACTTTGTTAACAATTCAGAGAGAAAGAATTTTACCTGTGTGTAAAGAATGGTTTAATTAAATGTATGTATGTTCCATATCTAAATAGTAGTTAATAAGTTCAAACATTTAAGCGGTAGACATTAACATATTGTTATTTTTTTAAAACCAAACACCGAAACATAATTTTATTGAATACCGTCATTTTAGTATTTAGAGTTTGAGCTTTGATAATAAATATTTATATTATTTGAACTTTCTGTTTAACTGCTGTGATACTCTTTTATCGGGTATATATTTAATCACAAAGATCAAGTTTAGTCCCTGACTTAAACTTACAACGCTAAAATTTGTTGGTAATTACTTTATTTACAATGAAAACACTCATACGCAGATACATTTTATACACAGATTGTTAGTTAGGAATCTACATGTATCCCGTAAAATATATGATGCTAAACGATCGGATGCAACGAAAAGTTTTCGCCGCTATTCATTGTTCAACAAAATGAGTTCAACAACTTTGGTACACACTTGCCTTTCTACTCGGAAGAATAGATATCATTCCTTGCGAGCTTGCTTCTTTAGTTTGCTGACTTAGTTTGGCACTTAAACAGTTGTTACTCGTTTTAGAATTTAATGTAATTGAATGAAAGAAAGAACACGAAATAATTTTCGTGACAAAGTAAAGGATTATTAGCCCGATTTCACAAGAGTAGTAAATATATGTTTCGATTCTTCTATATGTCGTCTATATCTGCTAATGAATAAATATGGTTTACTGATAACATCGTACTAACTATAAATATCGTTATGCTCTAGTTTAACATGTTACATAGCAAAACCAATTTTTGTTTGATTACGAATCGCAGCTAGCAGCATGTAAATCAATATTAATAAGCTAAATTTATGCATATAAATAAATAAAGCATATAGAAAAATATAAATAAATAAAGCAAATACCATAAAGCAAAATAATTTGTTCACTAACAAAAAACTGTAGATAATGTTCTGCCGTACCAATTCATGAAAAAAGATGAAAATATACCCATCTACCAATTTACCTGTTAAAACATCCCCCTCATGAGCTCATTCCACTCTTACGAATTCACTAGAAACTCTTCATTCATCCGCCAATTAATCACCAAGACAGCTTTAATCTTGCTTGCCTCCGTTGTACCACTCAAGATTGAAACGAACTTAAGAAAAATCTTATTTCTACTTTTCATCACATAATAGATTGCAATTTAACAACTCAACGCACAAGTTTCTCCTTTAATTCGACAATTATTCCAAGGAAAGTCAGCAAGTCATTCATAGTCGAGCTTGACTCTTCGTGAGTGGTCTTTTTGGATCTATAAGAATGAGAAGAATATCTTTTGAGAAGAACACAGCCGAAGATAAGCTTTGAGGAAACAGCTAAGTAGGCAGGAAGGAAGCAATTCAGCAGTGAGTACAACAAGAATAAACCCTCATTTTGAAAGGATAATTAACATTTTTGTACTGACCAAAAAGGAGCTATCGCTCAGGAAGTTTAAGTGTTGGCTATTTCTTTTCCGTATTTAACAAAGATCTGAATTTCTTTTTGTGTAGAGTTTAAGCATCGGGCATCGATAGAATTTTCAATCTATGCTATTTCAATGGAATTTCAATTTAAATAGTCTTGTTAATTCTAATGAAATATAGACTAAATGACAGTAATAAGGGAAGTATTACCCAATATTGGCAGGGTTGAGTTATGTTGTCGAACATTTTTCTTTCATATTTTGGACAGCCAATTAACTTCAAGATCTAGGATAAAGAATGGGGTGATTTACGTCATCCGACGCCGTGTTACGTGTTGGTAGATTTCTAGTTTTAGTCGAAGACAGTGTCCAAGGCTTAATGGAATAGTCCAAGACTTTTTAACTCTTCCAAGCTGCGAGATTCAGCCCCGAGCACTTAATTTTGCAATTCCATGAAAAGAAAAAAAAAATGATAACAACTCTTTCAGGTAAATTTGGCGAGATAGAAAAGTATTTTTGAGTTTCTGATGGGTATTGGCGAACACATATGAAACACAATTTCCTCGCAGTATAATTTATGAATTTTAAAAATTGTGATTATTCATTAAAATAAAAGCAAAAAAAGAGAATAGGTTTCAAAGCACAAAGTTAAGACTGTTAAAGGACAATATTTTTTCTAGCAACTAGATGCAAAACAAATTATTGACAAAAATTGATAGCTCTTTTGAATGATTTTCTTCTCTCACTCTTTAGCTTAATTTCAATCGAACACTCAATCCGCATCCGCACAAATGATTGATGAGTTTTATGCCGCGGTTTGCTACCAACGAATAATCAATCATATAAAGGTGCATCGTCATTGAGATACAAAACCCAATTCGAAAAATTAACCAACAGTTCTTAAAGCAAACCAGGTTTTCATTCAATAGCGGTTCTTCTTTGACTTACAGCCCAACTTATTTCTCAACTATGTATATCGTGACTCACTTTTATACTAACTAAGCACAGACAAATGTTAGCTAGACTGCCTCGTCTTCAGATTTTTTTAGCTGACGCTTTTGGACTGTTGCGCTTTAGCTGATGGTCAAAGCATATTGAACCTAGTCGTCTTCAAGCGTGGTAGGTTTCAGAAAACGTTCTCAGTCTCGCCACCATAATCTGGTTCTACGCACATGTCACCATAAAGGCTTATGAAAATCTTCTCAGAGCTTCCGATTTATGACAACCCTTTCAGGATATTCTTGCTTGCATAGATAACCATGGAGCCATAAAGGTTACCAAAAAGTGAAACTGGAATAATGGGTTTAAGTAGACAGCCTTTTGAATGATGCATAGACGCATGGCACTAAACTCGTCAAGCAGAAGCCTGCCATAAAATCAACAACATCCTTGAACGTTGAGAAACGCTAAGACGGCTTTCCTATCGAGTACAACTAAAGCCATCGAAAGAGAGAGAGTGAGCTAAATGCGCCAACTCTGCGCAATTTGTGCTGCGTAGCAACTACATCTGCTGTGGAGGTACGACGAATAATTAAGCTTCATTGGCTGCCAGCATATCCTCGTTCCAAGTGGTCTTGAAGTTTTGGTCTCCAAGTCTGACCCGTAGAAAGGCGAGAAGCCAGCTCATGTCCTAGAGGCGAGAGGATTATGTCAATTGTGCTGATTGGACCGTGAACTGGTGCTACCTCCAGAACCGCTCCCTCTCCAGGCATTAAACGTTCTTCCGCAAAATCTAAGCGGGCTTACAAAACTAGAAGGTCAGCTTTCGAAGTTCTAAAAAAGTAAACAAATAACCCCTCTAATAAATTATCCTTATCGTCCTTTGAACGGACAACCATGCTCCGATGCGGAAATCCTCTCCACTAATGAAACAGTTAAGACAACCTTAGATTTGGGCTACTGCCTGGACCTGAAAATTATGGAAACAGAGGAGAGGAGTGAGTTAGCTCTAGCTTCCGAGGATGACCTTGACTTGACCTTGTTTAATATCGGTGAATATACTTCAAATTAGCCTCCAGTATTTCAAAGCAGCACAGCTGCCCTGCTTAATATTAATCTAATAAATAGAAGTTAATATTAATCTGAGAACCACGGGTTATAAACAATCCGATTTTTGGGTTACCCAGCAATAGATACAGACTGGTTAGCCCCAACAATCTCCCTGGCTGGTGCCGTTGCTGAGTGCCATGCATCTCTTAGGAAAATATCAAGACATTAAGTTGTTCAAGATTTGGGTAACCTGGAATTAGGGGCTTTCAGGGCAACAGTCAGGCCGATGAGCTAGCAAGGCTTGGAACTTTGCTACCGGAGTTCTCTTACTCCTTCTCAATAGGTATACCAAATGAGTATAACATCTGGCAAAAATATCTTGAGAACGCTAGGAAGTCCTGAGATTTTGAATCGTCCTGTGCGACAGCAAGGCAGTCCTGGATGCGCATTGCACCAGGCAGCTTTTAAGCTTAATTTGAAGCACACTGCGTTACACTTGGGGATTCTTACGGGCCACTGCCTCATTGGACGGCATGCGTACCGATTGGGCGTAGGGTTTAACGATGTTTGTGGGAGTTGTGGCTCTGAGGACGAGATGGAATTCGTCCTTCATCTCATGTGTCAGTGCCCCGCTTTCTCAAGAAGAGGGGTGGCGACACTTGGTGCACCCTTTCTTTCAAACCTGACCGAACTGTCACTGGTCAACTTAAAGAGCTCAGTGTGTAGGAAAGAGTCACTAGTTAGTGTGGTATCACAACGGGCTTCTCTTGTGCATATATACATTTGGGCAAAGTGTAATATTGATTTCGTTACTGATTACAGTAACAAAATTACAATTACTAAATTGTGAGAATTCATAAACTTTGGATAGATTGTTGTAGAAAACTATTTAATTTAGGGTAGCGGTTGAACTCTTAAACAAATTCAGTTTATTACTCAACAAAATTATTGAAATTACTCTTTTCCATTGATAGAAGATGCATTCAAAATATACACATTTCCACTGCTACGAGAAAAGTCATTTCCTTTGAAAATAAACTTTTCTATCGGTTTTTATTTGCTAGAGTTTTTTATTACTATGATGGTCATAGATAGTTTCGAACTGAAAAATTACTTTGACAGAGTTTTTCATAGGAGCATTTAATTAAATAATAATCCAATAATAATCCAATAAAAACTAAGTTCTTTTGAGCTTGAAGATGAAAATTGCATACTTTGAACTCGCACGAACACCACTCGTAGCCAGCGCAATTAATTATGCATGTTCTTACTCCGCTTGAATTGACATTGAAATATCGAACCCTCTGAATTTTGCGAATTCAAAAATAAAAACTTTTAATAACAACTTGACACGATGCCGAAAGAAATAGCTGCTCGAAGATTCTTCAAAAGTCTGAAACTGATTTCAAAAGAAACTTTATTTCCAATTTCCTGCCTTTTCGTGGTCACTTTGAGAGGCTTAGTATTCAAAAGAGTGCTCTACGTGCGGCACAGATTGTTCGCCCTTTCGTTTAGAATGCGACTTCGATATTTAAATTCGTTTGTTGCTAAGGCTATATTTTTGTTCTGGCCAACTTATGATTTTGTTTTAAAATACCGTTGAACGAGAGACGAACAGCCACAAATAAGCCCTTAAAACATTTTAATTTAGTTCTAGGAGAAAATTGGTAGTATGCATTCCTTACATTAATACACTTGCATATTTCGTTTGTTTGGTTGCTGGTGAATTGAATAAATTATTTACATACATTACGTCTACAATGCATACTGAGGATTTTCGAAAAATTATAAGAAGAACAATTGTATATGGTTCAATCAAACTTAACGTATCGTTATTCGAATGCTCCCCCGATACACTAAATGATTTCACTTTCTCCTATGCTAGAGCAAGGCAAGGAAACTTGATGTGCAAGATTGAATAAAAGTTACTGTAAGGAGCATCACTTGAAAAACTATATGAGCAATCATTTGTCTGGGAAGTGAAGGAAAATAAGACTCTTGCTCAAACAGTGGTGTATTCAGCGTACCTCTGTAGGGCATTTCAATTGGACCAATTACGTCGTTATCGTCGAAGTGCCTGTGGAGGAAATACTACGATGAGAAAACTCAAATCGATATTTTTTCGAGGTGAAGAGCATAAAGCAGAATTGGAAAAAACCTTAACACTCTATTAGATATTGAAGTCACGTTTTTGTTGACTATTCCTTTTGCTGATTATTCTTTATTCCTCACTCGCCCTACCGAGAAATGCAGGGATGTCACTTCCGATGTGCATATTGGACGGAGTGCAAGGTTTCATTTCAAGACATTGACTGCGAATTACGCTACAAAACAAAGACTTATCATATCTCGTTTGCTATCATTACTTAATGGACATTTTAATAAAACCATTCATGTAATTCTAAGAAATTGTCATGTAAAACAGTTATGTTCTATTTTCATCGTTACGATAACGATTTCGATTGCAAATTATTCTGTCAGTCATCATAATTGGCAAAAATTTTCTATCTGATATTCAAGAAAATACCATACATACATACTTCCGACACTAGAGTGAACTACACAAAAATTTGACTGCGATAAATTTAATACTAATTTTGAAGAATATGAGGGTAATGGTCCCGATCAGTAATTATACCAATGTCCCATAATTGGTTTATTATTAACGTATAATAAATTTTTTTTCTAAAATAAAGCCAATTAACCTCAAATTTCAGAGCATAGTATCTCTCTTTTTAATAAAACACCCCGCGAAGCTTGGAAATTACATTAGCTTTTTGTACACATAAGTTCCTTTCATTTGCAATATGTTAGCACACAATCATAGATCATGGTCTACGTGTGCAAATATGTTTTAACATTCAAACAAAAGTACTCTTCCTTTTAACGATTGCTTTTTCGGCACCGTATTTGCATAATTAAAATACGCTTTTAGGCTGCTTGAAATCTCGACTTTGACAAAAACTTTCAGTAGAGAAACTAAATAGGATCGAATATGTGAGCACGTTACCGCACATTATACTATGAACATTTTAATAAAATTAAATTCTCTCCGAAATCAAATAGACGATTTCAATGTTTCATAAAAACACTCAATTTTAATATCGTGAAAAAATTCACATATGTTCATCACCTCGCAGGTTTTCTGGCGAAGAGTTTCTAGCACTGTTTTTTTTCGATTGAGTCTTCATCCACATCAACATTCATCATCATGTTTTTTCGACGAGTGAGATAAATGAGATTGCAAAGTGATCCAAACTTCATGAATGGATTCATGTTTTATGTGAGTATTTTATCAAGAATTTATGGAATATAAATAAAATTTAGGGTCAGACTGTTAGTTGTTCGCACAAATCCAGAATTTAAGTACAATAGTAAAGAAGGGAAGAAGTAGGTTTAGGGCATAGCTTCAATTTTATATCAAAACGGATCTAAACTGGTTTAAAAGAACCCTTTCCCAAACAAATATATTTTTTTCCTGGCGCGGATTTTCAATAGCGTTCATTTCATTTGCGGTAAATTCTTTTATGGTAAAATTACGACGGCTAAATTACGAGTAAATCAAAGATTTCAACATAAATATTTGTGAGATTAAAAGCAGGGTTTTCGTTCTATCAAAGGGAATCCTAGAATATTTCTCGTCACTTAAAGATGGCTCTACTAATGTTGATTTTCAACTTATATTGGTGCAAAAAAGAAATCTTGAATATACTGCGTATAGCTCTGATTAATCAGTGATTGCCTTCAAAATAATTTTTCACGAACTTATAATATCTTTTAGAGCTGGCGTTGTCCGGTAAAGAGTCATAAGCTATAAATAGATTGCCACTTACCAGCAAGTATAATAAACTGAGATACAATGATATAGGTACACGGATAGCCATTTCGTATCCATATTCTTTCATATCTATGCCTTGTGTGGAGACTTTGGATTGGGGCTCGCGATCACAACTCTTACTGTTTCCTGCTCCGTTGAAACGAAGACTCCAAATAGTTAAACTTTGTCAAGGACGTTTCAAACTGGCGCAAACTGTTTTTCGAGCTGTACAAACTACGAAGATAGTTCGTCTTGCCAAACGCCAGGGACATAATTGACGTCACGTCTTTTACAGGAGTTTCGACTCACGCGCCTAACGAGGGCTCATGAGCTACTTATTTGTCCATTGGCATTACTTATTAAACGAAAAAGACGTTGGTATGAAGAACATTACTGCCGTGCTTCGTGCTTATCATAAACGCCCTATCTGACTTTTTTTTTCAATTTTGAGCTAACACCGGATTTAAAATCATTTTATCATCATTTTACAAAATACGAACAACCTATCTTTTGTAGAATTATGTTCAAATGATTCGTAAAAAATGACCTTTTCATATAAATGCATGCTGCAAAAAAACACAAATTATTGAATATCTCCGAAGTTACTAAAATTTGGATAGGGCGTTTATGCTAAAGACGGCAGAGTGAACGCGACGAAATGAGATAAAGCGAAGGTTCGACCGTGTATTTGAAAAATGTTGTCGGGGCTGTTCCTCATGTGCTGTTGTATTAACTTTTCTCGAATTCTAGTGTTTATTAAACTACAGAAAAAGAGCGTTAAAAACAACAATGATTATTATATTCACAGCTCCACAGAAACTGTGGCTGCTAATTCAATGGCACTAGTGATACTTCCCCGTGATATATAATATAAAAATCGAAGAGTACTGATATATTGAGACATGCACTGAGATATTTTATTTCGTAATTATAGGGGAATTTAGTGCTTTCCCTTATACCAATATTTTATTGTCTGGGAAGTACGAAGTTAACAAATATTGAGGAGAATTGATGCACACGGACCGTGCATTTTGATTGACTGATGGAGAGAGTGGAAGGAAGGAGGTTAAAAAAAAAATATCATGGGTGGTTATATCATTGTGATTGATATCATGGGTTTTACTAGACTAGATGTAAGTGCCCTGAACTTTAAAACTAACATTTTGATTTCAAAATTATATGTAACAATAAGAGTGTGTAAATGATTTGGAGGGAAAAATTATTTTGTTTTAAACTAGTGTAGAACAAAATTCATTTATCATTCTCTTTAATTTTTGGTTATTTACCCTAAATATATTTCAAATTATCACAAAATCAATAAATTTAACCATAATCAGCATCATATTTGTATGTTTTTTTCAACAGCCAAATTGTTTTCCTGTTGAAAACCAGTTTAAGCCCTTGCAATAGCACATTTACTATTTACCATTTCCTAAGGTAGGCAAAATTTACTATACGCTAACAATTTACGCTAGGACATTAACAAATTCAATTAGCGCTATCTCATCTGACACATAAAAAAATACCGTGCATCCAAATGCACAAAACTACAATAAAAATTAAAATATAATAAAGTTTTTAATTAACTGTCTGCCGAACCATCTGTTGGCAACAGTTTACAACGCTTCCGGCCGTAACAGAAAACTAAATTAAACGACGAAATATACTACAAAAAAATGTTCTCATAGAATGAATCATGTTAGCTAATTTACAATCATTTCATTTAGGGTAACGTACCCAGAATCAGCTAATTCGAAAATGCAGATTCAAGCAATGAATTTATGCAAATAATAACGTTTTAATGAGCGTTGCTATTGAAATTATCGCTCAGTAATATTTTTTGAGAACCATATTTGAAGCTGCAGAAGCATTTCAAATTTATTACATAGTGGATATATTCTGTTACTTGAAAGTCGTTTTACAGGTAAAAATGTATGGTTAGCGTTAATTAGTTTTATCTTACAGAGCACTGAACGCATTGAAATTTGTAGGAGTGCTAAAGAATATATATATATATATATATATATATATATATATATATATATATATATATATATATATATATATATATATATATATATATATATATATATATATATATATATATATTTCGCAGGAGTGCTAAAGAAGTTGGTATTTATTCGTCCTCTTTATGGAATATTCGTTTGAAAGAAAACCAAGATCCAGTTGATGCAAGAATTAAAGCCATATGACCATCGGATGCATTAAACGTTCGGGGAATGGTCAGCAAATCGACTAGAAGTTGACTTACTGTTTTACGAAAAAATGGTCAGGGACGTGGCTTATTTCTGGCTAGTTGGCTGCATCAGTAAGCAAAGAAAAATTTCCGTCAAATCAAGGAGATACCGTTACATTCATAAAAATGCACTTTATGGTGCGCACTGCATGTTATTGTCAAAGACGAACACGGCGAGCACGTTATTGTCAATGACGACCGGTTCAGAGTGATGACAAAACAGTTTCTGTCTGTGAACTTGCACCGTTTTGATTTGAAAGGGATACTGTTTCCACAAGATGACACTAGGTGCCACACAGCGTTGACTCACAAGTCAAAAAAATCTACCACTTTTTACTTGTACTCATTATCAGATGCTTGTCTTATAAAAATTTTACAAGCAACATGCCCTGTAACATGTAAATGAAGAAAATGCTCCGTGCTAGCACAGTGCTGACTGCCACAGACTAGAAGGGAGTCACCGTTGCTTCACATCAAAATCAACTTACCCTATGGATTTCGTTTTCATTCGATGACTTCATCGAAAGTCACAGTGACAAAAAGATATTTGAGATTACCATTCGATAAATTTCGAGAACTTGGACAATTGAAACATTGTTTGCTTATTTTCATCGTAGATATTCGCCATATTAATAATTAATGTTAGCATTTATTGATACGAAAATAATAAAAACACCTCGTGCTGGAAACTCTTTCGCAGCACCAAAACCCTAACTATACCATATCTGCTTCGCGTTGAAGTCAAACTACATTGCAGTTTCGTTTCGACCCAATGCCTACGTTGGAAGTTATAGGGGTAGAGAGAAATTAAGGGCTGCCACTCACAAAAGTTTTCAAATTTTTGAAATCTAAATATTTGTCCTTTATTATGACCACAAGATCATTACTATTTGAAAATATAATAACGTCGCTTAGATAAAAAAATTACAAAAATAACTACAGTTGACAGCCCTATTATTGTTTTTCAACCTTATACCTACTGAATTTTGCCTGCAATAAGATCCATTTACCATATGAACTTCGTTTTGATTTCATGACTGCACTGGGAATTATGAGCGAAAAGCTTTATTGTGCTGAGTGAATTTTCAAAATTCAAGACATAAAAATTACCATAGCTTACAGCTCTAGCCAAATTTTTTAACTTAATTTGTACTAAATTTGGCTTAGAGTAAGGCTCAGTAGCCACAGGTTTACCCATATTTCAAAAAAGCTTCTATCAGACCTGGTCATTCTGTGAATTTCAGTTGTATCGGATCAAATGGTCGTGAGTTTTTTAGAACAGAAGTTTCCGACGCTGAAAATATAGATTAATTGGAGCAGGGTTACCATTCTTGTCCGATATAGATTTTCAATAATTTTACTTTGGTTATCTAGAAAAAATCTAAAAATTCTTCTTAAAATCGATAAAACGAAAAAAATACTTTAATTAAAATAAATTAAGACTTTATCTTGAAAATGACAAAATCTTATTCAGTAATGAAATGTAAAGTATTTGGCATGCTATCAATTTGCAAAAACAAAAATTTTGTTATTATAAATAGCTCAAAATATATTCCGAAATTATTACACGGTAAAGCAGGCTGTTGGAATTGAGGAAATGACCAACATGTATTGTCGGTCGAAGAAATAAAGCCTGGACTCTTGAACAATTTTAACAGCACCGTTTAAATCGAAAACGTACCGAATCGAGAAACACGAAGATCTATTCAATACAGTCTCAGCATCTCCAGCATTTGGGAATACCATCCCTGAACTTGAAAAAGTTCAAGCATTTCCACTGGAAGGTAAACGATACCGCAATCTCTTCAGCCTAGGATTGCAGTATTTAATGGCGGGAGCGTTAAATTCAACACTCTCAGTTAGAAAAACTGCGATCTCCACAATTTCCATACAAACCATTGCAACAACCCGAATCCGATACCAGCTGCAAATTCTCAACGCGAAACAAACCCGATACTCCTGCAAATCTCGAAATCCCACAATTCAGAATATGCAAAGTCCAGCACCAGTCACGTTGCACGGACAGGTGACCAGAGACTTCTTTCATAATAGTAATAACTGGCTAAGCAGTCGTTCGCGAAAACTAACAAACTATAAAGATTAACCTCCAGCCTGTCAATAAAGTATTTTTTTTTTAAATGAAGAGAACATTTTCTTAAGTTATAAATGCTGCTGCAGACTTTCATTTTAATGGATAGAAATGTACTTATTACTGATGAACCTACCACAACTGCCATCAGGCTTTTTCGAGCTGCACTTATCTTAGCTATTTTCTATATTGTCCTGGACGCAGGACAACATGTTTACTTTTTATTATACTTAACGGAAACGAACACCGCACTACGAGTCGAAGGACAACTCTCTAAATCAAGCGGAAGACATGTTTATAGCCTTGTTTGTTATTAACGTAATAAAAGTAGCAAACGAACACGTACATATGTGATGAGTTGGTTGTTGAAAATTGCATCGGGATAAGAATATGTGCAGAGCATCGCTTATGAATACTTACAATCCAGCAGGTGGAGTGGACTTCTGTTCACGATCCTATTTCGAATTATGAAATCCAGTTAGTCATAGTAATTGCACTAGTTTTAGAGCTGAATAATACAAAATGGTTTTCGAAATGTAAAAACGAATGTAAAACTTCCGTTCATTTAGCATTGAAACGAGGCTAAAACGAGGGTGACAATGAGTTATAATTTTCTTCTTGCACGATGCAAATTGTTTTGAAGGTACAAAGTGATTACACTTGTGCATAAAGGCTTTTATACAGTGTGATAAGGTAATACTAAATTAATTTAAAACAGTCGATTACATAGTAAGACTGCACTTTTCACCGAGTGTTTTCCGATAAACTGTTTTTCAACAATGTTTGCTGAGTATAATAGAATTGTTTTAATACATCATACATATGTTACCTAATCCAGCATATTAAATGTTAATCCAGCAAATTAAATGTATTGATTAGCCACATCTACATATGTTTTCTCCGCCTAAACCTAAAACATTCACTTCAAATTAAATCTTTTGAGTACTTTACTATCCCATAAAATCCACGTAAAACGTCAATTCCGAACCTTTAAACTATCCATAATTGAAGACCACTTTATGCGTTTTTCATTTATTGCAACGAGAAATAAAATTTATAGCCCCGAAACAAAACGAAACGATCACAGAGCCACAATTTGAAATGGCACAGCCACAACTCTTGGTCTGTTTTGATTCGAATTATGCGAATTCGCGAGAGCTTCAATAGTAAAATCTCCTTAAACATGGCAAACCACGTAACAAGAGTTGTTCGAAGTAGGAAGTAACTTTCCGTCAACCACTCCCAAACTCCAATAAACCCAGAGAATGGCGGCAACACTTCATGAATTGAAAATGCTAGAAAAACTATTTGCCTAGGACCGGCATCTTTGACAACTGCTCGGAAACTTCGAAGGAAACGCCGCCAATGTTTTACTTTTGCATGGATTCAAGGCCGAGAAGCAATTCCTTTCCGTGGAGTCAAAAATGCAAACAAAAACCCAAAAAATGTCTACAGCATTTCCATGCGAACGTGTCGTGGAATGCAAAGACCACTGTAGCACTCAAAAGTAAGAAGTTACGGCAATAAATCTTGATCCTGGTGCTTTGACGCACGCCCTTCACTTCTACTTGGTTTTTGTGGTCTTGTTCACCTTCGATTTATTTCTGGCAATCTAAGAAGTCCTCCATAACAATACATTAACTTTAGACCTCTAAGGCAATTAATAGGTAGGAGTAACGGCGAGCAACCGTGGAACAATGTTACACCCCTGCATAGAGTGGTGAGGAGAGTTTAAGACGTTGTCCTTGAATAAGAATTCAACGGCGGTAAAAAATACTCACAATAAAAAACTATAACCAATAGAATCATCATGAAATGTAAGTAGTATGGACAACATCCTTCCATGACACCGGACTAAGATTTACTTTTCCGTTAACACACGAGTAGCATAATATTTTAGTGACATCGGCGAATGCAAAAAAAACTAGCGTACTTTAATGCTTTAATGCCAAAATGTCATTAAGTTGAACTTTCATTTTAATTATATTTATTTGCAAATAATGCATGCATAAATTTGAATTGCCAATAAAAAGCTATTTCTAATAAGAAACCATTTGTTGTTTACTCTACTGAACTTAAATGACAAGTTACGAAAGAAACAAAACACAATCTTAGCTGAATTGATAAATACCAAATGATAATCAGCACCATACTGCGAATTGTTAGTATGTCAGTATGGAAACAGATAGCTGCGTTCCAATTTTTACACTCCTATACTCGTATGTGTCGTTTTGGATTGGAGAGCACTACGGAGTTAATCGAAGTTTCGTGCGTAACTGCCGCCCAAAAATGCCATAGTATTCAGTGAATACTGTGCTTTCATTTGCAGTGGGCACTAGGCTTTATTTCCGGCCCGGCGCTGTAAAAATGCGTCGTGTACTCTTTACGACTTTGTCCATATCTAGTTTGAAAGCGAATCCGTAACTGAAGATGTAACTACCGTTCGTAATGTAGCAAATATATATTAGCCAACGCCAGACCAACTGCTTGTGAGCTTGTGAACCAACTTGAAGTGTTGGACGGCATTTGCCGGGTCGTCACGAAATCCCTTTGACTCGTGCCCGAAACCCACTCCGAACGGAAGTCGGAGTGGGCGAATGGTGCCAAGCATCTAATAGGATTGAGTGCTTGTCAGGTTTTCAGAGACGAGCTCGGTACCACGAAAAAGCAGCAAAGGACATGAGAGTACTTCAAAGCAACCTGTAGGGCTGCAAAGCTGCAGACGACCTCCTTACGCAGCTAGTCTGTAAACATAGGCCTCAGATCGTACTGTTCACTGAGTCTTATAAAGGGAGAAAATCGTCTGTTTGGTAAGGTACATGCTACGGGCTATGCGGCGATTTGGATCGCCGACGGACCGAGACCCCACATTGGCGGCCGTGGGTCAGGCAACGGTCACGTGTGGATGACATACGGAGAGATTACCTTTGTGAGTTGCTACCTATCCGCAAATTGCTCAACGCAGGAATTCGGAGACAGACTTAGCTCACTGGAGGACTTTCTCCGTGACATTGCCGGCAATATCATCGTAGAGCTGACTTCAATGCAAGGGCATTAGAATGGGGCATTCCCACCAAAAACACTCGCGGATGGCGCATAGGCATCGATTGGCATCGAGGTTCGGTTTGTTAGTGTTGAATAAAGGTTCGACGCCAATATTCTCAAGGTTCGGATTTGGTGAATCCATTTCCGATGTCAGAGAGACTTGCGACACTCGTCAACGCATCGAGGATGATGGAAGATTACACTGCCAAAGATCACAATTACATAGCCTTTCAAATTGTTGAGTTGTTAGCATCTGGGACACCCCTGTGACTCGTGCAGCAGTAAAGACCACTGCTAATAGCACCATGAGGTGGATTTGCAGGGCATGTGAGGCCTCAATACTCAAAAGGAAACCCTTTCGTAGGAGGCAACATGCATACTGGTGGAACGAAGAAATCGCCAAATTGTGACGCATCGCTTTAGCATGTAGACGCGGGGCGCAGCGCGAAGTGGCTGAGCTCTCTGCTGCTCACATTGCGGGCTCGTAGACTTGGTTGCATGCGGCCTAGCACTCTCATGAATGCGATATACATCGAGCGTATCGTTGGTTCACTGCTCCCAGCGCATCCGCCAAGGACTGATGATCCCATCATCGTCAAAAAGGCGGATGCTCATCCCTTTACGATCGAGGAGCTGAACAGTGTGGTTTCCAGGATTAAGAACTGGAAGGCGCCGGGTCCTAAGTCTTGTCAGAGAGTCAACTGCGTCTATTATTGGATTTGTATAATTCATGTTTAGTCACGGGGGGTCTTTCCGTCGCAGGGGAAAGTAGCTCCACTGGTACTTGTAGACAATGGGAAGAGACCTGAGCAATCCATCAGTACACCATCCGCTGTACATGTTGGACACTGCGGGGAAGTTTCTCAAGAGGTTGCTCAAGCCGCGGCTGCTGTCAGATGTGAGATCTGCTGGCGACCTTTATTGTAGGCAGCACGGCTTCCGGAAAAAGATTCAACAATCGGCGCTATTTCAGAGGTTGTCAAAGCTGTAGTAAGAACGAGGAGGTCAGACATTATCCGGGCCATTAAGCAGAGATTCCGTACTCCTAACTTTTTGCTAGCCATGATGCGGGACTACTTCAGGGACCGATGGATGCTCCACGACACTGACGAGGGTGTCAAAAGGAGGACTGTCACCTCAGGTGCGGCCCAGGGCTCGATCTCAGGACCCGACCTCTGGAACATCATGTACGATAATCTGCTGCGCCTGGAAATGCCTGCAGATGTGTTTCTGGTAGGTTACGTTAATGAAGTCGCAGTGGTAATCACTTTCAGATCTGCCGAATTCACTCAACTCAAACTTAGTCAAGTCATGAGGAGGGTGGATCGGTGGATGATTGAGCACGGGCTCCAACTGGTAGAGATTGTTATCCTAGCGAAGCGGAGGATACTAACTGTCATACCCATGACAGTTGGCTCCATCGTGGTCCAGACCAGCAAATCGCTCAGTATATGGGAGTGACCCTGGACGCCAAGCTGATGTGTTGCGATCATATCTGCAGGGCATGCAACAGGGCTTTAGTAATAATTTCGCTGAGTAGGCTAATGACCAACGTCGGTGGGCCCAGTGAGACGAGACGGAGGCTGCGATGGTAATGATCGATTTCATTTTGCTATATGGAGCCGAAATTTGGGGGGATGCGCTCCAAACTATGTATATATATATATGTATATATATATAATAAATATTTCGAAATAATAAGTATGAGAAAGATATACATATTAGTTATGTTGTTTTTTGACAATGATAATCTCTTGGAAATATAGAAACCCATATACTTTTGGTTGCAATGCTGGTAAGTTTCTTGCAAGCACTGAGTATTTTTTATACGGGATCATATAAGAGGCCATTGCGCTATAATCTGCACTCAAAATTTTCAAGATTCTTCTATTTATCTTCGAAAATTAATGTTGCGAGCGGTTTATTTGGGGTAGAGTTTTTTCTTGTATAATTTATATGGATGTATCACGTACAAAAATAATTATTTTTGATTTACCTTGAAATACTTGTTTCATTTCATGAACTTTCCAAAGATTTAATTATGTGGTTGGATATTCAATTTTCAGTAAAATTTTAAATTTATTTTAAATAAATAATGTGTTATTAGAGGATTCGCTTAAAAAAAATGTACTTACGAATCTGAAGACTCAAGCAGTACACTGTCTGTGATGTCATTTCAGACTAACGGCTTTAAAGCTGCTCTATCATCGGTAGTAAAACTCTGGACTGGAAAGTTTTGGTATGAACGATATGTTCCAACAGCTTTTTCTCATGATGGCGAGGTTATTCTGAAAGTATGAAAACAACATATAACTGAATTTAATTTCTGAAATATGATATTTAAAAACAATTTCTTATATCTTTTTCGTGTAATTAAGTGATAGTGACCTATTCTGCCCTAGTAAGCATAAACGTTCTATTGGCATTTTTCTCATTTTTGAGTTAACACCGGATTCGAAAACACAAATCATTAAATATCTCGAAAGTACTAAAATGTATATGGAACGTTTATGCTTGGTAGGGCAGTATTCTTCCAGTTCAATTGGAACCAAGAACTGGTGCCAGTTGAATACAAAGCAAGAAACTCGTGCAAGTGATTTTGAATTTTCTATGCTTTCTAACATAATAACACTGACGCTTTAAAAGAAGAAGAATA
The DNA here is from genome assembly GCA_947369275.1 of Nemotelus nigrinus. NCBI lineage: Eukaryota > Metazoa > Arthropoda > Insecta > Diptera > Stratiomyidae > Nemotelus > Nemotelus nigrinus. The sequence continues at coordinate 217,979,867 of OX376372.1, forward strand.
ATGTAATTTATTTCACAGGCCGTGCCCATGACAATTTAATAAAATTTTAAAAAAATTCTTAAATACCCATTTGAAATACATTCAAATTGACTGCGGAAAAATTAGTATTGGTAGGGGAGTAATTGAGTTTTTTTAAACATAATCCTGACAAATACTAGCGGACTACTCAAATTTTAACGGGAACTATTTAGCGGCATTTAAAAAACATTCCAAATTTTTAAATAATTAATTAGATAAATTTGTGGTAAGGGTTTGACACATTGATGCTTTTCAATTGACATATGTATGTAGAAATATTCGGGTACAACGGCAGAAGAGCCTGCTATTTTACATTGTAAATTATGTTAGTTAGATTCAAGTCTTGCCAGATGCTCCGTTTCAATTTCAATTTCAAATCATTTAAATTCATATTTTACAATAAAACTTAGAGATTTTTGTCCAGTAAAAGCTTATAAACAGGTTAGTATCTAATCTATTACAGTACAGTAATTAAACTAATCACAGTAATAGAAGAGTGCGAAAGGATACAATGAACGATTAATGAACCCGACTAAAAATAAATATTTATCGAATCGAGTAAGAACGAATATTTATTTTATTTCGCACTGACAAAAGTATATGGATTTTTCAATTGAAGTAATAAATATCAACACGTGTATATCTCTCAGATAGTTAAAGCACGCCGCAACGCAGGAAGACATACTTAGTTTGTTTTATAGAAATGAAGAAAACCTAAGTGCCTTTATAAATATTTAACAAAGTGTAGTTAAAGTTGTACACTAACATTTGTTTCTTGTTTCTATTCATCAAAATATATTTCTATGAAAACCAATGTTAAGTACTTGCAAATTCATAAACTTTTGTTTGCCTGGATTTCGAAAACATTTCCCTTTTCCTTAAATACAATAGGGCAAATAAAGGAAAATTGTAACTCCATCTTCATGCAACTCAAAAAAGAACAGAGTAGTTTAGCTTCAAATGTTTGCGAAATATATGGAATGGCATACATATGCATCTCGCATCAAATTCGCTTAGACTAAACGACATTTGCAACGACTCGAATTAAAGTTTTTGTCGTGAGATGTGGTAACATTTTGAAACGAACTCATGCATACATTGTCTATTCTCCTGTAACAAAAATTAAAAAAATACATTTTCTTTACACAAACACTACAGGCGAATCTCAGTGTCAAAGATTCAGAAACTCGTTGAAGATAAAATTCAGGAAACAGCTCGGCGTGTGACAAAATCGTAGACATTATTTCCACTGTTTTTTTCCACTTAATTTCCACTTTTTTGGCACGGAACACGCTCTATCGGCAAAATTTGCACAAAATTATAAATTTTATCTGACTCTCGATTTATACATATGCATGACAGCGTTACAGACAGAATCTGGAGTCCGAACAAGATGCTTTAAACGAGATTAGGAAAGATTTTGTGCTGTTTAAATGAATTGCGCGTTGGTAGACTTTCGAAATGTTTGTTAGATATGCATTCAGATATCGCTCTCATATGAAACCGAGAATCATGAAGCTGCGGGCCAATCTGAAATTTAATTCATTCAAATATACTTTTATGAACGACCTGTTGATTACTAAAAGGAGCATCTGAAAAAAAATAAAAGTATGCAAAGAACAGCTTTTGACTTCGAAGCGGTGACAAGTTTTACGGTGCATAATATCTGCGTATTGTGAAAGCGCACAGACTAGATCGCGCGGAAAGAACGATACTTTGTTATATTTGCCTGATGGCAGAGAAGGGTAGACTAACGAATTTACCATCAGCTCAAACAAATAAGTAAACTTTATCAAATGCACAAGTTAGAGAAGCATTATCTCAAATGACAGATAAGAATGTGCATATCCATGCAGCTGATAGGTATATAATATAATAATAATTTTATTCATTAAATTGTACATAGGTTGCTTAACTTACCCCTTAAGTTAACATAAAATATCTTATATTCAGCAGCTATTCTATTTGGGTCTGCTGGCTCTTTTTATATTTTTTATCATTCATTTATTTTTCGGTTTACACTTATAAAATATTACCCAGGTAGTACAATACCTGGGGTTGTCTTAGCTATAAAATACTTAAATACTAACTTAATTTACTAAACTTAATCTAGCTTAAGTCTAACTACGAATCAGCGTAGCCTACTTAGACCTAAACTTAACTTAGGTCTTAATTATCCTCTCCGATTCGTCTGATGGCCAACCTAATAGAACAGCATGTCCACGAGCCGCCGTTGTCCTGCTACCTCCGCGGGACGCATAGATTGCTCATTACAGCCACTCGTGAGTCCGATACCATAGATCAGTCCGTTTTCATGTCCGTCTGCCTGTGCGTAAAACCTTGTCGTCAGTTCCACAACCCGGTCCCTAAGTGGCTCAAGTCTCGTCTCCTGATATAGAAGAGAGTTCCTCGGCCACTTTTTAGTTACCAGGTTGTAAAACCTGCCAGTACAGAAATTCTCCGTTCGAACATCTTCGCTTCTGCCATTGCAGATTTGGGACAGGTAATCCAGGATGGGGATGCGTATGTCAGGATTGGCCGAATGAGTGTTTTATAGCAAATGGATTTAGGCTTTGTCGTCATGCCCATCTTTTGGGCGAAAAAATGTCTGATGTGCTGAAATGCGGACCTTGCTACTTTAATTCTATATCGAACATAGGGGTTAAATTTCAAGAATTCATGCATGTCTACTCCAAGGTAGCGCAATATAGGTAGGAGTGATTCTAGAAGTTTCAAACAAGACAGCGACTTTTTTGGCCTTGTTGCGGATGGTTTGAAATCACCGATACTTGGAAGAGTTCCTGAATACAGTCAGCTGTGTTTTGCAACTATTTAGCTTGATGCCTCATTCATTAAAATAAAATCTATGGCGGACCAAGTATCTTCAAGGCTTTTCGCAGCTTTGAGCGGGTCTTGCTTGACGCGAATAAGAGCGTGTCATCTGCAGATTGTAGAACTTTAACTTGAAGATAATTATCCAGAAGGAACCAACTGTTGGAAACCACTTCGATGGGAAGATGAATGATTTCATAGTGGTAAAAATTGTTGGTTTTAAGAGCGATTTAGAAGTTTATCTAAAAAGCAAACTCATCATAAGTGAAATAGATTTTTAAGTACTGAAGTTTGAACGATAATGCATGCTAGTATAGGTCATGATACATCTAGCAATACTGTTCAGTGAGAAAGTCATAGTGCACTTCTTTTTATTATCTACTTATTTTTACACTAAGCTTAACAATACTTCATTTATAACAGTTACTCTTTTCATTTTTATTAACAGTCGCCGGTTGGACCAGTAATCCAAAAACTACATATGATGTACAATTTTGTTGTTCCGCACGCATCTATTTTTTTTTTTTTTTGAGGAATTAGACTGGAATGATTTGCTAAAATTCATTGGCTACATTCCATTCAATCAATTTTCATTCGCACAAGCTATATTCAGTTTCTAAGTTATTTCAGCGTGTCCATAGTTCCGGCAATATTCAATGCGTAAAATAAAACAATAGCTCTTTAAACTAGTTAGGCCTTGACAAACATTACAAGAAATTATTTTAAACACGTAAACATTTTTCATTATCAGCATTGCTTTTGCAAACAATTGAGATAAGTTTCAATTGATTTTTCGAACTAATTTTCGAGATTTCTGCATAGGGAACAAGTGCGCCCAACGTGGGCAATACACTGCGTTTAAATGTAAAATAGCATATCCTGGGTGCTAGAGTTTAAGAAAGCAGCACCTGATACGATTTATCCGGAGATGCTTTGTTTAAAATAGATTCTAGCTACTTAAGAAAATGCAGTTCAAATCATTGTTGCTTAGGCGATATTTAAATGCACGTGGAATGTGAAGTAATTGAAGAGAACAAAATGATAGTTTTATAAGGTAGGTCAGCAGTGAAAATGGTGTATAAAACAGGTCCAGTAACAGAGCCTTGTGGCACTTCTGATGTTACAGGTCGCCAGAGTGAATTTTCTTTATTAATGCTAACATAAAATTGTCTGTTGCTAAGGAACCTTGCGGCAAGTTGTATTAATATTTCTGGAAATTCATGACTTTCATGCAATTCACAATCGAACGCCTTCTCAATATCCAAGGCACAAACAACCGTCGAATTGTGTCGCTCATCCAGGTGTGACACAATCTGGTCGTGCAAGTACGAGATAGCGTGCTCAGTCCCATGCTTACGCCTAAAGCCAAATTCATGGCCTGGTATACTATTAGCGAGCTCGCAGTAGGTGGAAATCATTTCCAACCAAATCTTCTCAAAGAGCTTTCCCAAATTAATAAGCAGAGAGATCGAGCGGAAATTGCTGGCCTCATTATTTTTGCCATTTTTGTGAGTAGCCGCTCATTATTGAAAATTATAGAAAGTAATCTGAGCATAGAGATTGGAAGATGTTTAACAATTAAGCTGGGCACCCAGATGATTTTTTCCTTTTTATAGCGCCTAACAAGTGCACCAAGTATTCACTATTGACAAAATGAAATTTGAGTTTCGGATCATCCGATGGATTTTCGGATGAAAATGTGACCAGAGGCTTGTTGTGACTATTGAGGAACGAATTAACTTTTTCGTGTACATTTTGACTATTAGAAGCAAAGAAGTTGGGCAGTTAAATTGCGACTGAAATGTTTCTTGCAGCCCTGATCTGCGGCCTGCAGATCAGGGCTGCAAACAGAAACATTGCCAGTTGTTACCGCCATCTTCCGGTTGATATTTTTACCAGAAAGCCGATTAATTTCCTCATACAAGTCGGGGCCTGGACGGATGACAGCCAGCCGCAGCTGTTAGGTGAGAATGGGTATATAAGAAGAAATATCCAGCGCAGCGAACATTCGCTGGCAACAAACAACATCCTCTGTAGTAGATAGCATAAACGTATCGGAGATGTTCTTTTTATTTCCCAAAACATATCGGAAATAGTATTCCGCGTTAATTGTCTTATTGTCGGCTATTTTAATATACAGAAGAGGTTTTAAGAAAATTAATATTGAATAAAACGACAGTCGTTAAAAAGGTGTTTTTGCTAACCATATGTATTTTTGTCTTGCTTCAATTTTCGAAATCGGGTACTGCTACATATTTTTCTTCGCAAGCAGTGGGGTAATGTCGTAATTTATATCGCAAATTACGTGCGTTTCACGCTAAATATTAATGTTTACGCTCTTTTTCAATTTTCGAAGTGGATATTGCTATCTTTTTCTCATGACCAGTGGGGAAATACCGCAAAGTGTATCGCAAGCCACGTTCTTTCCGCGCTATTTAGCCTGTACGCTTTTGTATTGTTTCAATAAGCGAATCTGAGCTGGTGCGCATGGTCGTAAATTGAAGCATTTTATTCACCACAGTAATTTATTCATTTACTAATTCATTATGTTCATGAAATGTTCTCCCCAAAACAAAATCATTTACTTCGTCATACAGCTTAGATAGATTAGCCATTAAATTAACGGTATGTGGTAGTTCACCTTGCTGCGCATACCAAACTCGAGTCCACCATTCGATTACTATTTCTATACGGAAGCAAATATTCTGTGCAATAGGTCATAAAACACTAATCATGATTTAGTGCAAAAACTTAACGATGTTCAAATAAACCACAACGACATGTTTAATTAGATAGGATTAATGAAAGCCTCGATAATATTTTAATGGTCATGTTCAATGTCATTTACCTTCAGATACTAGCGGCCAATCACCAGACAAATGATTATACTTGCTCTACGAAAGGCAAATCTAACCCAGAATGTAGTACCTACTCACTCAAAGTCCACTAAAGGACCAATGCTCGATATTGAAAGTACCCCTAAATATTCCCTTTTCATTATGCCTAAAATATTCTAATAACAAGTTGGCCTAATCGATGTAATTCGGTTTGCTCTTTCCAAAACCTCCCCCTACTTCCCAGCTGTACTATTAAAATTAAATTATCGACTTTTCAATTAATTGAGTAGAAATTTAAACGGCTAGCGTGAATACGACATTGGAACTTTGACACAACATTCTGGCGTGGCCTTGTGGGCTGTTGGCTTGGCCGATGATTTTATGACACGATATTAATATCAACTTCACCGATGGGTAGATTGTTTCGTAAAAGTATCTGTGAGTTATTTTTCCAGTATATTAATTGGTATCGATTTTGAAATCTAAAGTTAATCCATAAATGTTTCAGAGCGTTTGCATAACATTTGGTAGGAGCTGATGTTTCTTGTTTTTATATATGTACATAACACGTGCGTTGGATCTTTAAACTCAGATACATAGAGTAACAGTTCAAAAGTGTTGAAAAAAAAACTTATTTTATATTTTTCATAGAAACACATTATTTAACTCAGAAGATATGAATGAGTCTTTCCCTAAATCTTCGTATTGACTTCGGTTTCAAGTGCAATTTTTATACACAATTTCGCGAGAAATTTTTTTTTTTGCTAAATCTATCAAAGTTTAGCGAGAGTGATACCCACATTTTGACGTGAAAAAGCGGCTTTCACTTTGAAAATGTAGAAGGCATAGGCAGTATATCACTGTACGGACCGCAAGTTTGGCCAGCATGGTCGCAATGGTACCAAGCATTCGTACACCACGCCGCCACCATCACCACGCAGAGACGTCACTTCGTCTTGTGCAGCCAACAAACTCGAACATGCCTCTGGTACCTACTCATCGTGAACGGACTCACATTATTCTTTAAGGCCCCCATTCATCTATCCATCAATCCAAATGGCTTGAGGCCAGGCCAAAATCTCACCGTGTGTGGGAGAACTCGGAAGGACTCATGGACTCAACGAACCAAGTTGTATTTCCAATCAATCCAAAGTCCATGGACTCAGACCATCGGACCATTTTTTGGCTCGACTGTGTGTGGGAAAATAGTAGGGCGAATTTGGACAATCCATAAAATGGACTAGTCGTGTGTGTTGAAGCCTCAGTCCAAGCAACGTGGCAGTTTTGCTTTGCACGCTGACCTGCACAGGCTCACTGAATGTTTCTGTGATTATTTTATTTAATTGAAAAATTCAGCATAATGAATATTGGTGGCCATGATTTTGTTTTGGGAGTTATCGAATAATATAACTCACATAAATATATATTATATTATTTGGCCCAAAGCCTGCAACCGCGTTTTTTTCTCCCCCTAGTGTAGATGGCAAAAAAAATCTACTTACCAGATCCCCGAGTGACCTATCACCTCGGGGTATGTTAGGTTTGACTCACTAAAAAAAAGGACCATCTACAAGTCCACAAAGTTCCGAGTCGGGACCCGCCTAAGCACTGCTTCGACCCGGTCGTGCTGACTCACCCATCGGTAACAACGGACTTCAGAAACTACCACAGTTCATGGGTCGGTAAGGCAACCCTCCTGCCGCTTTATGCGCAGCACTTTCTCAACATATGTTGAGACTGCGCACCAGTTCTCCTCGTAACCGCATGCTAAGTACCACAAAGTAGCGGTCAATCTTTTGTGAGGAGTGATAGTTTGCCGCATATGATAAATGGGGTGACCAACTATAACAACGTGTTACCTGTTGTATCATCCATCCATTTAAATAATTGTGCCAATCAGAAGGCTCAAATGTGAGTTCTTTTACCAAATTTACAACTTTTGCCACTTCCATTTTGGCTATCGTTGCTTTATGTAAATGCAAGTTGCAATTGCAAAAAACTCTTCCATATGCTTCTGATCCAAAAAAAGAAAAAAATGTTTCTTCAAGTTTATCTTTATTTTTGCTAAATTAACGACAGAAAATGAAATGGACTGACATTTATTCTATGCCGGATGCGAGAGACTTTTACACCCAAAAAATGGAGATTTACCCTGGCAAACAGCATAATGGTCCGTATAACAGCTCTGCAAAATCTGTAGTTATGCGTTTAGCTCATCTCATTCTTGATACAGGAAGAAATATTACCATGGATAATTATTTTATTTCTCTTCCATTAGCAAGTGAACTGTTAGCAAACAGAATAACAATGGTAGGCTTTATTAGAAGGAAAAGCTGCAGATGACCGCTTACCGTATTTTTCACTCTTTTGAATGTTGGAGGAATTAATTATCATATAATATATGACCGTAATACAGGTATAATTGAAGAGAGAAGATCATTTCTCAAAAGTTTAGCTTTGGACTTTATCAAACCACACCTGTTGAACCGCGCGCAATTGACCACAATACCTCTTCTGGAAAGAAACGGAATGAAAAGAATTGCTGGCGTAGAAGATAGCCCCACAAGTTGTGGCTGTAATATGTCATCACAGTTTTGTACTTATTGTCTTAGAAGAAAAAACAAACGACGAAAAAGAAGTTGTAGGAAATGCAAGAAAATAATTTGCAATGAACACTCTCCAGTTATATGTTTTCCTTGTGCTGAAGAACTTTAACTATTAACATTTTCTATAAATAATTTTCAAAATGATTAAAAATTGAGGAAACATGTATATTTTGGTTAAGATCTTAGTTTTATGTTGTGTAGTTTTTTAACATTTTGTGTCCCACGTATATAAAAAAGAAACAAGTTTCTATAAATAATATTTCATAAAACCACCGGTGCAAAAAATTTTGAATAATAATTTTCCTTTGTATAATACTCGTATTTTGTGTTTTGAACAAATAAAAATTTGTTTCAGTTAAATGTATTTCATTTACTAACATTTTTTTAAGGAAAATAGGTAGTGTGAGTAAAATGTTCACGCGTGAATTCTGAAGTCAAACATTTCGACGCAAGTTCTGGAGAGTTGAATTTTGTATTATTAGACCTTCTGCGTCAATAAAGTAAAAGCCTCTACATCTCCACTAATTTTACGCCAATTTACAATGTGCGGGAAAATTTTCCGAGCTAATAGGCGAAATTTGCCAATGCCTTTTCAATAGAAAAATCCAGTGAAAATTGAAACACTTGACATTTTATCTGCCAGTAATCAACAGAGTCTCTACTTCTCGCCATTGTCAAAATTTTCACTTTAATGAATGACCAGATAATGGAGACAAGTCCAAATTTATCTTCACGCTGAAGTCAATACCAGAGTTCACAACAGATTGAGGGGTATAAAATCTTTCAATTGAACAAATCAATCAATCATTTGATTTGCGACAGCTGTGTTCAAAAGTGTAAAGGCTGGTACTGAGTTAATCGTGAAGCTAAATTTTGACATGTCTGCATTATTTGGTCATTCTTTCGAGCGAAAATTTTGGCAATGGAGAAAAGCAGAGACACTGCTCATTTCTGACGGGTAGAGTGTCAAGAATTTCATTTTTCGATCGATTGGAAAGACATTTGCACTGCTCCATTTTCAAATTGAAACACCAAATGTCACTTTTTAGCTCGAAAGAATGAACTGCACAAACTAAATTGGCGTGAAATGATTGGAGACATGTGTCAATGCCATCTATATTTTCAAAGCGAAAGCAACTTCGAAGCAACTTTTCATGCTAAGAACAGAGTACCACTCATGCTTATTTTCAAGCTAAATTTTCGCCGAAACCGATTTAACGTGAAATTTTGTATGAAAATTTCACGTGAAATCGAACTCAGTACTATGCTTTAAGCGTTAAAAAGTGTTTCGAAATAATTGGTTTTAAAACATATCATTGTTCCTTGAAATGCAGCTTCCTTTAAATAATAAGCGCAATAGTCACTCTTAAAATTATTAAAACTCAATTGATTTATAAAATAGATATCGACTTTCAATTAAATGAAAAAGCTCTATTCCTTAGACAACATAATGAAAGTGCGAAATAAGGTAATTTTTCACGGAATTGTGCATCGGATAATTAATTTTCACTTAATTTGTAATGGTGTGAAAGCGGACATGAATACATCCATAGCTTGCTTGACTTGTTGGTATAATAAACATCATTCCGATATATTCTATTATACATTATTGGTATATGCAAATGTCGTTAAGTGGCACTGTTATCAGCCATTCGACGAGTCGATATTTTCCCATGCTCTACAATTCGAGGTTACTATCAATCGAATGGATAAAAATTCGATCGTAAAATCAGTTTCGCACAGGCTTTCGTTGGATAAACAAAGTCCAGATAATTCCGTGAAATTTACATTGTGACAGCAAATTCATAAAATACCTTTAGGGTTCGTGAAATTAAAAACACTGCTTTTAAATGTGCCGACCGAAAAAGATTTAGCACGGTGAGGATTTGTATCGAAAAAATTATGAGGTTTTAATGAGAATATATAAAAAGGATTGGTTTTACTGTGGTTTTCTGAATGAACAAACTCGCTCATTCTTTTCATATGACGAGCTCTTCGTAGTGTAGCCATGACTGACTATGGTAAACTGCAAACAATTTAATAGTTTATATACTCTTTGAGGACAATTTGTCTACGCTGTCGACTTAAATGTACATAAGATATTTCTGTTTCACAGCTCACAATAAAATTATCTCTGCAAATTATGCTCGGAACTTCATTAAAACGTATCACTCAATCCAAATAAATATTAGCTGTATTTAATAAGCTGCTCTAGGTTGAGCTAGGTTGAGATATTTCAACAAAATATGATTCATGAGCAATTCGGCAAAACAAAGTAAAATAAAACCATTTAAAAAAGCAATATTTCGGACGGAGTATGTACTGAGTTTTAGGTTTTTAACTAACTTAATTTGTTTTCGTTTATATAAATACAAACTGAAAACTTCAACTGTTTAAAAAAGATCTTTAGTCTACCAAGAGCAGAATGCAAATGGTACATAGTTAATGATACATACAAAAACCTTGTCATTCATTGACCTGTCCAATTCAAATATTATTTATTCATGCATGTACCTTAAATATGCAAAATCAGTTGAAAAATCCACATAAAAATATTTCAAAATTTTAAGTTTTAGGGTCATAAAATTGATAGGAAAAATAGACTTCTTTGTGAAAATAGCCTTAACCTAGATTTATCTAAACAATGTCGTGCAGCTCCATTCTAAAGCACTTTATTTTTCCACTTTTGTCTCGGACTCTGTCAACGTTGATGGTAATTGCATCCGGAAGAATCTGTTTGTGATTGAAAACAGAATAAGTTATGCAGTTGCGTTCTACGCACTTTAACTCGCGTGTGTCGGAATAACTCCTACAGATGCCAAGAAAAATAGCTCGGTGCACAGAAGGCAAACTTTACCAGAGGCAGCTAGCCTTGGTTTTCCCGTCATAGGTAGCACGAAAAAGTGGCAACACTTCTGTACATTCAATTCTCTCAATGGCTTAAAGCTTTTGGTTCGACTGGTTTATAATACTTTAAGGAATTCTACTGTTTCTACGGAGTAAAATCAAACATCGCTTTGGTTTTTATTCTTCAGTCCTTATATTAGGCTTACGTATCGTAGTTTGCTGAAATTTCACAAAACAGCAATAGCTTTGCCTTTGAAATCTTTTCGAATCGGGTTTGTTTCCACTGAATTCGAAAACTCTCATTTTCGTATCTGTGAATTCATGTATGCATTCCGCAATCATCGTGCCGTCAAACAGCACTTCCACTTCAATGGAGTACAAAATGATACTCTGCCATGAGCTCAAGAGTAGCTAATAAGTCGTTTGAACGCTTTCACTTTGCTGACAACTAAGTGTTCTTTTTTGAACTACATTTTCCGACTCACGCTTATTCTTCATCTCAGTCTACTTCACCCCACTTGCGAACACGCATCCCATTCGAGGAAGTACTAATCCTGGATGTATGCACTACATCTTCCTTAAGCTAATAACATTCGACTTTTCCTTTAGATCTCAAGAGAACTTCGAGGGCAAACCTAACGGAAAAGCAAACGTGTGGGTGTATAGGCGTCCGCTGGTTAAATGGAATACTAAAGGATTGATAACAAGACTTTAAGCAGATGAATGTAGTACCATAAATATTTGACTTGAAAATGAAACTATTTTCTTTTACGAATTTTTCAGTTCTAATTCATAATAAGTTGATTTAATTAAGCTATGTGATATGAATTTCCTCACCGTTTTTATTTGGAAATAAAGTAGGGCATTAACATGTAGCAGAGAGAGTAAGATTGCTTCCCGAATACTTACATTGATAATAATAATATACTCCCATTAAGAAAAAAATTAAGATGCAAGGTTGCCATTAAACTTTACGAGAAATTAGATTTAGCACCGATAAGCCATAAAACGATGAGTATGCAGAAAAATCAACAACGAACAATATACGAGATTCAACAGTATTTTGAAACTACGACTCACTGACAGAGCCAAAGCTGCAAAATCTTCTGCTGAAGTCACAACTCGGAACAAATGTAAGTCACGAGCCCAAGCTCCGCAGTCACTTTCGGTGCAATTACCTTAACCTATTCTTAATGAACATCAGCGTCACGATCGACCTCCGTTTTTACTTTTGGATATTCCTACCACTTTCGCAACTCGTACTGACGATACAGCAACGCAAGTTGTTTATCAAAGTTCACCCGGTGTGCATGTTGAATCTTCTGGGTCAAATAGTGCACTTCCCCACGTCAAAGTGATGAGCCCATCGCTGCAGGTCTTCATACCCTGCATCGATTATAGTACCTCAGCCAAGACAATTGAACAATTTGCGATTGCTGGGCTTGGTTACATGCCACCACTTCTTCTCTGCAAAAAGCTCACACCTGACAACTTATAGAGCTAAGAAGTGCCATCTTTTGGTATTACTGCATCTGCTGGCGTTAACGAACTTCTACGAAAGAACTTTTGGCTTCCTAGTGTTCCAGTTAAGGAATTTATCATAATTCCTCGAAGGAATATTCATCGGAGAAGAGCAAGAAGCTCCACAACTTAGGATTAAGACTTTATTACCAAAATGTCCGCGGTTTGAGCACCGAAACTAATGAGTTCAGGCTGTCTGCCACTTTAACTTCGACCGATGTAATATGTCTTACAGAAAACTCTTTTACTGATGATATCTTTAGTTGGGAAATCTTACCTGACTACACAGTACCAGGATCGTTTAGTTAGTGGTAAATCGGATGGTGAAGGTGTTCTCATCGATATTATTAAGCCATTCAACGGAACACTATGTCGTGATTTCTCTTTTCTATCCTCCTGTTGAGTGTATTTTAGTGCCTATCTCTTTACCTTCTGCCAAAACCTTAGCTATCGCTTCGATATATATCTCCTGTAGGCTTCCTCTGTCAGTTTATGAACAAACTCGCTCATTCTTTTCATATGACGAGCTCTTCGTAGTGTAGCCATGACTGACTATGGTAAACTGCAAACAATTTAATAGTTTATATACTCTTTGAGGACAATTTGTCTACGCTGTCGACTTAAATGTACATAAGATATTTCTGTTTCACAGCTCACAATAAAATTATCTCTGCAAATTATGCTCGGAACTTCATTAAAACGTATCACTCAATCCAAATAAATATTAGCTGTATTTAATAAGCTGCTCTAGGTTGAGCTAGGTTGAGATATTTCAACAAAATATGATTCATGAGCAATTCGGCAAAACAAAGTAAAATAAAACCATTTAAAAAAGCAATATTTCGGACGGAGTATGTACTGAGTTTTAGGTTTTTAACTAACTTAATTTGTTTTCGTTTATATAAATACAAACTGAAAACTTCAACTGTTTAAAAAAGATCTTTAGTCTACCAAGAGCAGAATGCAAATGGTACATAGTTAATGATACATACAAAAACCTTGTCATTCATTGACCTGTCCAATTCAAATATTATTTATTCATGCATGTACCTTAAATATGCAAAATCAGTTGAAAAATCCACATAAAAATATTTCAAAATTTTAAGTTTTAGGGTCATAAAATTGATAGGAAAAATAGACTTCTTTGTGAAAATAGCCTTAACCTAGATTTATCTAAACAATGTCGTGCAGCTCCATTCTAAAGCACTTTATTTTTCCACTTTTGTCTCGGACTCTGTCAACGTTGATGGTAATTGCATCCGGAAGAATCTGTTTGTGATTGAAAACAGAATAAGTTATGCAGTTGCGTTCTACGCACTTTAACTCGCGTGTGTCGGAATAACTCCTACAGATGCCAAGAAAAATAGCTCGGTGCACAGAAGGCAAACTTTACCAGAGGCAGCTAGCCTTGGTTTTCCCGTCATAGGTAGCACGAAAAAGTGGCAACACTTCTGTACATTCAATTCTCTCAATGGCTTAAAGCTTTTGGTTCGACTGGTTTATAATACTTTAAGGAATTCTACTGTTTCTACGGAGTAAAATCAAACATCGCTTTGGTTTTTATTCTTCAGTCCTTATATTAGGCTTACGTATCGTAGTTTGCTGAAATTTCACAAAACAGCAATAGCTTTGCCTTTGAAATCTTTTCGAATCGGGTTTGTTTCCACTGAATTCGAAAACTCTCATTTTCGTATCTGTGAATTCATGTATGCATTCCGCAATCATCGTGCCGTCAAACAGCACTTCCACTTCAATGGAGTACAAAATGATACTCTGCCATGAGCTCAAGAGTAGCTAATAAGTCGTTTGAACGCTTTCACTTTGCTGACAACTAAGTGTTCTTTTTTGAACTACATTTTCCGACTCACGCTTATTCTTCATCTCAGTCTACTTCACCCCACTTGCGAACACGCATCCCATTCGAGGAAGTACTAATCCTGGATGTATGCACTACATCTTCCTTAAGCTAATAACATTCGACTTTTCCTTTAGATCTCAAGAGAACTTCGAGGGCAAACCTAACGGAAAAGCAAACGTGTGGGTGTATAGGCGTCCGCTGGTTAAATGGAATACTAAAGGATTGATAACAAGACTTTAAGCAGATGAATGTAGTACCATAAATATTTGACTTGAAAATGAAACTATTTTCTTTTACGAATTTTTCAGTTCTAATTCATAATAAGTTGATTTAATTAAGCTATGTGATATGAATTTCCTCACCGTTTTTATTTGGAAATAAAGTAGGGCATTAACATGTAGCAGAGAGAGTAAGATTGCTTCCCGAATACTTACATTGATAATAATAATATACTCCCATTAAGAAAAAAATTAAGATGCAAGGTTGCCATTAAACTTTACGAGAAATTAGATTTAGCACCGATAAGCCATAAAACGATGAGTATGCAGAAAAATCAACAACGAACAATATACGAGATTCAACAGTATTTTGAAACTACGACTCACTGACAGAGCCAAAGCTGCAAAATCTTCTGCTGAAGTCACAACTCGGAACAAATGTAAGTCACGAGCCCAAGCTCCGCAGTCACTTTCGGTGCAATTACCTTAACCTATTCTTAATGAACATCAGCGTCACGATCGACCTCCGTTTTTACTTTTGGATATTCCTACCACTTTCGCAACTCGTACTGACGATACAGCAACGCAAGTTGTTTATCAAAGTTCACCCGGTGTGCATGTTGAATCTTCTGGGTCAAATAGTGCACTTCCCCACGTCAAAGTGATGAGCCCATCGCTGCAGGTCTTCATACCCTGCATCGATTATAGTACCTCAGCCAAGACAATTGAACAATTTGCGATTGCTGGGCTTGGTTACATGCCACCACTTCTTCTCTGCAAAAAGCTCACACCTGACAACTTATAGAGCTAAGAAGTGCCATCTTTTGGTATTACTGCATCTGCTGGCGTTAACGAACTTCTACGAAAGAACTTTTGGCTTCCTAGTGTTCCAGTTAAGGAATTTATCATAATTCCTCGAAGGAATATTCATCGGAGAAGAGCAAGAAGCTCCACAACTTAGGATTAAGACTTTATTACCAAAATGTCCGCGGTTTGAGCACCGAAACTAATGAGTTCAGGCTGTCTGCCACTTTAACTTCGACCGATGTAATATGTCTTACAGAAAACTCTTTTACTGATGATATCTTTAGTTGGGAAATCTTACCTGACTACACAGTACCAGGATCGTTTAGTTAGTGGTAAATCGGATGGTGAAGGTGTTCTCATCGATATTATTAAGCCATTCAACGGAACACTATGTCGTGATTTCTCTTTTCTATCCTCCTGTTGAGTGTATTTTAGTGCCTATCTCTTTACCTTCTGCCAAAACCTTAGCTATCGCTTCGATATATATCTCCTGTAGGCTTCCTCTGTCAGTTTATGAACAATTCCTTGCGGAGCTCTCTTCTGACCTCAAAAGTCACGTTTTCATCGCTTTCGTTCTGCTATGTGGTGCTTTCAACCTCCTAACTCTAAATTGGAATTCTATCTATTCGGTTAGCATCTCGACTAGTAGTGTCTCTTTAATAACGTTATCGTTTCTGTCAATTTGTTTACTTTTACAGCTTAACAGCATTCTAAATAAGGCGTTTACAATAGAGTGCACATTTTCATCCAGTCTTTGCCGGCCAGTGAACAGCATGGATTCATCAAAGGTAAGCCAACGGTTACAAACTTATTGTCTTTTACAAACACCGTTGCTTCCGCAATCGATCAGCAAAAGCAAGTAGATGTCCTCTATGCAGCCTTTGCCAAAGGTTTTGATTTTGTGAACCATGATATTCTTCTGTCAAAGTGAGCAGGGTTTGGTCTCTACGGTGTCCTTTTTTCTTAGTTCTCTTCCTACTTTTGTGATCGATCTTGTGTTGTTACTGTTAACTCTTGGTCTTCTACACCCTTTTTTCCTACCTCAGGAGTTCCGCAAGGATCCATTCTTGGCCCTGTATTGTTTGTTTTGTTTATTAATGATCTTCCTTCCCTCTTTAACTCACCCTGCCTTTTGTACGCTAATAATCTTACAATATTCAGAGTGATTGAATCCGCTAGTGACTGTTCAATTTTGCAGAATATTGCAATATTGGCTACCTGGTTCGCAGCTGATTCCTTCACTTTAAATGTTGTCAAGTGTCATCAAATGTCTTTCACTTACAAAACATCCCCTTCGCTCTCTTCCTACTCTGTTCTCGGCTACGCTCTCAATGATCTTGATAGTTTTAATGATCTTGGCGTGATTTTTGATTCCAAGTTGAAGTTCAACTTGCATATTTTACGCATCACTGCCAAGGCTTCCCTTTTCCCGGCTTCATCATCAGATCCTCTAAACGTTTTGTTAACCTTTCCACTTCTCTATATCTGTTTTATTCCTTCACCCGTAGTGTTCTTGAATACTGTTGCCAAATTTTGAGTCCCCATTATGGATACTTGATCGATACGGTTGAATCCGTGCAACACCGACTCATCCACTCGTTGTTCTATAAGTACAGTATTTCGTATTGTAATTACAGTATGCGCCTCTCCATCATTCAAATGTCTTCCCTTGAGGCACGTAGATTGGTCGTCGACGAGTGCCTCCTTTTTAAGCTTTTTAACGGCAGTATATTGGTTGACCCCAGCATTCAACTTTCTGTTAGAGAATCGGGTCGTCCAAATAGAACATTATTCAACTTTAATGTTACATTTATCCGTACCGACACTTTTTTCTTTTCTTCCCTTTTGCATTTGCCTCGTCAGCACAATAGCTTTAACCTTGGTCATCTGCCTCGAACGTTATCTGTGTTTATACTTTAAAAAATAACGTTCTGTCTTATACTTGAAATATATCCTAATTTACTCAATTTTTTGTTTCTTTTTTCGGTCGATTTAGCTTTTGTATTACTTTTCTATTCTGAATTTATCTATTTTTTTAGTGTTCATGTTATTGTGTTTTTTTATATCTTTATGCATATATATAAGCTTGAGTAGCCTAGTGGGTAGAGCATTGGCTTCTTGCGTGTGGGTTCCCTGGTTCGAATCCAGGTTCGGACGAGGGTCCGCGCACCAGGCTTTGAGTTCAACTAGCTCTGATTATGTACCTGATTTAAATCAGAGTCGCGTAAATAATCACCCCACACTCGTATTCACATTGATTGAAAAAAATTGAAAGGAAGCTCTCTACCAGCTTCAACCCCTAGACCTGTACGAGGATTGTCGTGGGAGTAATTTACTTTACATTTATAAATATACATATATATATATATATATATATATATATATATATATATATATATATATATATATATATATATATATATATATATATATATATATATATATATATATATATATATATATATATATATATATATATATATATATATATATATATATATATATATATATATATCTTCTCTAATCTATAATTGGATTTGTTCTGTGGATTTGGACAATAAATAAATAAATAAATGCCAGCGATTGAAACAAAAAAAAAATTTACTGGTTCACTTTCTTTCATGGCCTTAACATTGATAATGCTTTGCGCAAATTTTATATGTGTATTTATCTCAAACCTTATTCCGCAATTCACATGAACTCATCGTTTTAAATGATGCTTCATGGTTCAGCAATGATGTTGTAGTCGCACTTGAACCCAAAAATTCAGCTCGTAATTTATATAGAAGATCTGCCTCACCTGCTGACCTCCTTTTTTAATGAAGAACTACGCTCTAAAGTGAAAGAAGCTGCCAGACAGATGATGCGCACTTACATTACTGGCATTGAAACATTAATCAGAGCCAACCAAGCGAATTTATTTCGGTAATTCATTCGTTTCTTGAAAAACTCTCCTAGTATCCCCAATCGTGTGCATTTGGGTGATACAACTGTTTCACTCCACGTGAAGTGTGTGAGCTTTTTAAGTCTTACTTTTCCTCTTTCTTCTCATTATAATGCCCTCCTCCTTCCCAAAATCTTCTCCTGACTTGTATTCTTTTCGAACAAACCCTTTAGGAATTGAACTTCTGATGAACGATTTCTATTTCGATTGTGCAGAAGACTACTTAATTCGTTTATGTGACACTTAATGTGAGTGGCACATAGCATTATGCAAATTTTTAAAGATACCAATAAATTCCTTCAAGTTTAATTCGGATTCGAATGCGGGGAGATATACCTAAGTTAACAACAAATCACCAATCGCATAGCGCAAAACATCGTATCTGAGCATTTACATCTAAGCCGATCAGCAATTCTTCATCAAACTGCGGATACTAGCCAGACTCCGCATCAGCGAATTCATGTAATAAATAAATGTTCCAAATGTAATTTAGTTTAGTTTTGTAAAATTCAATTGCACGAAGATAAAGTAACCAGCCTTTGCCCTGAAAAAAAATATATTATTTCAAAGCGTACGTAGTTCCGCGTTTTATTAACTTGTACAAAACATTCGAATTGAAGAAAAATATTTTTCTAACAATACATCTGTATTTCATAACCAGTGCTGCCAATTTATTTTTTTCAAAAAATGCCAGATGTGATTGTATTTAAAGCTAAATAATGCCAGATATGGAAAAATGATAATGCTAAATAATGCTTTCTTATTTCATTAAAAAAACATAATTCGATTTGAAAAAAGTGCATGAATTTATGAAAAACAAAAACGAATTGGATGCTTAAAAATTACATCTCAAGATTTTTCTTTGTCTATAACAGCTCCCTCACTTACATCAAAATTCTCTTCTGGTATGTAAAGCTCATTTGTACCAATATTTTTCAAAATATCATTTAAAATTCAGGATTCATCGAGCGACAGCGGTTTGATTTACAGTTGAATTTTCAGAATATTTCAGCCTAAAGCGCATATTTGTTGGAATGAGGCAGCATTAAATCCTCTTTTAAAATATTATCGAGAAAAATTTGATTGTCAAAATTAGAAATAGATCACTGCCAGATTATTTCTAGATCGAAATTTAAAAGCTAATAATTATGCTAGATGCTAACTCTAAATTTCGAATGCGGTTTAGGAAAAAAAATGCCAGATCTAGCATTTAAAATGCTAAAATGGCAGCACTGTTCATTGCCGAATTTCATTCGGTTCAGAGATATTGTAAACATAGAGAACATTGCTTTACTATTTTTCTTTACGAAGGCTGTTCACTTAAATATGTTGCACCGATAGCTATTAATTTATCCAAACAGACATAAGATCTGAAAATACATTCATGTTTGCTAATTTTCAATATCACTATGAGCGATTTGGTGCCGTGCTATATACAGATCAAGCATTGAAAGCTACACACCAATCAATAACCAATTTCCGTTTCTGTAAACGTATAACCTAAACTTGATTGCCATCATTAATCTTTGTAAATTTTATCGAATAGTACTTGCATGACAAAAGAAAACCAAAATGAAATGGTAAAACGGACCGGAATCGAATCAAACATGATACATGCTACTACGTAGTAGTTGTTTAGTGTTAAATTGACCAAAGTAGGATTAAATTTGAACTACATCACAGTTCCACGTTGCCTGTGACCTTTTTCGATGAATTTACATTACGTAAATGTATTTCCATCGAAGCCCGGTGTATGGTTCACATATGGACATGTTTATAGGAACAAGCGCCACACCAAGGGATACCAAATTTCAGAGGAGCTTTATAATTCTCATCCTGACATAAGGTGGCTTGGCGTACACAAAAAGCGACTCATATTAACATCTTTGGGAATTTAAAGTGGAAGAAGAAAATATTTGGGTTGGAACATAAATGCTGAATGTATACCAAAATAATGTTCAATTAATCAAGTAATTTTAAATAACATATCCATATACATATGTGCAGTATGTTCCACAAAAACGAGTCTTAAAAAATTAAAACCCTAATAATTAATTGTTTTTCAATTTATATCTTAAAATATACATTATTACAAGTTTCGCAAATTATCTCAATACGGAGTCCAATCACCCTTTTGATTTATAATGCTTTGCATCTTCTGCGACAACTTTGGCTCAATTTTTGGGCATAATTCACACTAAGATATCGCTAAATATATTTCAAGTTGTGTATAAGTTGCCGTGTACTGAATATTTTTTTCGCTTTTTAATTTAAGCTTCATCAACGACCACACATTTTCGATAGGATTCACATCTGGACTTTATGATGGCCAATCCAAAGTTAGTATCACATTTTCCTCTTTCTAAGATGTACCGAGGCGAAGCATGAATTGAGCATCCAAGTTTCTAGTGAAAGTAATTAGCTCTCCGAATCCCTTTTCTGAGAAGCAGCCATAAACATACACCTTTGCTGAATGTTTAGCTGTACCCTTCAAAAATGTTTCTCCATTTTTTGTCCAAGCCTTCCGTCAGTAGTTATAAACAACAAAAGATGATTCGTTGGTAAATATTACTTTGCTCCAATCACGTTCCAAATTTTCCTATGCTCAGCTCAGTCTTTTTTCTAGTTTTGTTGCTGTCAGTAGGGGTTTAGGGTTCGTATTTTGGTTTTTATACCAAATTCTTGGAGACTCCGTCTAATTGTGTTAATTGAGACTCGAACACCTTTTCTAAGAAGTTTTTCTCTGGCCTGCTTCAGACTAACCGTTGGGTTTTTCCGAAATATCACACAAATCACTTTATCCACCCTGGCAGAAGTACCTCTAGTACGGCCTCTACCTGTCTCATCATCATTATCACGTTCTTTATACTTCTTTACAAAAAAAAACTTGTTTTCGTTTATTTTGCTGTCTCGTTTATACTCATTTTAGGACCTTTGTGATGAGTAACTATGAATACAATTTCAAAACACTTCTTGTACGCGGCACTCATTTTTTAAATATGTTTTCTTAACGAAAGTTCAAAATACAATGATAAACACAAAGGAAAAAATAACATGAATCGCATTTTTGTGGAACATACTATATATTAATTTTTGTTACTTTTCGTTGATTCTTTACTAAGCGATACTATCATTTTATTAACAGGAAATTATCTTGTAGTGACGACAAAAAAAAAACAAATATTTGCATTTCGAAAATTTCAACAGTATTTCGTGTGGTAGCACTATGTTTCTGTTTACTCCTCTAACTTGCAATGTAGTAATCGAATCAAAACGAATCTCACAAGACGGGTTGAAGCAGATTTGATATAATTTGGCTTTGGTGCTAGCGAAAAGTAGCGAGCACCAGGCAGTTCGCTATTTTCGTGCCAACATATGCTATCTTTAAAAATCTACCATGCAAGAATGTTTGAATTTAGCAATTTTTGGACATTTTTCGGATGGCAGCCCCAAAAATCTTTCTATCCATCTAGCTTTCGACGAAGTCATCGGAAGAAAACGAAATTCCCCCATTAAGTTAATTTTGATGTGAAGTAGCTGTGGCTGATTTTTGGTTACAGTACTGATCAAGTATTGCAAGCACCGAGCATTTTCATAATTTATATTGTTGGAGGTTCTGTTTTCAAAGTTTTATGAGATAAGGATCCGATAATAAATACAAGTAACAAGTATTTTACTTTCCTAAATTTTGCAATTCATGTGTGTAACAACCCTGAGAACCTTTCCACTCTACTCGTATGAGTTGCAATGCAGTCTTCAGGTTAAAGCGGTACACAACCTCTCAACCTTAAGAATGTCTACTAAACGTCGAAGAGCACCGCAGTTTAAATTCAGCAGCCTGATGGGGCGCGTGTCCCATAACGTCTTGCGATCGTGCAGGATAATTTTTGCATAAAAGCTACTTTGACCGATAATATCGATGCACTTATTAAGAACCACCATGACTCCAGTACCAAAGTGTCAAGTTATCTCAGTACTCTGAAATGTAACCTAAGGGAAATTGATACGACAATTTAAAGCATCAATGCATTTGTGTTTCGGATTGAAAATAAATCGTACAAGGTGGTGGTAAATGCTATATAATTTAACAAATAAAAATAATAAAATATGACTTTTACCGTCAACTGGGAATCATCAAGCTCATTTATTGAAATTGTAGATGTTTTTCTGAGAATAAATGAAATACTTACGCAGAAAAAATTTTCAATTCAGATTGATATCAATTCAACACCAATCAGAGATTCGCTAATTAGAAAAAACATCATAACAAGCATTCTTATCAGCACTGTTAAATCTGAACAACATCTTTACTATCCTGAACGTTTACAGGAATATTCTAGTGCCGAAAATTGTTCAATACAATAGTTTTCAGTTTACTCTGCTTGTGTACATGGATAGGTGCACTTCTACTAGCGGTTGCAACTGCATGCCGCTAAACTATATTATCTCCGGCAAACGCTAAATTATCTTGTTATTGGCAGTAACTATTGCCCATTCTTGTTCCATTTAGCATTGATGACCGTTCGTTTTTAGGTAGCGAATCCTTGGAATTAACTGCTTTTGGGACTTCTATTCGGTGCACGTATTGGTGTCTGACTTATTGCGGAGTTGTTAATTGAAATCACAAAAGTAATATTCAGGTCTATTTAAATTTGCATTAACTTAAACAGTAGCTATGGTAAGAAAACTTGTGGAATTTATTTTGGTGCATTTCTTAATTTATTTTTCTTTTGAATAAAATGAAAAATAATTGAATTATATGCATTTTTTAAAAAAGCTAAATTAATTGTTTTTATTATTGCCATCAGTTTTGCTTTTTCAAGTCTTAGTCTTAGATCGACTGCAAAACCCATTTCAGCTTTTGAAATTAGTTTTACTCGCTAGATCAAATGATACTTGGAGCCCTTAAATAAATCTTCAATCTAACTACTTCTTAGAACGTCGAACTTATAAGGCCATAGTTATCTAACCCAATATTTTTTCACCGGATACAAGAACGTTTGACTCGTTCTCAAAGCAAATCCACTACACTTACAAAGATACGTTTTCCCATAAACCGACTTTCACGAAATCATATTCTGACCTACTTGCCAGCACCTGAAAAATCCCATCTGGGCACATATAGATGAATTTCAAATCAATCACATGATAGATTTGAAAATTTGATGCTTATGATGCTTTCGCAAATGCTCGATACATAAGATATGACCTTATTTTACAAAATGGCCACAAAATATACTTCTACTGAATAGAAACATTCCATGAATAAAGATCCAAAGTAGCCAGTGACCACGTCCAATATGGTCAATGAATATCTTTGAACTTAAAGCTTAAGCTATCGATATGCGAACAGTAACATATAAATAGGATATTGATTTCCAGTGATTCAGATATGAAGCTACGAAAAAGTAACTCCAAATATGCTTTTGATTATTTTGCTTCATCCATAGTGCTGGTTCATGGTCGAAATGCCACAAATACACAGAATCTGTGTAAAAGAAGTGTTTTCTGCATTAGATTTTTTAGTGGTTTTAAAATATACAAACATAAATGGATACATCAATTCCTCAAGGCACGCAAATATTTCACTCGACACTTTAAAAAGAATAAATCGAATAAAAGTTCAAAACGGTAAAAATTCCAATTTAAATTCCTGAAACACCTCTAGTATTAATCTTCAATAAATACAATTTTATAATCTTTAGATCAAATAATTATTTTTGCTAAATGTATGAATTTTCTAGTAGCATCTGGACAATACGAATGAGTAATATGTTAAGGTGATGTTTCTTTATATTTTTCTAGCAGTTATTTTAATTTTTTCTCATCTCTCAAGCAAGATATAATAAACTAGCTCACAGATCAAAAGAAAATACTTGAACTCAATATATAGAACAGAAAATTCATGCGAAACTCATATCATCGTCTAAGTGTATGATTGTGCTTTCAGATTCAAATCGCGTCATCATTAGATAAGACTTAAGCTTAAGGTAGTTTAATCAAGTGTTAAGTACATTAAGTTTCCTTTTCTTGGTGACTTGTACACAGTGCTGCCATTTTAGCATTTTGAATGCTAGATCTAGCATTATTTTTTCCAAAACGGCATTCGAAATTCGGAGCTAGCATCTAGCATTATTTTTAACATTTAAATTTTAGGTTTCGGAATAATCTGGCACTCATCTATTTGCAATCTCGCCCATCAAATTTTTCGTGTACTTTCAGTCGCGCTCATGAAAGAAAACTTCCTGAATCATGTGGTGGCGGAAATTCATGAAAATACAAAAACGCGCTCATGGCATTTTCTTAAAAGTGACAACCAGAAGTGACAGTTGTCTGATTTTGAAATAATCATAGTGATTATAAAATCTAAAATATAAAGATTATAAAGTCATCTATATTGCTTTAAATATGGTAACGTTCAATCAAATCGTGATGATGCTAAAAATCAGTGATGTAGTCCCATCCACTTCAGACTTCCAGGAGCCTCGGGCATCTACAAGTTCAAGTTTACCAAAGTATGTGCATTCTAGTTAGATATTTTTTCCTGAATAAGTGAATCAATTGTTTTGTTAGGGCTTCAAATGCAAGCGATCGCACGGATAACGCAACAGAAAAATCATCGTTATCCGACACTAATACTTTTTCTTCACTTAAAAACAAATAATTGTTGCTGTTTTGATTGTGAGATTCCAAACGATGTTTTGAAAAATATTGGTAGAAATGAGCTTTACACAAGAGAAGACGATTTAGATATAACTGATATGTCTGTAATAGATAGAGAATAATTTTGAGGTGTAAATTTTAAACTTCTAATTTGTATTTGTTATACATACGACGGTTGATCAATAAGTAATGATAATGAATACAAACCAAGGTGATTAAACTTAAAAAATATTTTTATTTTTCAACATAGTCTCCTAACAAGTTAACACATTTAGTCCATCTTTTTAACAAACCCAGGATACCCTTAGAAAAAAATTCTTTGTCTGGACTCTCCCAAAATGCCTCAACAGCGGCCATCATTTCCCTATCATCTTCAAATCTCTTACTCCGAAGGTGTTGTTTGAGTCGAGAAAAGAGGTAGAAGCCACTGAGAGCTAGATCTAGTGAATAGGGTGGGTGTTCAACCAGTTCGAATCCTGTTTCTTTAATTGCATCCATCGCAGCTGCAGCCTTACGAGCCGGTGCGTTATTTTGAAGAAACAGAACTCCGGCTCGCAGTTTGCCGTGTCTTTTCTCCTTTATTGACTGTCGCAATCTTCTCATTTGGTCAGCTTAGTAAGAGCCTGATAGAGTGGCTCCTTTTTCCAAATACTCCACGATAATAATTTTTCAGCGTCCCAAAAAAGGGATGCCATAATCTTTCCTGCCGAATATGACACTTTAAATTTCTTCGGCGTCGATGAAGAGGGTCGCTTCCAGGTCAAAATGGTGGATCCAAGTCTCGTCCATGGTCACGAAATGTAATAAAAAATTCTCATGATCTGCCTGGAACTTTTCGAGATTCATCCTTGAAATGTCGACTCGTTTCTTTTTATGCTCGTCCGCTAACATTCTCGGTACCCAACGCGCAGAAATCTTCGAAGCCTACCATATGAGATCCCTGTGACCTCAGCTATACGCCTAAGGATCACTCTTTTATCTGCCAGCACGACATCTTTCGCGGTGTTCATCTTCAGTGGATCGTCTTCCCAGCTTAAACTCCTTAGCCTAGCGTGCAACGGTGGAATATGGAGAAGCAGAGTCCCCTAATATTTCCACCATGTCGCCGTGAATGCCTTTGGTCGACCGTTTTTTCAAACAAAGGTACTTAATGACAGCTTTAATTCCGTTTTTCTCCATTTTGATGTTCTCTCTTCGACTGTTTGTATTCAAACGAATGTAGCTGCCTGGAATCGTGGCCTATTTATATGTTTTTTTTTCATGCTGACTTGGTGAGTGTACGTATTATAGTAGTACAATTTTTTTTTTGTAATTTTATGCGAACTGGAAATGACCGAATATCATTACTTATTGATCAACCCTCATATAAAAATACATATTGTTTTCATATCAAACCATGTTTATTTCAATTAAATAAGGAAGCATTTATTAGCATTATAATTTTACAAGATCTAGCATTATTTAGCATTAAATAAAATTAAATCTATCATTATTCCAAAAAAAAAATAAATGGCAGGACTGCTTGTACATGCAAGCCATAACTATGAAAAACCCATTAAATGCTAAAATATTCAATAATGCATATTTATTATTAACTAGGCTTTTGGAACTATACTCTTTTAATGCAATATTCAAAATTAATTAAATGAAAATAGAACCGAATCAAATGCATATATTTTAGCTTTACTATGCTGACATAGAACAAGTTTTAATACCTGAAAGATTTATAAACTGTTTATTTCCCAAGCTGATATAGTCGTACATTTAGATTGAAAATTTTGAGATGTGGTCGTTAACACATATTTCACAGGAATAAAAGACCATTCCACATACAGGAATAAAAGATCTAGCGTAGGTCATAAAGTATATTTAATTTATAGATTGGTGCTTAATAGAACGTGGCACGGTACAAAATTGCAAATTTTATTTTCAATTATAGCTTCGCAAATCTATATACTTACAAATACAGTATGCTCAAATACATCCATACATACATTTGAATGGACGGATACAAAAATAACATATTGTTTTCCTGTATCAGCACAAGTATGCTGTGGGCGAGAATTCTGTTAATTTTTCCGCGATATTACGAAATGATGAGGTAGATAAATTAGTCCAGATACGTAAGTAAACCCACACATTGGGATGTATTTTAAGTAAATATTTTGATCAAACGGATATTAAGCGAGGAAAGGAAACGGAGGTAGGCAATAAATATTGCTTCTTTGAATTTTTCGAAACAGAAGAGTCTGTATATGCTTAAAAACATGAAAATATGAACGATCCCATAAACATTCAGATTTTTTATTTAGAATACACTAGAGAAGTAGAGCTTCAAACAAATGAATAAGATTTAAATGACTTTAAATGGTTTAAACTAATTGAAGTAATTTGAAACACTACTGAAACAACTTCCTCACTTATGTTGTTTGAAGTAAACGTATAAGTTTTTACCTTGGAAGTCATTAACTCACAGCAAAAATAAAGGTTCTACGAAAAGGGAAATCAAATTTGCTTGGATAAGAACTTTGCAAGTTATCAACAAGATGATTTTCCTTACTAAGATGATTTTACTTACAACAAGATGATTTTTATTACTAAGAACTTCAAATCCTGAAGTTTTCCACACATTATTTTCATGGCAAAAAAAAGTAAACATGGCCAACAAAACAATTTTTTCAAAGCCTTCAACCCATTCAAGCTCCTCATACAGTTTGCAAGAAAAGTGCATAACATCGTTACCCTTTGCAAACGGATGACTGAGCAAAATTAGTGGTTTTGGCCACTTCGTATCACTAAGGTCCTTTATTCTCCTCAACCAGTCTAGATGAAAAATACTGCCGCAGTAAATCCTCTATAGCATAATCACAGCAATTTTGACTTTCCAATTTGACATACATATTAAACGCGAGTTTTAATTTTTTGAAACGAAATACATCAAACGAATTTTATATTATTATTTACTTTAAAAACTACCTTTTATCTTTCTTAACCAACCAGCAACCCTCTATTTTTTAATAAACTTACGCACATCAACTGCCAAACACGTAAGTATTAATACTGACAAAACAAAACATAGAAGTCGAAGGAATTAAAATGTAAACAATAAATGCCCAAGAAAACATTATAGAAATGATGTTCATCAGGTTCAACATTATAGAAATGATGTTCATCAAGGACGCTTTTCAATCAAGTGAACAAATCAGCCAAAGCACCAGAACTACACATTTTGCGAAAGTAAAGCCAAAGTAGATACTATCCAACGGGAAAATTAATGCGATTGTGAAAATTAAACATAGAGCCTGTAAGTATTCCGTATAATTTTTTCTCCAGTGTAGATGCCCAAAAATAAATTTGCTTACCAGACCCCCGGGTAACCTATTACCACGGAATGTGTGAATTTTGACTCACTAGAAAACAGACTATCTACAACCTCACGAAGTTCCAAGTCGGGACCCGCTTAAGCACTGCTTCAATTTGACTATACTGGCTCACCAATCGGTAACCATGGACTTCAGAAACTACCGCAGCTCATGGGCCAGTAAGGCAACCCTACTTCCGCTTTATTCGCAGTACTTTCTCAACGTATGTTGAGACCGCACGCCAGTTTTCTTCGTCTTGCAGCATTGCATCCACGATCGTTTCAGGTGTTACCAGGCCTAGTGCGCCTCAAACTTACGAAGAGACTGCACATAAAGAATTTGGGCTCAGCATTATCGAGCTCAGTCAAACAGTACCGACCGTATGCTGTGACCACCTCACAAAGTCTGTTCAGGTATTTCCTGAAATAACCATGCCCTCCCTTGCGTTTTCGCGCTAGTAGATAGATCGCGATTACTTCCGATACCACCATCACAGCCACTACTGAAGCCGTGCGGTAGCTGCTGGTGATTCGCAGGGCACCCCTGCGCTGGACATTGGCAATACGCTTCTGAAACTTCTTAGTTCGGAGCGCATATCCCCAAATTTCGGGTTCGTTTAGCAAGATGAATCAGTCATTACCATCAGCAGGTTCCGTTTCGTCTCACTGGGTCCACCGGCGTTGGCCTTTCGCCTACTCAGCAAAGTGACGACTACTAGAGCCCTGTCACATGACCTATGGATGTGATCCCAATACGTCAACTTGGTGTCCAGCGTCATTCCCACACCGACTTGCTGGTCTGGACCTCAACGAAGTCAACTGTCATGGGTATGACAGTTGGTATTCTGCGCTTCGTCAGCATAACAACCTCTATTTTTGAGACTTGGTTGAGTCTGAGTAGTGCGAAATCGGAAGATCTGGAAGTGATTACCGCTACGGCATCATCAGCGTAACTTACCAGAAACACACCCGCAGACATTTTCAGGAACAGTAGATCTTCGTACATGATGTTCCAGATGTCTGGTGCGAAGATCGACCCCTGTGTCGCACCTAAGGTAACAGTCCCAATAACTTCTGAGGTGGCATCGATGGTTGAATGCTCTTTCCGGAATCCACACAAATCAACCCAAATTTTAGTTTAGTGTCAAAGACAACACCAACGTCTATGAAATTATCAATAAGACTGAGGACAGACTACTTTTAGTATATACGCTCTGGCAAAATACTCATAGTTGTCACCAGCGGAATAGAACGGTATAGTAATAGACATGCGCAAAAACCAACATTAGAACCTTTCTCATCAAACATCGGCTGGTTCGCCGGTCCGTTTAATCCGACCGGGCTCGAGTTCACGAATTTTTCCCGACTCATCGGTGGCTTATCGCCTGTTGCGTGCCACACGCCATTGTTTACTTTCTGTTATCACTGGACAGCTTTAGTTCTCTTTCATATCTCGTCTCGTATCACATATTTGTTTTATGTTGTGTGCACAGTTGTGTGTTTGTGTGTTTGTACAACATATCAGGAGTGAAACGTAATCATGTTACGCTTTCATTGAGTAACAAGTTAGCAGTGCTACAAAGGGGACTAAGGGGAATCACCCCGAAAAATTTCCAAGGAAGTCAATGGGTGCGTTACAAGAGTAAAAAAATGGAGAGAAAATTGGAAAAACATTGAATCATATACAATGGCAATAGATGGTGAAAACGCTCTTAAGATTCGAAGGACCTTGAAAAAGCCTAAACTTGAACTACTTGACGACGCATTGTGGATGTGCTTCCGCCAAGAAAGAAGGAAAGGCTTCCTTGATTGAAATGAATCCTACCTTTTTTTGTGTGCTTGCCTTACCCCCAGTCCCAAAGGTGACGGATTAGAGGGGTTCCACTGTGCCTTGTATCATGAACTTGATAACGATTGTTGGGTCAGCGCAACCAATTCTTCCATCAATCTTTTTTTGCTATCTGCATCATCTGCGGAACTGCTTTCACTAAGCGTTCTCCATCTCTTGACGTGTGTGTGATACAATTCTTATTTTCAATAACTTCCAATCACTATGCAATCGTATACATACATGCTACTGTGCACAAACATTTAAAAAGAAAACTTACGCTGTTCATTTTACAAACCGTTTACAAATGGTTTCGAAAGAGCACAAAAATGTCAAATTTACATAAAACACAAAGCGATCAAAAAAGTGTGATGGAAAGATAAAAGCCCTAACGATACTGAACTGCTTCCTTCTAGTAAAAGTGACAACGAAAGGAAAGAAAAAGTCGTTGAAGAAAAATTACTCGAGGTGGAATAAAGTCACGATACCGAAACCACATAATTGTTTGGGATGACGAGCGAGTTGTTCAGGCGGGAGATAAGACGGAACAGGGAAAAAAAATCCAATTGCCTCGTGTATATTTTGATATTGATTTGTCAACTGTTGCTGCCACGCGAACAAAAACAATACCAGAGTCAGAGAGCACAGCCATGCCACTTGATTTTCGAAGCTTTCGACTCTTCCAAACTCAAACACGTTTCCACCAGCGTATCCTTGAATATTCTCGTTGGAAACTTATGATATTCTGCCACTTTTAGGGTAGAAAAAACGAAGAAAGCTCAGATGATGACGTTCAACAACAGGACAGCCGCCTTCCACAAAAACTTAGACAGAGAAATATATCTTAAGGATATGTTTAGACATGCGTCTAAACCATTTTCATTAACACGAGATTATTTTTTAGAAGACGAGATTGAAGTGGAAGTGGTCGGCCCACTTCCATTTCATTGCAGCTTTCTAAAAACTAGTTTTGTGCAAATCAAAATGGGTTCGACGCATAGATGCATGTCTAAACATCCCTTTACTTTGTGTTACATTTACGGCGGAAAGCTAAAGTTGGTTCTTCAGTTTTTACGATTTTTCTGTCAGGCGTTTTTGACTTTGGTTTTGCCGATTCTACACTGTTAATGGTGATCTGTTTGTTTTTGTAACGGAAACGGTTTTAAGGCTATTTTACTTCAGCATGTCTTATGATTTACCTTTTGATGTAACCGTATCAAGTCGAATTGATTGATTGAATTGATTGAAGAAGATTTTTATTTCATTTTTGTTGTACATTCTTAACCTAGCTTAAAGTATAATTAACAATGATAATTTAGCGGCTATACTATTTTGGCCTGCTGGCTTTTATGGTTATTTTTTTCTAAATAATTATTCCTTAAACAGTTTTTATCTTACACACTAATAATACTACCCAGCTTGTACAAGTGCTGGGGTTACCTGAACAATACTTGACTTAAAATCTACCTTACACTACAATTAAGTTCTAACCTATAGTATACCTAATTATAACTAACCTAACCTAATTAGACCTAAAACTTAACCTAGGTCTTACATTTAGCCCCCTCTGTTCCACGGAAGGCCTACATAGCTAAATAGCGCATCCATGAGCTGCCGTTGATACGCTGACTTCGCGGGGCGCATAAATGGCTCATTGGAGCCACCTGTCCACCCTATTGACCGAATCAGTCCGTTTTCATGTCCGTCCGTTTGTCCGTAGAATTTTGTCGTTAATTCTACAACCCGGTCCCTAAGTGGCTTCAGTCCCGACTCCTGATAGAGGAGAAGGTTCTTCGGCCACTTTTTAGTTACCGGGTTGTAGAACCTGCCAGTGCAGAAGCGGAGAATTCTTCATTCGAACATCTCCGCTTCGGCCATGACAGTCTTTGAACAGGTAATCCAGGAAGGGGAAGCATAAGTCAGGATAGGCCGGATCAGGGTCTGATAGCAAATGAATTTAGCTTTGGTGGTCATACCCATCTTTTTGGCGAAAAGGTGTCTGATGCGTTGAAATGCGAATTTGGCAGCTTTTATTTTACGCCGCACGTAAGGATTAAATTTTAGAAATTCGTGAAAATCAACACCGAGGTACTTTAGAGTTGAGCTAGGAGTAATCTTAGAAGTTCCGAACGAGATAGCGAGTTTTTTGGTCTTGTTGCAAATAGTTTGCGATCCCCGATACTTAGAAGGATTGCGAAATACACTAAGCTGTGTCTTACTGCTATTTGGTTTGATGCCCCATTCGTCAAAGTAAATACTTAATTCTGCCAAGTAGTATTCCAGGCTCCTCGCTGCTTTGAGCGGATCTTGGCTCGACGCGAATAAGAGCGTGTCATCGGCATATTGAAGAATTTGAACTTGAGGTTGGCCCACTGGAATGGGAAGGTCAGCGGTGAATATGGTGTAAAGAATTGGTCCAGTGACAGAACCTTGTGGCCCTCCTGACGTGTATCAAGTCGAATGAAATAAAATTAACATAGTCTTCTTCAGTTAAACGCAGTTAGATAAATCCAACTATTAACGGTGCTTACTTATGATTAATAATCATACAGGGTGGTGCAAAATTAATCACCCTATCGGAAGAAGTTATAATTTTTGCAAATGGCGTCGTACGTGAATCATATTTGATATTTGATAAGATACTAGAACTAACTAGGCAGCTGCAGTATACAAACAGACACTCAAAATCACAAAAACAGATACTGCATCACTTAAAATCATTTTATTTTATTTAGTAAAAAAGTTATTCAAAAACAAAATTGGATGATTAATTTTGCACCCAGTAGTTAGCAAGAGCGAAGAGACCGGATTGTTTTTATTCAGATTATGTTTATTTCATCCTGGAGCACAATGGAAGCCTATTAAAAAGGCACTTGCTGCGACTTATTCAATTAAACAACTATCCTTACTTGGGTATATTAAAATTATAATATTTTATCTAAATTATAGTTGTAGTTATAATTTCAAATGTTAATGCCACTTGCATCTATTTGTCCCTCAGAGATTTGTCCCAACTGCTAAGCAAATTGATACAGAGCACGGGCTAAGTTGCGACATGTATGAACAGGAAAGAGATATCTAATACAAAAATAGCATTTATTTAAGAATTAATCTTAATGAAAGAAATCAGTTTTTCACGATGGTAACAAAAAAATAATTTTTATGGTGGCAACATTAAATTGGATCGTTTTATTTCGGTAGACAAATAATAATTCATGAGTACAAATACATGAGTTTTCTTTTTTGATACTTGTACACTTGTGACCGAAGATCGCATTAATTGTAATTGATTCAGACTTCTCCTGGCTGATTATAGATATACGTCTCGTTGCATGCCAAACTGAAGTATTTGTTATAGTTTTGTACTAATTTCTTTAACATTTTGCTAAATTTTGGATTTCAAATTTACATTTGACTTTCCATCCTTTTCCATTTGAAGCTCGTCCTTCGGAGAGATATTCGTACTTCTTTTCTTTTTTTTGCTACCGCAATGGTTTTACAGATGAACAAGAAAATTAATTTTTTACGAGTTCGAAAATAAGATCACTCTCGGACAGTGCTGAAATTTTGCATTCTCCTAAAGAATTTGCTGTGTGCAATGTGGTGAGAAGGGCAATAAAACTATACCAATGTATTTAGTTGCTATTGCTAAAATTGCTTTTTCGATAGCTAAATGGAGCCCATGATTTGCCAAAAGAAGAGGTACTGGTCTCTTTTTTAACAGAAGATATGAAACGTGCGTTGAATTCATAGAATACTGAAAATCATTTATCTAAGCGATTTGCCTGCTTCTATACATCGTGATGGGCCATTGAATGAATTTTGAAGCACTTTCGTTAGAAAATAAAGGAGTCTTTATTGTATATGGGAATGACAGAGAAAGTCAGATTAGAGAGATTAGAAAGGATTTAATTTTTAATTTTTTTTTGAAGACAATCTAATTTAAGTACTATTTGCAATAAAAAAAATTGCTTGTTCTTGATATTTTTACTTTATTTTTGTTTATCTTTTGAATCTTCTTTTAATCTTACACGCTTATTGTCATACCCAGCCTTGTACAGTGGCTGGGATTATCTTGGCAATAGCCACTTAAAATCTATCTTATGCTTTAACTTAAGTCTAACTTATTAACTAACTTAGCCTAAGCAGACCTAATTGCTTATCCTAGGTCTCGCATTTAGCCTCTTATGTTCGTTGGGAGGCCTATATAATTGAAAAGCGCATCCATGAGCTGCCGTTGACACGCTATTTTTACGAGGCGCATAAATGGCTCATTAGAGTCACCTGTACCCCTTAGTGGCCGTATCAGTACGTTCTCATGTCTGTCTGTCAGTCCGTAGAATCTTGTCGTTAATTCAGTCCCGACACCTCATACAGGAGAAGGTTCTTCGGCAACCTTTTAGTTACCGGGTTGTAGAACCTACCAGTACAGTAGCGGAGGATTCTCCTTTCAAATACCTCCGCTTCTGCCATGACAGTTTTGGAACAGGTAATCCAGGATGGATGCATAAGTCATAATAGGTCGAATGCCTTGTTGCGGATTATTTGGGATCCCCAATACTTAGAAGGATTGCGAAACACACAAAGTTGTTTCTTACTGCTATGTGGTTTGATGCCCCATTCGTCAAAGTAAAGACTTAGTTCTGCCAAGTAGTATTCCAGGTTCATCGCTGCGTTGAGCGGGTCTTTGCTCAATAGGAATAAGAGCATATTGGAGTACTTGGACTTAGGAAGATCAGCAATCTATATAGTATAAAGAATTGGTCCAATGACAGAGCCTTGTGATACTCCTGATGCCACAGACCCCTTGGTAGAGTTTGCTCCATTAACGTTGACATAGGATTGTCTGTTGGTAAGAAAGCTTGCAGCGAGTCTTATAACCTCTTACGGGAATCCAAACTCGATCAAAAATACAGAAAAATAATAAACAGAAGGCCTTCATATCATTCGGCATCGAAAGCCTTTTCGATAACTAAAGCACACACCACCGTCGGAGTGTTTTGCACATTCAAGTGAGACACAATTTGATCCTGCAAGTATGAGATAGCATGCCGTATTCCGTGCGTGTGTCTAAAGCCAAGCTGGTGGTCAGGAATCACCCGCGTGAGCCCACAATGATTTTTTATCATTTCCAGACAAATTCTCACAAAAATCTTTCCCAAATTAGGAAGCAGAGAAATTGAACGGAAATTGCTGGCCTCATTGCTTTTGCTCCTCTTATGAAAATGAACAATTTTAGCCACTTTCTATGAGTCCAAAAAGTAATCATTGTTCAGGGCATTGTTAAACCCAACAGAAAGAATTTTGAGCATAGAGAGTGGTAGATGTTTAATAATTAAATTAGACATTCCATCATGCCCAGAAGACTTTTTGGTATTTATACCGCGCAGCAGTTGCACCAAGTATCCACTATTAATAAAGTGAAGCTAGTGGTCTGCATTTTGCGGATCATCCGAAGGATTCTCGGATGTAAATGTGGCTAGTGGCTCGTCGTGTCTATTGAGAAAGCGATTGACCTCCTCTTTTACCATTTGGCTGCTAAGAGCTGAATAATCAGGTGGAGCAGCATTCAGCTGGAGTTGTGTGTCTATACAGGAAACGCGATTAGTAGCAATCTCCGGCTCACACGCTAGATGAAAAGGATTATGGATCGATTTGTCTAAGCCTTGTACTTTAAATCAAAGAATGCTTATACGAGGAGCAAATCTGTCGAAACAGTGCAACATACTCTAGTCTAGCATGGAGAAAAAACCTTAAGCGTTTGTGATGGCAATTCACAGCTAGTCGCTCTTGAACATCAGCTATTAGGGAATCGGGTTTTATACTCAACTGTTATACTAGTTTGACTATCAAGCGAAAAGTCAGTATGGACACAACCCCATAACGGTGTCCTGTCTCCCTTACTTTGCAATTTTATCGTTAACAGTGTTCTAAGAGAACTGTTGCAAAGTGATAGTGTATACAGATTATGCCATAACAGGGAAATTTACCTCGATCTTGTCAGTGAGGTTAAATAATTCCTTACATATTCTTTAGCAATGGAGACAGGAGTGTGGCCTTAGCACTAAGTCTAACAAGACCGAATAATTGTTCCTCTTAAGCAGATATGGAGTTCCTTTCTTTAGTCTGCCGAAGTTCATTGGGACTCATATAAGTTTCAGTAGCGAAGTAAAATATCTGGGACTTATCATGGACTCCAAACTTCAGTGGAAAGAATATTTAGCAAAAACGACTCGCAAAGCATTATGTGCAGGGCTAAAGGAGCAACTTGGGGGGCTGTAGCATCGTATTGTCTCCTGGATTTACACTTATATAGTGGAACCAGCCTTGCTTTACGGAACAGTAGTTTGGTGGCCAGCCGTACTTAAGGCCTTACTGATCTGCTTATGTCACAGCGTGCTAAGACTATATTGTGGGGATCCTTGAATAATGACAGGCGTGAGCCACGCCTGAATCTTAATGCAGGGCGTGTCAGTTTTAGCGGACATCAATTACATTATTGTTCAATCATCTCTGTATCGGAGGTTTGAGACCCACATTCCAAGCAGAGAGGAATGGACGAGGGAGTTATCGCTAGCAAATAATGGTGTGGAAATATAAACCGATAGCCTCACATGTAATGGCAGAGTAGGGTGCGGTATATTTTCAACTGACCTCTATGCACTTGAAGCTTTCCTTCTGCCTGTCGGGCGACTGTAGCGTATTTTAGGCGAGAATGTTGCTGATTCTTGCAGCGACGAACTGGCTATTATATTATCAGATATTCGGAGTAAATATTTGCATTTCCAATGACCTCCACATACGTCTCTTAATGAAATGTCGAGATATCAAGTTATGCATGAGATATTAAATTACATTTCGCTAGCCAGGACTTAGAGACATTAAGGGGAACTGTGAAGAAGACCAACTTGTAAAAGCTGGCACGCTTTTGCCAGAAGTACTTTACCAATTGGCATTCCGATGGCTTCAGTCAAACTGACCATCAGTCATAAATACTTCAAGGACGCTGTAAATTCCTGGGCAAAAGAGCCTTCCTGTCCAATCGATTGTGGGAAATTTTTGACATTTGTCGCACTAGGGCGCTTTTTCGATTTGGGATGTGGGTCTTTTGGTGCAGTAATGGCTGTCTTAGCTGTGCCCAGTCTGTTTAGCAGGCTTACAGCGCAGCTGGGTGCTCCGCCCAACGACACTTACCGGAGCTGTCGATGCGAGGAGGAAAAAAAATAGTTATGCACCTCCTATGTGAATGCTCGGCCCCCGCTGGAAGAAGGATGAAGTCCTTTTGCTAATACTGCTTTACTTGCCTAATACTGCTTTACTAGCTTTGGTGGACTTGAAGGGGATCGCCAAGTTAATCAAAGATATATGGCGGATCTCCGTTTAGTAAGGGTTGTGCACTACAGAATGTGGTATCACAATGAGCCCTTATGTACCTAAGTGTGCCTTCCTCGAAGTCTGTCTGAACGAGGCAGCCGATTAACCTAATCTAGACGTGATGCTTTCGTCAACGCACGGCAAAAGGGGCCTCATACCTTCAGTGGCCTCGAAAACTTTCTCTTTACAGTCGCTTTTATTCAACAGCGGTTTGTTTCAGCTCCCATTTGATACAGGTAATACGAAGTTTAGATTCCAGTTCTTCAAAAATACCCAAGACTGAAAGTTTACGTAGTAAGACGAGCTGTTGCTTGTCAGTTATTTTGTTTTGCACGTTACTTTAGAGTTTATGCCTTTAAATATAGACATGTTCTTAATGTTGCTAGGGCCATTTAATGTAGCACGTAAAATATTATCTTTTTTCTGGTCGCTTTATTTCATTGAGATAAATTCCAATAAGACAAATCGTCGAAGAAGAGTTGTAGAAATTTATTATAGTTTGCGTGTAACTAATTTCATCATTATTTCTATTTTATTTATTGGCGAGCATCACCCACAATATGGGTTTGGTAGACATAATGTATACAAATATAAAAATTCATGCCACAACCTGAATAAAAACATGCTGCTCAAAAAAACGCCAAAATTGGATTATCAAAAATTTGAGTTGAACCTTTAATACTCGTGCTTAAGTCAAACAATAAGCTCTATACTCGTTAATGCTGAGTAACACAAGTGAAAGGTATTATTAAGAAGCGTATGTACATATATATTCACGATTTCAGTTATCATAGACTGTGCTAGCCGCAGCTTAATCAGCTTAGGAAAAGACGGCTTAATAGTTAGTGACTTTTTTATTCAGCTGAAAAATACTTCCATTTTATCCTAGTTCAGAGCTGAGCAATACAACAAAACTATATGAAAAGGACATGTAAACGAAAAGCTCAAGATAGGTAAGTTATGCACGTGTCCCACACAACTACCATGATACCGCGCATATGTTCTGCACGTTTGTTTGTTTGGCATCGGCGTATTCGATAGAGTAGTGGTAGAATTTACACTCTCACAGTCAGAAGCATCCTGACACGAGGTCAATTGTGACGTTTTGTCGACATCCGCAGCCATTGAACTGGGGCAATGGGAGTAATATAAAAATTCCCCGGTACAGCTTCTGCCTGGATCCCATACTGTTTCCCTAATTTATTTCTTAAGTTAACTGAATATAAATAACAAAAACAAGATTTGCATCTTGTTTTCATGATTTTATTTCAAAACATTTAAATTTGGGCAAAAGACCGAAGAAGGCGCGCAAACAAACACCGAGTAATTTAGCTTTTCATGGAGTCTCATAGCTGGGCAAATAGGATTAACATACAAAATCGACATTGCTTACTGAAAAGTCTTACAAATGCTTTGCTTCCAACACATACTCTTCATCATCAATGCTCTTCAACTCGTTGAGAGTGTTTGCTAATTAGGGAGTTTTCATGACTTACCGTTTCTCGAGTTTCAAATTGGCGTTTCACATTTTCTGAGTAGGCTACAGCGCGAGTCCGAGCCACATGGTTTTCGATACTAGGTCAACCTCTCCTGCATCCAAGATTATGCTTCCAGGATAACAAAACCCATTAACATGCGAATAGACTATTTCATATACAAAACACTTGAGCACTAACACTAACTATAGGCAAATATGTAGTAAGAAAAAGCACTTATTTCTCTATCGGAAAATTGGATTAGAAGGCTTATGAAAATGCTTCACGACACAACTCACGAATTTTTATCACTGAAACAGCAAAATAAGGCCAAATTTCAAAAATTTCTATGAGTTTCGAGTGAAACTAATGAATCCACGTCCCTTTAGAAATACACTGTCACCATGTTGATATCTCCAATGTACTGCAAATGTACAGGCGATTTTCGGATTTCTACGATAAAAGGAGACACTAACTTCACCACTTTTTTACCCTTTTACTAAATTTTCCGTAAATATCTACGTTTTGTACCACTTTGCCTCGGTAAAACGATAAAACACAGGGAAAATTTACAAACATATCAGAAATTAACCAGGGGGAGAGTTTTCGGTCGAGCGGTAGCAATCTAGTATATAAGGGCCAACAACGTGTGCATGCATACTTTCTCATTTTCTCACTCACACAACATCGCAGTCACTACGTATGCATCCATCCCCCCAATAAATGTCAAAAGCAAATTTCCTACACTTTTTTTTTGCAATCTTTGGCAAATTCATCAGCTTTCCGCGCGCATCACAGCTTTAACGTAATTTAATGGTCCACACACGAAACGAGATTGAAAGAAAAACAATTGATAAAATTTAGCAATTGTTAATCAGTGAACATAAGAATTTAAAACCACTACACCCTGGGAATGTGTTGAAACCGAGTGCTCTCCATAAGAAAATTTCCACTTTTACTCAGAAGGCGATTGGAACGTACTTTCACATGGATTCCACATAGGTCCACAATTGTGTGTTTCACAAAACATAAGCTCATAAGCTTACGAAACTTTCTCTTCTGATACTGATGGTAAGAGGAAAATGAGAAAGTCAGACAAGTGAAAAGAGAGTATCGTTCTCGCCACGAAAAGAATTTTCATCAGCACCATTTCTCCCTACTTCACCGAGGTGATTCCGAGAATCATAATATTAGCTCGTCTATCGTTGCGAACTTTGGATTCCCATGTTAGATTAAGAATAGCGAATTGTAAATGATTGCATTTTTAGAGAAGCAATATGAACTTACAGATTTACGCATAAAGTGTTTTACATCCGATTATTTTTGAAATTTATTTCAAACAAATGGCGTTTGAAAGAGAATTTTTTTGTTTTTGGTATTATATACAACAAAAATTCAGAACAAATTTATATAAAATTAATATTTGTAAAATTTACTTAAATTTATTTAAGTTTAATTCAGTGCAAATACATGAACTAACATTAACTTCGATCGAATTTGAACAACAAATTCATGTATTATTTACTAAAAGGATCCAGAGCCATTTATTCGATAAACCAAGTAAAAATAAATTCATTTTTCGTATATATGTATACGAGGGGCATATATAAGAAAAATACGAGGAGCATTCAAATATAAACGAGCATTTTACTTTTAAGGACCTAGAAAGCGTGTCGAAGATAAGCTGGACATCAGTCAAGGTAGAGGAAATACCCGTCTAGATGACTCAAGGCCAGGCCGGCCACCCGACCGGTTAGTTAAGTTGTCCTACAAAGAGCGAAAGAGAGGTTCATCCTTCAGTTGCGCAACACATTATAATAAAGTTGTCAACGAATGAAGGCGTTAAACCCGTCGAAATTCGAATCCGAGTGCGTGCATAGGTCAGGAAGAATACACTTTCATGGCCACGAGTGCAAGCCGAGCTCAAGGAAGGGCGTGAAATGGTAGAAAATGTGAGTCACCAAAGCCGCCCATGCTCCAGCATTACGATTGGCAATATCGCAGCAGTTCGCAAGCTCACTGAAAGAGATCGTCACTCCATTGTAGCAGCAATCAGTAAGGAAACGGAAAACAGTGTTGAAAGTGTACACACCATCATCCGAGACCACCTTGAAATCCGAAAAATCTCGGCGAGGT
The DNA here is from genome assembly GCA_947369275.1 of Nemotelus nigrinus. Classification (NCBI taxonomy): domain Eukaryota; kingdom Metazoa; phylum Arthropoda; class Insecta; order Diptera; family Stratiomyidae; genus Nemotelus; species Nemotelus nigrinus. The sequence goes on from OX376372.1 coordinate 218,021,192, forward strand.
TTCTCAAACGCTTCTTGCTCGTTTTCGAAATGAAAGGCAGGCTTTTTTGCAACTCATTCTGAAGTGCTTCAAAACCTGGGCTCACCACTATACTTCCGAGTCAAAAAGGGTTTCTATGAAGTGGAGAAAAGAAAGGGAGCCAAGACCATCAAAAATCAAAACTTGCATGTCAGCTGGTAAGGTGATGTCAACGGTTTTTTGGGACTCGAAAGGAGTGTTACTCGTTGATTTCCTTCACGAATGCAGCACAATAAACGCTGCTTACTACAGTGAACTTTTTGACCAGGATCGAGGTATATATCGATCGAAAAGGCGCTGCCAACCCATCCGAGACATCCTGCTCTTGCACAACAATGCAAGACTCCACGCTGCAGCCTTAACAACCCAAAAATTGTATGAATGCATTGGACTACACTTAATTATCCTCTCTACAGCCCTGACTTTTTACCTCGCCGTTTCGATATGTTTGGGCCTCTCAAGGAAACACTTGGAAGAGCGTTTGACGCAGGGGCGGCGGAACAAATTTTTCTGGGGTGGGTAGTAAATAACTATCGATTACTGCAGATAAGTGGATGATTGGCATATATTTAAAAATCGTTTAACGCTTAAGTGAGTCATGATTTTTTAAAGCCTCCACACTTTCGAAATACAAAAAAAAATTTCGAATGTGCTTTGATCCACTCCTTCCTGTGCTTTCAATAGCTGAAGCCTCTGTCCACCCATGTTTCCTTTGATTGTAAATAACAGGCAGCAAAAGAAAGTAAAAAACCAGCCTCATTTGTATCGAGGAACGGGAATTGGGTTTTGCATCTCTGATTTGCTTTGGGTATAACCAATGTTGAAACATTGGAATCTGAAAAACCATAAGAAATGTTTTTATATGTATACGTATGTTAATACTAGCTGTCGATGGGAAATATCCACTTCATTAGTGAATCACAAAGGAGAGTTTATATAGAGGAAAGTAGAAGCCGAATAAGCCAAATTTTAAACAATTGATTATGTCGAGGAAACAGTAGAATCGATTGGCTGTTTCGCGACTTCGGAAGTATTGTCCATGAGTCCTTCATTAATACTTTTCAACTTTATGACGAACCTGTCCATTATGTTTTTAACGTAACTACCGTTACCTGAAATCACGTGAACATATCTTTCACTTTGAAATATGAAGTGAAAATGTACACATTAAAAAATTTGCTTGATGATTCCTGCTTGACTTGACTTACTTACGATTTCGCTGGAATTTAGTTCCTGTAGCGATGGAGCTAGAAATAAAATTTTGAGATCGTAGCCATGTTGTGCACCACAGTGTATTCGTTTACGGAATATCGCTGCGGAAATTCCGAAAGAGCCTTCCCCTTTCGTTTTCCTACACTCTGTCCTAATTCTTTCGCTATTTTCTTGTTACTGCGTATATATAATTTGTAGATGCTTAAATTTGAGCTGAAGGTCCTCTAGGCCGGTCACACAAACCAAAAGCCGGCTCCTTACGCTAAAGGAAGTGATACACTAAGGTGTGCATTGGCTACCAAAAAATGTAGGGTATGTGACTAAGCGCTATACATATCGCTTAAAAAATACCACAGGGTAGATTTCCTCGGTAGTTTTGACCATAGAATAAATATGCAAAGAAAAGAAGCACTCCATTTACTCAATGCTGCCCAGTTTTCATCAACTATTTTGATCGTTCATCATCGCCATTTTCATAATTGAGGCTGTAGGTTATAAAATGAGGACCCTAGCTCATAAAACCAAGCAGCCCACCTCTTTGCCATATGCATCATCGGTTTTAGTTCGAATTTTTTTTTCTTGCTTCTGTATGTCGTATCTCTTTACATTGGTTTTAGCGTTTTGATTGTCTACGCTCTGTCGTGTTAAGGAAGGGTACATACCACCCAAAAGGTGCTCGTCTGCATCAAATCGGATTGGTATTATGGGTCCGTGAGGTAGTGGTATGTTGTTTAGTTTTATTAAGAATAGTCATGACATTTGAAGTTTAACTCCGCAATTTTTGGATCTGGAGATTGTAAGAATACGTATTTAATTTGGGGCTATCAGCTTCAGACCATCCATTCGATCGGAAAACATTGCAATATGTAAAATTAATTGAATGTGCGTTTTACTGTAATACTGGTTACAATTTACGCCTTTAAATGTCATTATATTACCACTTATGGCTTGTAGAGTACTCAAGAAACCACCAGAAATCGCATGTTTTAACGGAATGTGGTAGTTTTGCTTGGCAAATATTTTTGACATTCGTAAATTATGTCTTTGTTTCACGTTTTGTTTATTCTACTTTACCACAAATAGAGAAATAAATTACCAATTTTTTCATATAGGATCGAAACTTTAGGGTGGGTAATTACCTGCCGTTTGGTTTCCCAGGGGGGTAGTACTACCCACACCGCCCAAGGCGTCCGCCGGGCCTGGTTTGACGAACGATCAACAGTGTTTACGCGCTTTGGTTGGATACGCAACCGAAGTCATTCTTCGAAAACGGCATGAACCAGCTACCTTTTCGATGGGAAAAATGCATTACTGAGGAGGGTAACTATGTAGGAACATAACTATAGTGTGTGTTCTCCTTAAATGGGAAATAAATTTGTATTTGCAAATAGCTCGTTTATATTTGAACGCCATTCGTAAAACTCATCAAATTGTATTTAAATAAATAAAATAAATACAATGAGTTTAAATGAAATTTTATTGATTGAATTCATAAATATATCGAATTACTAGCTCATGTTCATCTTGCAATAAAACACCGCCCTGATTCTTAAAATCTTGACTTTATCCTTAGGCTAAATTTTCATACTTTCAAATTTTCCTGTAGGGTGAATGTTCCTAATATCGGCCTGCTCCAAAAGTTGGTCACCCGAAGTTGTTTGTCTCATAGCAAGCATCAGACTCGTCAAAATGAAATCTAAAGTGCAATATTTGGAACAGTAGCCACTGTAGGTACTTGCTTTGGATGCCTTTTTAACGAGTTTGATCCAGGTTGCCAGATAAGAAAGGGTTCAAAAGAACAGTTGCTACAGGCCGAACTTGAGAAGCAAGGTGGCCGACCTTTGGAACAACCACTTTAACTGACAACCACTTTAACTGAAATCGATATTCTATCTCCAAATAGCCTCTACCTAGATTATACACTATAGATTCTTACGTATCTATAGTGATACGTCCATTGGAAATGTTTTGTCAATAATTACCAAGTGTGATTCACGTTTCGCTTGGAAAGTGAAAGTTATTCAGTTATTTACACGCTGAAGACAAACATTCTGACTAACTAACGCTGAAAACTTATTTCTATTGTACATAAGTATGTATTTATATTCAGACCCTCCATCATAATTAAGATAGTGCTTGAATACTATAGCAAATATTTTCTCACGCAGTGTCGATACATTACAGAATATGCATTATGTTTCTATGTTTCAATAAGATCATGTCCGAGCTCTATGACGGCACAATTATCCTGGAATCTCTAATGCTATCTCCTAAACAATTTCAAATCAGCCACGTGATGTAAGTAAAAAAAACACTTGCACTCACCTTCGAGTTGTTAACTTGCCAAAATGCCGCTAAATTTCCATGCGATGCACGTGCACATTGATCGGAAAAAAGTGGCTTTCCCGGAGACTTGGTAGAATATTGGAACACAAACTCGCAAAAGCTGGGAAAACGAATACACTCTTCACATGCATGGAAGCGTGCGTTAGCACATCGCTCGCTCCAAACCGTAAGAAAGCTTAGTGATTGATGGAAATTCAAGAAAAGCTAATTTCGTCACGCTGTTTTTCTTTCTCCCAGGCGCTCGGGTGAAAGTCGAGAAAAATGAGAAAACCTACGTACGCATTGTAAAAGCACGGAACAAATTTTCACCGAACCGGGATTTGTATTGACTAAGAAAGCTGCCAAGTATTCTCTGTCATTCAAAGAGAATGGACCCTATATATTTTCATTATATAGAAAACATAGAAAAGAGGTTCTCGAAATATTGTTAATACTTGAAAGAACATTTTAATCAGAGTAAAAACAGGAACGCAAATTTTCTAACGACTGACAAATCAAACGTCCAGCAAACAAACTACAAAGTATAAGTGAACAAAAAAGAATTTCCACGTACATAATTCTCAGCAGCTTCCATTCTCTATGCTGTGGAGGCGATAATCCAAAGAAAAGCTTCTTAGGCCTGTAAACAGAATAGAATACACATCATACATGCACGTTCCGTTTACTAAATATTTCAGTACATTAAGTTTTTTGTGGATCCTATCCAAAGAAAATGAAAAACAATGCTATCTGAAATTATTTGTATTATTATCAAGAGATTTCTGCAATTTAATAAGGAGAATAATTTCAATAGGTTACAAACAATCTTATTAAAGTGCGTATGTACGGGCTACGCATGATATCCATACAAGCAAAATCTTTAAATCTAAATTTCAAAATACATAAAAACAAATTCCATAGTAAGCGAATCTATACTTTCAGAATACAAAATTTCAAAATCCATAAATTAAGGTACATTTTAGCATATGCGTGAACTATTTCGAAGCAGCACCGAAATATTTCACTCATACGCTAAAATGAACTTCAGTCGTGAGAGTTAACACCTATTTTGTGTTTCTTTCTCTGCAAAGCACACGAGCACATCTACGAATAATTTATTTTTTCCTTTGTTGAAACAACAGAAATGTCCATCTAGCTTTGATCGCAAACTTCGTCATCGTGGCACAACAGTCCGACATCGGGCCCTGGCCACCTGGATCGTTGTCCTCCAATTATCTCGGTCACGTGACCGCGTCCTCCAGTCTTATTTATTTATTTATTTATTTATTTAATCCCTTGCGCTACAGATACAATTCCAATTACAGCGTCAAGAAAGCAAAAAAAAAAGAATGAAACATAAAAAAGGAAAAGAAATAACAAACATAATTGAATAATTTGAAAACTAAAATTAGGACTAAGGTAAATAGCAATTTAAGGTAACATTTTCAATATATGTTTGAATTGTGAAAAAGATTGCGGGAGATGACCAAGCTTAAGGGCGTTATGCGTTCTAGGTAGACAAAGCAAAGGTGGATGGAAATAGACTTCCGTACGTACGAACGGAACAGAGAAAACCTCCGATGATCGACTAGGACGACTAGATTCACGTCTGGTTATCTGGGAACCAAGATCCGACAAAAAAATGCCTTGGCAAAGTTTGAAGAGAAAACACTCATCGAGGAACCATCTCTGAGATTGCAACGAGGACTTACGAAGGAGGGAAAGACGAGAGAGGATATTGAATTGGAAAAGAAGCGAGTGAGTGAACCTGCGCTGAACAGATTCAATGGCGTCAGATAAATACTGAAAGCGCGGAGACCAGATTTGGCACGCGTATTCTAGAATATTGCGTACTAAGGAGACAAATAAATGAATACAGGAGGAAATGTTGGTAAACATATGTATACGAAGAACGCAAGACAAATCCAGCAATCCTAGAGGCTCTGGATGTCATATTCATGACATGAACATCAAATCTTAATTTTGAGTCAAATACCACACCCAGGACTCTAAAATGCTGGACAACTGACAGGGAAATTGGACAGGGAAGGGAAGTAGGGATAGGGAAGTAGGACGCCCATCGTATGTTAATTCTTTCAGTGCCCCTCATAATAGGTATGTTCGCTTACTTTCAGTCACTCAATTTTACTGAATTTTCCTGAATCATGTGGTGGGGAAATTCATGATAAGTACGAAAACGCTCTCATTGCATTTCCGGAAAATTGACAACCAAAAGTGTCAGTTGTCAGTTTTTGGGAGAACAATAGTAATTATAAATTATCGCCACACAAATATTCGATCTTCAAAACAACATTACGCAAAAAATATGTTGCTCGATTGGTGGACTTAGGAAATTCTGCACAGGTACGTTGCTTTCACCAGGTGATGATCGGAGTCGCTCCGCGGTACGACCGAACATCCATCACACTTGACGCCCATCTCTCGCTGATAAGGACGTGATTGATTTGGATGACGGTCTGTGCGTCTGGAGATTTCCAGGTCTGCTTATGAATGCGACGGTGTGGAAAGCAAGTTGAGCTTACAACAAGGTTCCTGCTGCAGGCGATGTCGATTAGACGTTGGCCGTTATCGTTGCATTCTTCGTGGATGCTGTGTCCTCCAGTGGTCCCCTGATGCCAACTTTCATTCCCGACTTTGCACTGAAATCTCCCAGCAGCATTTTTACATCGTTTGATGGAAGTGAGTCGAAGAGAGTTTCAAGGCAGGCATAAAACTCGTCTTTTTCTGAGTCTTCTTTAACTTCAATGGTAGCGTGCACATTGATGAGCCAGAGGTTGAAAAATCGCCACTGAATGCGAATCGTCCACAGCCTTTCGTTCACAAGTTGGAAGTCAGTAACGTGCGGCTTGAGCTGCTTATTAACTATGAATGCTACTCCAAGCTCCTTTTGGCCCGACGGTTTGTCGCTTGCAAAAATTGTGTCCGATTCCTCGTCGTTGATCTTGCAGCCTAGCCAATTTGTTTCCTGAACTGCAATAATATTCACTTTATACCGTTCGACCTGATGAAGGAGGGCCTTCTCGGCTCCCGGTTTGTTCAGAATAATCCTATGTGTGTTTGCGTGCTCGTCGTTGTTGATCCGTCCTTCCGTAGCATTTGTTCCAGTTTTCTTCTCGAAGGAAGTTTTTACAAGGATGAGCTCTCGGCACATCGCTCAACGATTTGCATGTGGGCCTCGGTGAAAGTTACTTCAGAACACTCGCCGCGTGCCAAAGTTCACACAACTATGTTCCAGGTCTGACAACGTGGCTAATCCTCCCTAATGACATGAGACGCTTGGGTGTATTTCAGCCATCAGCTGCAACTATACAAATTTTACTGAGGATAGAGTTACCTCGTTGCCTCAAACCCTCCTCCTTTCTCCGGGCTTGGGACCGGCATGTCACAAGTTAGACTTGCGATCGGCGCAGTTTTGTAATTATGGATACCAAGAAAATTGATATCGAAATCGTGGATTTCATCAAAATTTATGGATTTATGAAAATAGAATGAAAATTTATACAAAATGTATGCCCTGTCTCAATATAAGGATGATGTAACAGCAATACAAAAGATCAGATGAACAAGGAATGGTGTTTTATAAAAGAAAGAATACGCAATTGTAATCCAAAGCATCATGTGCTCGGGGCAGGCTTCTTCGACAGCCAAAAAATGAAGTATATCACCATCGGCCTTAACGCTATCAGTGAAAAGCTATGCGTCTTTCGAGTGTGAGGCAAATTTGAAAACATTAGCCTCATAAACGTTCACGCACCTACGGAGGAATTTGCTGACGACGAAAAAGAATCATATTATGAACAGGTCGAGCGAATCCTCGGAAAAACATCCTTGGAGATTTTAACGCCATAGTAGGTCGGTCAGCTCGACGAAGAATTGGAGGCTCCACCAATGCAAAAAGAACACCTTATCCTGCCGCCACCAAGCATAGAAGAGGTACGAAGAGCCCACAAGTCGATCAAATATGGAGGGCCCACATTACACCCAAGGAATTCATGAAATTATATTGCAAGTATGGCAGCACGAAGAGATGCCAGAAGACTAGCGCAAAGATATAATATGCCCCATGTAGAAGAAAGGAAATGTAATTATAGGCAGGAACTATAGGGGTATAAAATTGTTGAGCACCTCCTATAAGATACTCTCCTCTGTCCTGCAAGATCGAATAGCCCCATACGGGGGCTTATCGGATAATATCAATGTGGCTTCATCCCAGGCAAATCAACAATTGATCAGATCTTTACTCTCAGGCAGGCGGTGGAAAAATGTATGTATGTTATCTACCTAGAAGTAGATATAATTACTGAAATAAAGCTCTGTAGACTTCGGTGGGTAGGACACCTAGCTCGAATGAGCAAATAGGATCTAGCTCGGAAAACCCTTTGCGGCAGATTTTACGGAATAACTTGCCTGCACTGGAAGGATGGCGTTGACTAGGACGCTCGGAGTTTGGAGGTGTCCAATTGGATGACATCGGCTCGCGACCGGAACCGATGGTAAAAATTTTTGAATGCAGGTCACGCGCACTTCGTGCCACGCAATCAATTCGCGTTGTCTTATTCGATCATTCATGTTACAAAAACTCACGCTGTATCAGGTCAAGCTGCACGCGCCTCACACGTCTCAAATTGCGGGTGGCCTAAAACCGGCACGTGTTGCTCGTGCATTGTGTCCTGACGCGTGTAACAAGCACTGGACACGTCATACGTGTAGCGCTGCCATTCACAAATTTGGACACATGTTGCACGTGCGGCGGCACGCGACTCGTGTCTCATGCGCGTGGTATGATTTGATTTCTTACGTACAAAGGATGATTCGATTTCTTGATTTGTTAAATTTAATTGTAAGTAGTCATAAAATGCTAGCTGTAGAAGAATACATAGCTTATATGCATGTGTATGCCTGTACTCCTCATTTCAATAAGGGACTCCAACAACATATAATTTGAACTCATTTAGCTACTAATGACCAGCATCCTTCCCTTAATTAAAACATAAATTATTGATTGAAGTAACAGCAATTGAAAACACTCGAAACTCTAAAAAAAATAACTGCATAGGAAGTTTTAGGGTTAAAATGAAATCCAGGATCAACACCCGCGAAACTTTTTAAAGTTATGAAATCTTAATATTTATTGATCATTACCATTTGAAAATTTAATACCATCACTTAGTAGAGAAATGACCAAAATTTACAAAAACTACCATAGCTGGTGCCCCTTTCATTTTTCCTACCAAACGTAGAGTAAGGTCCAGCTACTGTGTGAATTTCGTTTAAATCTGGTGATTGGATCGAAATTTATAGGAGAAAAAGGCAGCTTTCTGTTTCTCAGTGAATTTTTAAGACATCTGCTCAGATATCTGCTCTGCGGTGTGTGAACATCTTAACATTCGTTTTACGATGAGTTTAGTTTCTGCGAATCGAAATATTTTCAATTTGAAAATTAGTATTTTCAAGTTTGATCATCATCATAATGGCGGTGTCCCTCAGTAGCTGAATGAAAGTTACTGGCGGTATTTTTAGTTTCTTTTCTGGTTCTTGTTGTTTTTCCTCCTGTGACCTAAAGGAATGATCCGATTGGAGGGGGTTTCCCCGAAAATCTTTTATTACTTTCTTGCGCTGTATCAAATGCCTTATATTCCCGTAGGGTTTAAAGAAAAAGAAATTTCAACGAGACTGAAAAACAACCGATAATAAGATTCATTGACCATAGAGTCCACGCTTGAGCACCGGCCGCTACTCACAGTCGAATGTTTATATCTATTATCAAATACTAATTTATTTTATGGAAACTGCGAGGGAATAAAACGGTGGTATTTCTCATTCCGATTCTTTAATTCTACGGGTTTTATAAACTTCTTTCGGGAGATCTTTTTTCAACCTCTAGCAACACTAGTTGGCAGCAAAGTAATTTAATCAATCAATCAAGCTATTGCTATAGTTGCAAAGTCAGTTGCAAAGAATTATCAAAAGTTCAAGTAGAAGTCGATTATTAAAAAAGGCAAGGAAACAGGAATGAATTTTTATTACGTTATGATTACTATACATTTTATTTTTGCTCCTATATATTTTCAATTTAGCTATTTTGTCTCGTCATACAGTTCGGAATAAATCGTGCATTTTTTTGTAATACTTACATCAAAGAGTAGTAGTAGTGACAAATGGAAAAATCAAAGACATCGTACATTAAATTCGATATCAAGCACTTCTTAAAGAAAGATTGCTTATCTTGAGTAATTTTCCTTTCCCTTTCCAATATCTTATATATCGTTAGTGATTTTCTATTTGTTTATAATTTTAATTTAACGGACTAGAAAGGGAACTATCGATAGGAAACAAGTCTACTGTACTTAGAGAAACACACACTACACTAAGTATTTCGAGCATCATATCTCTAATGATTTTTACTTTTGCAAGCTAACTCGGAGTTTCGTTTCTATAATTTTCATTATTTTTTTTCAATTATGCCTCTATATTATAAACTTGAGATTCAACTTGATTTTATTACTGTAACTTGCGTACAATTAACTTTGTATACATTCATTTTTCCAACTCATTTTATTTTTAATCTTGCGATATTAACGAAAGCGTTTAATATAATTTTTCTCTCATTATTTTACTATTATTACATGTATATGTAAAATATGCTTGGAATAAAAATTATTTTCTTAGCGTACTGTGTCATTTGATGTAGAATGCGTATATATAAAGCGATATTATCATGAGTAATTACGAGTAAGCAAATTTTTACACCAAACAATATATTGTAAAAAAAATCGAATTAATTGTAGACGCTCGAGAGCTGTTTGTTTTCTTTCTTTTTTGTTTTAATAAAGAAAATTCATTTTTTATGCAATGATAACGAAAATAACAATACAGCATAATAAGACAACATGATCGTTTGACCGTTACTTTTATATTGTTCACAATAGCACATACAAGACTTTCTTTCATTTACTTTATGGTTCATTCTTCATAGCTGTAGTGTATATAAAATTAGCAACGAGTTTCGTAGAGTCCACTGCGGCCAATATATCGCACCCATTTTATAACATCATGATCAGAATAGTTCAACTTCGGTTCGAACACCTTCAAATAACGAACCTGAAACGAAGAACAGTAATGAATTGCAAAATATGGCTATACTGTTAGCATATCAATATATCTGTAAATATAACAAGCATAATTTGATAATATATTCTATATACTACCATAAAAAGCTCAAGAGATATCGATTATAGTAGATGAAGGAATGTAAGATAATCTTCTATTCGTGAACTTCGTTTCCATGTAATTACCTTCAAAAACAAAGAATATATCTAGCATAATTTCTAATAATTGCTTTGCTATTCGGATAAAACTAAATTTGCTTAATTTGTTAGCCTCAGGCCCCTCCCTAAAAATCAGCAGACCAGCCAGGCTAAAAATATAACAATAAATTGATTGAAGTTATTATGAATACGTAAACTTAAAACCTTTCGGCCTTCTTAATTGGGCCAAGCCTGTAAGGACTTTTCACATTAAGATACCATTTGGCCTGGCTGGTCTGTTGATTCTTAGGGAGGGGCCTGAAGCTATCTGCCTCAACTCAATCAGCCTCTTGGATTGAAGCAAATTTCTCTTTCTTTTCTTTCTTTATTTTGTTCCTTTTCCTTTATTTTTATATTGCGACTACTATTTCGTTGACGGATGAAATATACGTAGCGTTACTCAGTATTTTACGACCCACCCCAGCCGCGGAGAGCTAGCAAAGCGACACTCCAGCATCCGTCAGGGTAGAATAAAAGCGTACTCCGCTAAGGCGTACTAGAGGCCATCATGGCCATTTCTAGGGCACCCTGCTCTAGGGGAAACTAACTATTGTTTTGCCATTGTTGATGGTCTTAGCCATCTCAACAACTTTGCTCTCTGCTGGACTTAGGTTTGGTTGAGAGCCTAGCCAAGACGTTACCTATTGTCGCTACAAATCCTTTATGCCCAGAAAAAAATATAAAATTTCTTTTATGGTTTTATAGATTCGCAAACAATTTAGATTAGAGGCCTAGATAAATGAAGCGGATAGATAGTGGATTATTGAATAAACCAATTGGCACCATCAATCCACTTATTTGAAGATTGGTTGCTACGCGCAACTTGGATCAATCATCGCACAATTGGAGTAATATAAATAAACCAAAGACGAGTAACTTGTGTGCTTTTCGACTAGCCATATTCTGTTGAGAGACGTTGACACTATGCAAAATAGAGAAGGCCTAACCAACCATCAGTCTAGGAATATTAGTAAGTTTCTAAATCGACCGGTTTATGAGCAAAAAAGGCACTTTTGTGCCCAAACAGTGCTTTTGGAAATATAAAGTGTGTTGCAAGCGGATATGTCAAGTGTCAACTGAAACTACCGAATAGAGATGGGCAAAATGCCTCATGACACATCACTGATCGCTCTTTTTTACAGTATTGCGCCGTACTCTCAGTACACTGTTCGCTTCGCATTTCATTAAGTTTATTCAAACGAAAGCTTCCGCTCGCAGACTATGCTGTGCTTTTTTCAGGCGTTGCACTGTAAGAAAGAGCTATCAGTGGTGAGCCATGAGGCATTTTGCCTATCTCTACTACCGAACAATTAACAAGAGTTTCTTTTATACGAAATTTTACTGGCGTTTCGAAAAATCCACCGCCGAAATGATTATTTTGATCTTCGCTTCTCGCTGTAGTAGTATTATCTTCCCTATCCATTATTTATTACATAAGTTAGTTAATCTTGTAACTATACATAAGTTTGTTAATCTTTTCTACTTGATATAGCAAAATATATTAGTCATTATTTCTTTTGATATATGTCTCCCTCGAATTACACTGTACTTAAGTTACGCTTTTTTCAAACAATTTTTGCTTTAAAGAAAATATATAATAATGCATAGACCAATTCTTTAATAATTTTGCTTGGAATAACGTTGTTTAATCAACTAATTAACCACATAACTTTAGGGAGACCCGTATTATTTTTAAATTGCCGATTTTAAGATTACCTTGAATCCTGATGGCGCAAATGGAACTTCAAAGTTCATTGAAATAGGTGGCCTAGTCCATTTCTTCTTTGTATCCGTTTCGAGAAGCTCTATTTCTGCAGAGAGCTGAGTTTCTTTCATTCCTGCCATTCTTTTTATCCTACAATAAAAGGGAGTTTAATCGGTTTTCGAATATTAGGAATAAAATTCAACTCACTTCCAAACAATAGCATTTTCTGAAGCTTTGTACTTGGCTTTACCCTTCAAGCATATCAACTGAACGCCAGATGTATTAAGTGGCGTGGGAATTTTCACTTCAATCTTTTGACCAAGCAGAGATGGTTTAAAGTTCGATTTTAAAACTACTTTCACTTCCATTTTCGTACGTCCAACTTCGCGTACAAGTGGAATTACTCGGAACGGCAGTGATATATCTTTCGTTGTACGATAACGCATCAATTCAAATTCACCATCGGGTGGAATAAAGCTGATTGAATGTTCCGTTTCGAATTTACTTAATTTAACACATTGATGAAATTGGCAGTCATCTATGACCACTACTGGCTTTCCAGAACGCGACGTTTCCGCTTCTGAGTTTCCTGATAGTCCGCGACCTTTTGCTTCCATTACTATTTTGTCATTAATACCAAACTTACATTCAGGCATACCTAAAACATTGAAAAAGCATTGTTATTCTTTCTTGATAAGGCTAAAGTTTCAATTATTAATATACATTGAGTTTAGAAAAGACTTCTAAGAAAAACTGCAAAATAACGCCAGAACAGAATTTAGAAATACCTCGACTAAAAATGTTAAGAGGTTCCATAAAAGGCGTGAAATCTGAGGTTTTCATTTAATTCCAGGCGCCCAAGAATAACACAAATTTGGCTTATAAATGTTAGTTCTTAAAAACAAAACCACCAATCGAATCAAGTAATTTAAATCTGAATAAACCTAGTAGTCTTCGAGAATCAGTAAAAATTATTTTTATCTGGTTTTTTTTAATCTATTGAGGTATCATTTATCAACTTATAAAAGATTGGCGTTTGGAGTTCGTTCATCCTCATACCAATTTGCCTAGGCATTGCATTGAACAGTACTCCTTAATAATCATATATAATTACTCACCAGACAGGTAAGATTTCATAACAACTTTTCCAGCTACATGTGCCGAAAGGACCTGCCCTTGTGGACTCATCAGTAAATTTACGTATTCCAGTACATCCAAAAATAGCTCGTTACGACGGTATTTGATACCTTCACGCCTCCAGCCAATTTGTCCGGTAACTTGCGATGTTATTTGCATTTGTTCTTCTTTTGTCGCAGACTTGATACCTTGTTGGGTAATGAAAGTTTTAAGAACACCGGTGTCAGTATTTTGAGGGTATCCGAAATCCAAGATTTCTAAAATCATTAATACATATCTTCTATAAAATTTTGTAGAGCAAAAACATTATATAAACTTACCGTCAAGCAATTCATATATCAAAACGAAGTTATTTTTAATGTTATCCTCTGAAATTTTGCCAAAATAAGACTGCATAACTTCGATAATTTTCAGAAGGAATTCAAAGACCATTGCAGCATTTACATTTTGCTTCGTGACAGCAGCTAGCCAAATATTTGCTCTCTGAAATGTATTCGGTTTTCATCGATTGTTTCGTTGCTCATTTTGTTTAACTTACTTTAATATGAAAAAAGCTGGTACGTGCAATGTTTGTTACAGGTGATCGCACCTGCTGTCGTGCGTGAATGACGTTGACACGGAATGCATCAACTGCATTCCGGCCAATGTCATCACGATAGACTCTGGATATTAGTACTTCACCCTTGTGGTTATAGACAAACAGTCCTCCAATCATCTTTGCCCGCTTTGCTATAAACTATGACCACAGCAAAAACTCCCCACTGTACTTTCAAACTGCAAAAATGGAGAAAAATAGCATTACAATGTTCGCAAACGCAGCCAAATAAAAAATGGGACTTATGCAGAATTATAGTCAAGAACATTTTTATTAATGTTAAAGCTTGTTCAGATTATGGACGCAAGATTTATAATTTTTATAAGTGTAAAAAAATGAGTCGCTGAGGAAAACAAAAATCGTAGCAAACGAATATGTATCCGTCCGGGTAGGGAAAAGGGGGGTACTATAGGCTCCTAAGTGTATTTCTGTGTCTTGACTATCAGTTTACACCGTTAGCATACAGTCCCAAGTCGTCAGTCGTCGCTGAGAAGCCTTTGAAGCAGATTAAGGGGTCAAACAGACCCCATATGTACTCGACGTCAATTTTGATGTAAAAATTCAATTTTTTTGACTTAATAAATCAATAGATTAATTTAAAAACGCAAAAAAAATAAGTTTGCAAGTGCTTTTATTTTTGGTTTTTAGCAATATGACGTATAATCTGCGTTCTAGTGCACACAATAATATGTTAACTGAAGACAATGATAACAATTTTGGCGACAGTGATACCTCCGAAGACGACCATGTCTCGGAGCAATCAGAATCTGATTTTTCAGATGATTACACCTTTTTTTGCAACCCTTTATATATACATTTTATTATTGTACTATGCCTTCAGAGTATCCATATACATTTTTAGTTAAAAATATTAAAAACTGACAAAGTTATGATTTATTTTAAATGTGCAAATTTTAAAATCCTCATAATAGCCACGGTAAATATGCAAAATAAATCCTTTTTTCAAGGATCACTATAGGGCTACTTTTTTTATGTCTCTGTCATACCTTGAGTGTATCCCCCTAAATTTTTAGCCAAAAATATTGAAAATTGACAAAGTTACGATTTTTTTGTAAAAAAGCTGATTTTCGATAAAACTGTTTTTGGCGAATATTTTTAGGTATGTTAAGGACATTTAGGCCACTTCTAGTGCATGAAAACTACTAAAAGAAGCCTCAGTCTACATCTACAAATTTTTTCAAATGAAAATCTTCAGTGGCGGCGATTCTATAGACGTTCAAAAGTGGTTGGGGTCAATCTGACCCCAATTTTTCTCGATGATCGAAAAAAAATAGGTGTGTTCTCGGAGAGTTAAATTAAATAAGTTTGGATGCCCGCAAGAGGTAATAAGAACCGCCGCAAGCTTTTTTACCAACAGACATTACTATGTCAGCGTTAATGGAACAGATTCTCTCATAGAGCCTATAACATCAAAAGTGCCACAAGGTTCTGTTACTGGACCGATTCTTTATACCCTATTCATCGCTGACTTTCCTATTCCACTGGGCCCACCCCAAGTCATAATTCTCCAAAATACCGATGGAACGGTCTAATCTGCGTCGTGCCAAAGCCCGCTCAAAGCAGCGAAGAGCCTGGAATACTACTTGGTAGAACTAAGTCTTTACTTTGGCGAATGGGGCATCAAACCAAACAGCAGTAAGATTCAGCTATGCGTATTTCGCAAGCCTTGCAGGTATCGGGGATCTCAAACTATCCTCAACAAGACCAAAAAAGTCGCTCGGAACATCTCTAAAGTACCTCGGAATCGATGTCCAATTTTAAAAATGTAATTCCTTTGCACGGCGGAAAATCAAAGCTGCCAAATCCACATATCAACGCATCCGACCTCTTTTTGCCAAAAAAAAAAATATGGGTTTGACCAACAAAGCTAATCCATTTGCTGTAAGACCCTGATCCGGCATATCCTGACTTATGCACCCCCATCCTGGATTAACTGCTCAAAGACTGCCATTGCAGAAGCGGAGGGTTCTACAACTCGGTAACTAATACGTGGCCGAAGAACCTTCTACTGTATCAGGAGTCGGGACTGAAGCCAGGAGCGGATTTATCACTAGGCTAAGTAGACTGGAGTCTAGGGCGGCAAATTTTTGGAGGCGGAAAGTTTTTGTGAGCGATTAGTTTTTCAGTGATATTTGCCAATCATAAAACGTATAAAGTACCTAAAAAGACATAAAAGAACCGAAAAAGACCTAAACACTACTTAATAAGAACTAAGGAGAATAAAAAATATCTAAAAGAACTTAAAAAGTGCCTAGAAAGTAGGAAAGCTCTCTAAAACAACCATGACATCGTCTGCAGTCTGTGAGTCTGCACGATTTACCCATGTTTATTATTAGCTAAGTCGAGTCGTTCGAAAACTAACTAATCGTAATCACCTAATAAAAGAGCCATAAATCGTTTGTGGCAAAACTATTGGAAATAAAAAAAATCATTTTGAAATCCTGTATAATACACAACACCAGCTATATTTCCCTAGTTTAATCAGGTGTCTTTAGTGCCCCATTGATCCATTTTATACTCGACTCTTTTGCTAAGGTGAAAGCCAGACGAGTGGGTTTGTAAACAGTAAACATCAGACAAATACTATTTATAGTTTTACATGTCCGGTAAAGGTGGCAATTTTTGCCAACCTTAAAGCGGCTTTTATAAGATTTTCGGGTACTGTTTAGGTTCTTTCAGGTCCTTTTAGGTCTTCTTAGGCTCTTTATAGGTCCTTTCGATATTTTATAGATTCTTTTTAGGTACTTGGTGGGTTCGTCTAGATCTTATCAGATTCTTTTTTTTCTGTAACTATTTTGGCCAGCATGCCAAAATAGTACAATATAATAAATAATACATATATAATGCAACAATATAATTTCAAGATCAGATGAGGAAAATATAAGACAGACGTGCTTCACATTTATTAAAGAATTAATAGAAGAGTTGAAGTATCTATTACCTGATAATGTTAAAATTTTGCAAAATATTTTCTAATTTTTTCAATATTCACAACATAAGTTCAGCTAATAATGAAGATTGTACAAAAACTATAAATTTGTTCACCACTGATGAATATATTGAAACCAATAATACAATTACCGATCATTAACTGATAACAAAAAAAGTTGATAACATTATATTTTGTCTGAAGGTTTATATTGATAGAAAAACAGCGAATATCAACCCTTTTAAAGATCTTCTTAAAGAAACTTCGAACCAAACTTCGATTTCACCTAACTCTGAGTAGGTACCTGAATCAAATCAGTAGGAAAGTCACTCGTGCGACTAATTTCTCAACACTTTAATTGATTGACCGTAAATCAAGACGCTACCAACTTCAACCCCCAGACCGGTTGTGATTTGTGGATGGGCATTTCATTCTTCGCTGTTGCCACATAAGAAATATATACAGCAAACACGGTATTCAGCAAATATTTATTAAATATAGTCTAGAGTTGCTGTTGTCCAGTTGCTTCCCTCTCAAAGGGGTCAATAAATGGGCTGTTCTGGACAACATTGCTCTTGCGCTTAGATATAAGTTTGCATTTAGTGTGGACCCAGTACATCTTTTAAAAACTAATGCGCAAGTCATACACCTTTTCCGATATTTGCAACACTTAAGAAGCGCTTAAACATTGGACTATGTGGCTATTTTTTACTTCAACTCTTTCTTTGCTTGCATCAACTTATTGATGAACGTTTGCTAAGAATCAAATTTATTTTAAATTCATTTTTTTATTGGTTTGATAATATATGGATATTTTTTTGCAATGCACAATTTTCGCATGTGCATAATTTATATATTGACTACAGTCTATTTATAACACTACTTCTCTTCAGCTCATTTTGTGAGTTGCATTTATCAGAATATGCTGACCGCAACAATGCAGCTTAATGCGTCCGCTGCTGACAGCTTACCTTAATACTCCCCTTTGCAAGAGTGATCAGATCAAGGAATTTAATATGTCGTACAAAACTTACGTACGTATCTTCCACAGAAAAATTAAAATTATAAAAGGGACTTTTTTAATGCAGCAGACTTTCGGACTATCAATAGCCCTTAATAGCCTCTTCTTACAACATAATAATGGCGCCAATATTACCAAGGTGGGTAACCATAATAAGCGCATTGCAAGAACTATGCACGTTGCTTTCCACGAAATGCAACTCGCAATATTTTCTACTAGCTGGTTGTCAAAGTCGTAACGTGAAGCTATTCCGGTATTGGCTTATGATTCATTAACTTTACCGTTGGCAGCTTGTTGCCCATACTTGACAACGATCCGCCACTCGGAGATTATCTTATCAGTTCCCAATACGCCCACAATGCAATTTGTATTTTTTTTAAAAAAGCGGCCCAAATCAGCTCCCCGGCCAAAATCAGTGCTACTTACTTCTTCCCAGTTAAGAGAATGCAAAGGCATCGAATTAAGCGATTTGAGGTCAAGTTGACAAGTGTCGATACTACCAATGGTGATTGGCAAGCACCTCCGATCCTAAGAAAATATTCACTGCGGCCGGAAATTATCAATTGCTCAGTTAAGTGGTTCTTCTTTAAGCTGCAACTTCTTTGATGTGTAGAAGAAATCCACTTCTGGGATAGTAATTCTTCAGATCGTGTGCAAAATACACTTTCCTCTAATCGCGGATGACATTTAAGAAGTCTCCGCAAATTCTCATTGAAATATTTCCGATTAGATTTTTTAGCAACACTTATGAGAACCGAGCCGCTAACGCCCGGAATACAATCCTTACCTTGAGATGATTTTGAACGCATAGGCGACCGGTTCACTTATAACTTATTCCATTGTGTACACTTTAACGGGAATTATTCGAGGCGATGAACCGAGCACTCCGAGGACCAAACTGAAACCCGTCCGCACTTCATAAATTTGGAGAGTTCGCACGCACGGCTGACAAATCGAAGATATTGTACTAGAGCGAAATGGGCAGATGCTACTACAAATTTTCATTTCCAGCTGGGAAGCGGTATGAATGGCTTGGTTTACAACGGATGACCTAAATCTGACCTGACCTATAGCAAAGTATAAGGAGATAGATATATGTAGGTTAAAACAAACCAATTTGATCTTGAAATTGCGCCTTCATTTACGCAATGCAATATCTGTCAAAGCGACCTGAGAGTTTATTGGTATTTTTGCGAGTAGGTCTGTATATACATTAAGGAAAGAAGAGAAATTCAAAAACAAATATCTTTTCTACATATCGACCATTCAGATGCAATTTTCATAATTTGTTCCGCACGAAATAAATATACGCGTTCACACTACGCGAAACAATTGGAGCTAGTCTCTTTGATGCGTGCACAAAAACCGACAACGTGTGGCTGGGCCTGGGCTGCGAGCATGGCCTTCTGCGAGCCAGTTTCTCGAAACAAGTTTGACGCTTCGGACCACGTTCATACGACGCGAAACAGCTTCGCGAAACAGTTTCGGGAAGCAGTTTCGCGCAATGTAAAAGAAGCTGTGCTTATACGTCGGATCATGGCCTCATGACCTTGTCGGATGCAGCTACTAAATCTGCAGAATCTATGCAGCTACATTACCGAAAATTTTCAAGAATTATAAACACTTTTGAACAATTTGCAAACCTACAATTTGAATTTATTATTGTAATTAGCTTTAATTTTAGCTTTGATTAGCTAAAATAGCCAAAAGAATGAGTTGTATATATAATAAAATTTATAATTTTCTTTATTTTCCAAAAAAAACAACAAAATTTTCCTCGATTCCTTCATTCTCGCCATTTTCGGACATTATAATCGGTTCCTCCGTTTTCGTAATTTCGCGTCGTTTACTCAACCATTTTTTTACTCTTTTTTTACTTTTCTACTATCTCAGTGAGTGACCACTACAGTTCCTAATATCTCCGTGGCTGCATGGAAAATAGGACGTCAGATGGAATTGACAAATGTCATACTTTGACCCACTGCTTTGACCAGATTGATTAAGATTAAACATTAGATTAACGGAGCTCACGAAACAAGCTTTGTTGGGAGCATTGTCTGATTCGCACTGAAATTCAGTTTTCAGTGCACATTTGTGCCTAAGATTTTCTTGACAAAATTCAGGTGAATATAGGAATCAATATGTCAAACACAGACACCGGCGATACAGCCAATAGTCCTGCGCTTCTATCGCAGACGTCTCCGCGGGAAACTCTAGTAAGTTCATATAAAATCCAAGGTTTATTCATTTCTTCATTTCCACTGTTCGATGCAGATTACTACGGCAATAAACTTCCTCAACAATCAAAATGTTCAACGAAGCCCACTTCAGCAAAAACAAAAATTCCTTCGTTCCAAAGGCCTAACGGAGGAGGAAATACAAATTGCATGCGATCGGGCAGGCGTTTTCTCGATGGATCCCAACAGCACAGTAATAAATATGGGAATAAGTGCATCAAGTGGTGGGGGCCATAGCTTTAGCATAGCTAGGCAAAAGCCGTCACTATTTGTAAAGATAAAAGATGCACTTAGTTCTATGGCTTTGATTGGAGGATTAGCATACGCTGCTTATCTATTTTACAAGGTACTGAGATAAAACATGTCTTTAGACACAACATTTATCAATCCAAACAGCATTCAATGATTTGATGTAAGATAGAAAGATTATTTGAATTAACCGGTTCCAAGGTTTCAGAGCTAGGCACTTGTATTTATATATTCACTTTATTTGTATCTATCTACATTTCAAATTGATGAAGATGTACTAGGAATTCACCAATGTGCTAGGAACTCAGTTCAATTTTCAGAAAGCATACTACTGCCCGCAATTCATAGCACAAAATATTTGTTCGAATGGGAGTAGCAACGATGGCTATTCGAGATACCAGAAAATTAACTAACTAATTACCCGAATTAGATTTAAACTGATCCATTTTTTTTTCTAGCTTTCAAATATTTCAATATTTTATATTTTGATTCCATGACAGATGTCGTTATTTCAAGGGTAAACTGCACTCTTCGTCAGTGTCTATCTAAAGAATATTATCTGTCAAGAAATTGAAATATATCTAGCTTCTAAAGGAAAAATTGGTCTCGAGCTTCAAGTGTTCCCGATAAACGCGAATAAAAACGTATTTTTTTTATTTATTTTTTTTAGAAGCGCTAATATGCTAGATCTTTGTAATACTTTTGTATAAATTCGTTCGATTCCTACTAGTATAGACCTGTTTAATCAAATAAGCTTCCAATCAGTCGTATTCTTCTAGAAGCTCAAAGCTGATTAACGTGTATAAAACATCTTCGTGCCAAAATATGTCTCCTCAAAAAATCAGCAACTTTACACAGCAATTTTAGAAATCTTCACCACTGTCTCTACTTTATTACCATAAAGCAAATTAATCTTCTTAAGGCAAGACAGTTAATGTCCAATTTGGTCAATGCGAAGTTCACCAAACAATTATTTTCCATTGTGTACTTATAATTAAAAATCATGGTTGCTTTATTAAACCTGAGTATTGGTCAATCACGTTGCGGCCTATATAATTGACGATTTCTATCAATTCATCGGTTTCTCAGATTTAGAGATATACTTCATTCCAGTTCGTATTTTCGAAGGACGTTCTTGCCTTTAATGGAACTAGAAATCTCACTGAAATAATCGACTTCTTGCAGTTTGGCGGTAAATATCGTAAACTGCATGCTGAAATCCCAAAGTGCGTGGAATGCCGTCGAAACAGCACTTAAAAATATTCACTGCAAACTGCGTGACGCGGAAAGGGACAGAAAGAAGGAAGATGAAGAAAGGCTGCGTAGAAGCAGCTAAGGGCTGATCCACCCCCGCGAAGTAATGCTGAATAAGTAGTCCTGTGGGGAGTGTGTAAGAAGAAGGTGGTTTTAGTCAATAAAAATCCGGCATGTCTCAGGGCAGGAGTCTTGAAGCATCTTCTAGAAGATTTCTACCTTTCAACGACGAAAAGAAAAAAAAACGTACATGTACCCTGTCGTTTGTTAACACACATGTACATACCTGTCGATTGTTTACATCAATGAGATATGAGTAAGTTGGCAGTTCGCTGTCCAGGCTTCTTGTGTATTAAATTTTAAGCATCAAAATGAATTCAAGAAAAAACAAGTGCCTTTTCACAAGTGAAAAAAAGGGGGATTCAAACAGTGGAGGATGGACAGTTTAAAACAGAAGTCGCTAAACAGTTTGGCATTTTACCATAGACATTGTCGATGATTTTGAAAAACAAAGATTGCGTTACCGGAAGTGTCTTAGTTGCGAGTAGAAAAAGGTCACGCCAAGGTGAATTTCAACGTCTTGAGGAGTGCTTGCTTAAGTGGATTCGTCAGTGTAGGAGACAAAATGTTTCCGTCGTCAGTTTCAGTTCAAGAAAAAAGCTAAATCTTTTGCGCAGTCTCTTGGGATTAAAAGATTTGTAGCAAGTGAGGGGTGGCTCTCAAATTTCAAAAACCGACACGCCATCACATTTAAAAAAGTCTGCGTACAGAGTGCCAGCGTGGATATTCCCATTTGTTCTTATTGGATTGGCGAACTAAACCAATTTTTGTATGGCTATGACCCAAGGAACATATTCAACATAGGCGAAACCTTGTTTTTTTTTAAATAAATGTCCTCCTGATCGCACTCTGGCATTGAAAGACGAAAAATGTCATGGAAGGAAACTCAGCAAGGAGAGAATAACCATCTTCTTAGCGTGTAACATGGGCGGTTCTCAAAAATTGAAACCACTCATTATAAGGAAATGTGAAAAACCACACTATTTTAAAGAAATAAAATCGCTGCCCACAATTTATAGATCAAACAAAAAATTAAGGATGACGACAGAGTTGTTTAATAATAGCTGAGCTCAGTTAACAGTGATATAAAAAAGGAAAAAAGGAAAATCTTACTGTTTTTTTACAACTGCACCGTTCATAATTGCCCACTACCATTAGACAACGGAAATTTTATTTTTTTTCCAGCCAACACGACATCAAGATTGCAACAATTAGATGAAGGCATAATTTAAAATATTATCTCTGCCGTAGAGAAATTGTTTCTCTTGTGCTGGATAGCAATGATATGGCGAGGAGGTGAACATAACAGTTTTGACCGCTATAATCATGATGGACAAGGCCTGGAAAAAGGTCAACCCTACCACTATTTCTAGCTGCTTCAGATAGTGCGGGATTAAGGAAACCGAAAACATAGAACAGTCATCAGAACCGCCAACAATTACAAATTCTGACTCCGGTTGGGGAGTTCTACCTAACTACGGAGAGTTAACATTTTAGGATAATGCTCATGTTGACGATGACTATTGAATTTGTCCCCTCTGGATGAAGACGAGGAAGAAAACGACGAAGATCAACCGCCAATTCCAGTCACATTGAGCGAGGCAAAGACTTGTCTATCTCTTATTGATCTTATTCTTACTACCCTAAGCTTCTACGCCCTCAGAACTAACACAAGTGACGATTTCCACCACAATCAAAAATTCATTGGACAATGACAGACGAAAGTCGCTCACTCAACAGGAAATTACGGACTTCTCTTCAAAATGAACATTTGTGGATGATTCTGCAAATGTTTGAAATAATAAATCACGAATTTTAACCAAACTCTTGTTTATTTGAATTTTGTCCTCCTTCCCTCGTGGTTATTTAAATTCCTGTTATTTTGAAACCTTGGTAATTTAAAATTTTTCTCTAGTCCCTTGAGTTTCAAAATATCGAGAGTCGACTGTGTATGTATATAGAAAAATATATAAATATATTGATAAAAGATCTACTTTTTAATTAAAATGTTCTTTGTGTTACAGAAATTTATCGAACCTTTCCTGTTTGGCAAAAAGAAACAAAAGTCTGTCGAAGAATGTATAGAAAATATGGAAAAGAAAGTAGAGGATCAAATAAAAGAGCTCAACCAAGAGGTAGTTCGCGTCCGCGAGGAACTAGCACGAAGCAGCCACCAAGATTACATCACTCAAGAACTTGGGACTTTCAAAAGCGATATAGAAGCTATTAAAGGTTTATTGTTAAATAGGTATGTCCGAAATTAAAATTAACGAAAGCAAGTTTTAGTCATCTGTTTTGCTTTCAGGAAACAATTTCCTAATCCTCTTAATCATGTGCCACCATCAATACCTGCATGGCAGCTTACGTCGCAGAGACATAGTGAAAGAGAACCCGATAAAAACGATGATGCGGGCTCAGGTTCGAGCTTGTCCGAAACCGAAGTTGTTACCAAAAGTAGTGATGGTAGTTTAGAAATAATGTGAATTACATAGCCAAGTTAATCTTAGTTTTGATGCAATGAAAGATGGAATTTTATTTTAATTGTAATAGCAGATCAGTCCGACTAGTTTAATGTCACTATATTCAAAACTGGCTTATAGCTGACTCGTTATATTTTTGCTTCCTAGGTTTCGTCTAAAGTTGTGAAATAAAAGTTACCCACAGTACGTTTTTTGGTTGCTATTTGATATATAATTATGACCAAAGTCAGATTTTCGTAGCAGAGTTTTCGGTAAAACACGACTTGATGCACCCCAGCCGGGAAATTTTGGACAGACGGCACAAACTTCATTGAACTGACTACAGTGTAGTTTAAAATAGTTCTTGAATTCTTCATCATAAAATTCCTTGGCTAAAAATAAGATTGATGAGTTAATCTTATTTTTATGCTTATTATGCTTACACTTCTTCTTGCTTTTTGTTAGCGCGGTGAAATTTAGTAAAGCTGTATCTGTTCAATTTCCTAATTATAACTTTTCTAATACAACTTTTTTTTTTACAGAAGATTAAAACAATCCTCAACTTTTCAATTCCTATAGCCAACGCTGGTGTTGAACCTCTTTTCAGGCGCCATCTTTTTAGGGCCAATGAAAAATTGTGCGATGAAACAAGATGTCGAAAATATGTTCTGATTCCAATTATCAATGACGTTGGATCACGTCGATGTCACCACTTTGGCTTTTAGAATATTTTCTTAATTTTTTTTTTTTCATTCCAAATTAAACAAGATTTATTTATATTTATCATACACAATTCGAGTGGTTGGCCAGAATTGAAAGCCGAAAGAAAGAGAGCGAGTTTTTTTATATTTACCACCAAATAGCCGGCAATCGACACATCTGAAGGATGCAATAGTGCTGATAGAAAGATAATGTGACTTTTGCCGACTTTTTGTTGTTCCTCATTTAATCATCGTGGAAATCAACATAGGGTTGATGAATGTTGCCTAGCAAGTAGGACAGACTGACAGGTTTTTGTGAATGGAGTTAGATATGAAAGGCTATTGGTTTCCAGAAAGGATTTTAAAGTGGTAAACTGCAAGTGAAAGATGTTAAATTTTAGAAAGTATGACCCATGAGTATTCATTTTGCATAAAGGGTATCTTTGAAAATGGACTAAACAGTTAACTGTGGCGTTCTTTTTGCAAAGCGCACACCAGTGTGTGTCGCGATGACGGATATAGTCGTCAAACACAGAGTAAGTGGCGGTTTTGAAATATTGGCTCAAAAAGACGACTTTATTTTAGAGAATGAGCAAGTTTATCAGTAATATTTACAGTTGCTTAACATGAACATATATTTAACCCTCCGAGAACACACCTATTCTTTCGACCATCGAGAACAATTGGGGTCAAATTGACCCCAACCATTTTTGAAAGTCTGTAGAATCACTGCCGCTAAAGATTTTCATTTGAAAAAAATTGTAGGCATAGTTTGAGACCTTTTTTAGTAGCTCTCATGCATAAGAATTGCCCTAAATGTCCTTAGCATACCTAGAAAAATTCGAAAAGAACATATTTGTTGAAAATCAGCTTTTTTTTTACAAAAAATGGTATTTTTTTTAATTTTCAATATTTTTGGCAAAAAACTTAGGTGGATACTCTCAAGATATGATAAAATCATAAAAAAATTAGCCCTGTAGTGGTCCTTGAAAAAAAGGTATTTATTTAGCCTATTTACGGTGGCGATTGTGAAGATTTTAAAATTTGCTTATTTTAAAAAAAATCATAACTTTGTCAATTTTTAACATTTTGAGCTAAAAATGTATATGAATACTCTCAAGACATAATAGAATAATAAAAAAAATTAGCCCTATATTAAGAGTTGCAAAAAAGGGATAATCTTCTGAATAGTCAGATTCTGATTGCTCCGAGACATAGTCGTCTTCCGAGGAATCACTGTCGCCAAAATTGTTATCATTGTCTTCAGGTAACAAATTATTGCGTACACTAGAACGCAGATTACACGCCATATTGCTAAAAACAAAAAAAAATTAAAACACTTGAAAACTTATTTTTTGGCTTTTTTAAATTAATCTATCGATTTATAAAGTAAAAAAATGAATTTTTACCTCAAAATTGACGTCGAGTACATATGGGGTCTGTTTGACCCCTTGATCTGTTTCAAAGGCTTCTCAACGACGACTGACGACTTGGGACTGTATGCGAACGGTGTAAACTTATAGTCAAGACACAGAAATACACTTAGGAGCCTATAGTACCCCCCCTTTTCCCGCAGGCCTAAGTGCTGCGATCGGCCAAAAAGGTCACTGGGGTCAATTTGACCCCCTGTGTTCTCGGAGGGTTAAATATCAAATTGTAATAAAATTTTACGCATGACGGATATAGTGGTCATACTCATGAAACAAAATTCTGCCACATTTCCATGACGGATATGGTCGTCAAGCACACTTAACTGGTTAAAAATGTTGCGTGATAAGTTTTTCCATAGACATGAAGATGCAAGCCGTGTTTTTTTTTGCTCCCCAGGAGTTGTTTTTTCCAATGCGTCTGCTCTGGATAGCATTGTTCTGTTATGAATAGGGGGAGCAAAAAAACACGCCTCTGCTGTTACATAGTCGGGTCACCATAAAAAATGGTTATCGTCCTCACGCGGTATCTTGGCGGAAGTTGCGATGATGAACCTTTGACACTAGTTCATGCGGTAGCTACCAGGCATTTTTCAGCCTCCGGTATTCCCAGAATGTTAGATTCCTACTTGGAATCAGAGTTCACGTCTAACATTTTTAAAAACTTCTAGAAACAATGTATACCTTGACATTACTTACCCTGCCGAATTTTTTTTTTTGATAATATACATGAATATTTAAAAAAACTTGAATGAATTTTAGTCCAACATTTACCATCGTAACAATTACCAATGAAAAATTACAAGAGAAACAACAATGATATGAACAAACTAAATGAAAATGGAGATATCCAGTTGAACATAAAGAAAATTAAATTCTTTATTAAAAAAAAAATACAAAAGAAAAACTAAACCTTAGGCATAACATTCAGCAGGTTACGAATAGTGGACCAGAAATTATTAATTAGAAAATAAAAAATTAACTTCGGCTCTTGCATTAGAAATGTGTTCCCTTAAGCGTACTGATGTTTTACAAAAAGCGCAGAAGATTTCAAGCCAGGGGAACAGGATGAAGGTATGAAATAATCAAAAACACATTTTCGTAACATATGTTTGCCATTTCGTTCGTTAATAATCCGCATAATCAGCTTTATTACATCAAGCTAAACGTAAATATTACGTTTTTCATAAAAACACTACATTGAAATATACCTAATTAACAAATATTCTGAAGTAAAGGTAATTTATATTTAGCACAGTTATTATCCAGCATCACGCTATGACATATTAGGAATCGTTATTAGAAAAAAAAATAGAGCGCGAAAATCAAACGATTAATTTCAAATGGATTTACACATTCTAATTAAATGTTCAGCTTTTGAATAGTAATAAATTTTGAAAGGTAATAGAGCAAACTTATACAAAGAATGATTCTAGATATTCAAATATAAATACATTTAGGCAATAGGGATGTTGCGACTTTGGCCACAACATACCATTGTTTACATTGTTGCATACTTGAGATTTAAAGTAAATCCCTTTTTGATCCCTAGTTTGATAAATCATATTATATTACCGACTAAACAAACCTGCTTGATCCTAGTTGGAAAATTCGAATTCTAGTATTCGTGAAATCGCAAATATCTTGCTTAAGCCTAATTGACCTTCAAACCTAATGTGAAATTAAACTGTTTACATTAACACCATCAAGTTTTCTCTTTTTCTGGGTCCAATCATCTAAATGGATCATGTTTTTCCTTGACTCAGAAACAATGTGAAACAAGATAAACGTACGGTATTCTGACCTCTTTCTCATTATCATATATTTTGGAATCTGACCGTTAGATCTAACATCCGTTTGTGCAAAGACTATTTGGGAAAACAGTTGTATTTGTCATTTATTGTGTGACAAGTCAACGAACTATTGTGTGACAAGCCAACCATTTTATAGCTGTGTTTAATGAGCTGCTCTAGATTAAGCTAGGTTGAAATATCTCAGTAAAATGTGTTTAATGGACAATTCGGTTGCTTTAACTTGCCCGAAGTTGTTGTGATTTGTGTTTCATGAGCTTCCTCTAAGTTGAACTAGATCAAACTAGAACACGATTTTCTGCTCTACCGTTTTTGCTACAACAACTTCTAGCAAGCAACCAGCTATTGATCAATTGTCACAGAACCGCATTTTAACAAAAAATTGTAACTGAAATAGTTTTTTAAAAGTGAATTGACAGATTGACCTGTCAAGCAATCAAAATTGAGAAATTTCGCCTGAAAAGTGTTTCATAAGATTGCTCTTTTTTGACAGTTGCTCTACTCTAACTTGCCTTGATTTGCTTTTTTTCGGGGTCATTAAACACAGTTTATGTGAACGGCTTAAAGACAAAGAAATAGGATAGAAAAAAGTGTTGCATATATATATTTGTGGGCGGTGTATTGACCAATAAATAGTTAATTATACTCCTTTACAAAATTATGCTGTAAAAGAGATAAATAGGAATCATTAATAAAAGAAATATGTCGAAGGTCTACCATGGAAAGCTTTTAGACAAGAAAAATCGCGAGGATTTCAATTGCAGCTTTGGATTCTTTTCCGGCTATTGTTTCGAATATGGTAAATGAATACTTGGCGAAATATTCAAAAGAATCGACGCTTGGATATCACATATTAGATGTTTAAACATATGTTAACGATAAAAAAAATTTAAGTTTCCTACTTGACAATATGTCAGAATCTTAGGTCTAGTCATTACTTACAATTCAATGCTTTTACTCCTAATACAAATTTAGGGTTTCCTAACAATCGATTTCTTACAAAGTTATGATATTTCAATAAATTTTAATCTGAAAGAAACTTCAAGTGAGAACAATCATATCGAAATGATTGTGTTTAATATCTACGATATTTCCTAAATCAATTTAATTATTACTTTTTAACAGAAAAATCCACTAGTGCCTATTTACTTATTTACAATAAATATATTATCTTAGCCTAGAATCATTTATCATTTTCATTTTTCATATAACAATATTAATACATTTGTCTCATCTCTTTATTCTTAGTTTCACTGTTAAACATGTTTTTTTTTTGGGATTAAGGCCCTTTTGAGCGAGATGTGCATCCGTGTATTTTTTGTATCACAACCATTACTGGTCAAGGATGCAAAAAATTTCTGACTTACTTTTTTGTACTTAATCATTTTTTTTTTCATAATTATACATAGAAAAGTGTGACCAGAACCAAAATTTGAAATGGAAAATTATGAAATCTGTTTAATTTAAGCTTTTTTGTTGCAAATACCTTCTCACTCAGACTCTGTGAATTCAATTTTTTTCCTTTTTTATTTCTGCGATTTGAAGACTTTTTATTACATATTTTGACTGTTTGTTATAGTGCGAAAATGATTGAATATTATGTTGATATATTAGATATAATATATTCGGTCCTAAAATAGACACGAAAATAAAAACGAAATTCGTTTAAGTGTCACAGCACCAAATATGCATTTGATAATCTGAAAAAGAAGAAAAAAAACGATTAGCTTCAGTCAAGTGGATGTACATAAACGTGCTAATGTAAATTGATAATTTAAGGGGGAAGGGAGAAAGAAATAGAAGAGAGAAAGAAATAGAAAGGGAAAAGAAATAGAAAAGGGAAAGAAATAGAAAAGGAAAGTAAATAGAGAAGGAAAAGAAAAGGTAAAATAATAGAGAAGGAAAAACAAATAGAAAAGCGAACGAAAAAGTAAAAAAAAAATAACTTCACTTAGGTCACTTTTTTTAGGTCGCATCAGTGGGCGGCGTGGCCCCAACAATAGGGGGGCATAGGCTGTTTGTCTCGGTTCAATCCGCCTCTTGGTCCTCCTTAGGGCTTTTTTTCAGGTTCCTTTTTCAACCCTATTTACGGCCGGTTCATTGGCCTAGACGCAGCTGATTCGCTCAATACTTGAATCAGCTGCGTTATCAGGTTAGCGGAACCAGAAATGTGTTGGGTTTGCTATGCAGCATTGGGGCTCAGCTAAGCTGTTCATGTCGGCAACGGCTTGTTGAGAAGAACCGTTACCAGGCAACAAATGATGCGACAATAGATTCCAGACTAGCAGTCGAAAGGGGAGTTGACATTAAACTTTTTTCGGCAGAAGCTGCCATAGTAAATGTTCGAAAAACAAAAGAACGGTTTTGGTAAAAAATGTCAGAGTGCTTGTGAGAAGAAAAATCTGTTTCGCGATAGGAACTTTCATTGTAATTGCTTTATTAAATTTTCGTTTGCACGGTTGTTTCAATATCAGTCGGTTGACTGGCAGCTCGTAAAATTTTATCGATTCAACGGAGACGCAAAAAGTGCCGTGAAAACCATAGCCAACAATAATGGGCAAGTTTTAAAAGGTATTGTTGGATCTACCGAATTGGAAAAAATTATGATTGGGTCAGACAGAACAGCAGACGCTTCACGTTGCTTGAATATCAAAAAAAGCAAACATTAGACGATGTCTATGCAGTTCTTGGAAATATTCTCGAAATTGACGTAGTCAATTCTATGACAACAATGACGGCTGGGAAGAAGCAATATATCGACTATGAAGAGAAAATAATGGCAAATTTAACTGTACTTGAGATTAAGAAATGAAGTCGCGCCGCAGATATGGTGATTTTGAATGACTGCCGAGTAAACTGGACCGAAACAGTAAGCTTGTTGTTCCTTCACTACCCGGAAAAGTATGGAAGCAACATATGCCATTCGGAGGTGTTGA